>OY482664.1:28062571-28415571 GCA_960531205.1 Andrena bicolor
TAAGGGATCTAAGAAAACGTGTGTATTTAACATTTTCCAGCGCAATCGTAAATACTGGTACAACGTAATCGTACCATCCATATTTGTGGTGGTGTGGATTAGTTTATTGGTTCAACCGTTTATTACGTAACTCGAGTATTAATTTATTTCTATATGCACGATACATTAGTAATAAGATTTGAAAGAATATAAAGAAATATGAAGAAATATAAAAAGAAATATAAAAAGAAACCTAAAGAAAACAAATATTGGAAGAAAGTGCCCCTGTAAGTTATGAAATTTTCGTAATCGTCATATAAACGCACACGACGCAATTCGTTTATACGATTAAGAGAGTCTCATAAAAAAGCATCGAAAAAAGTAGAAGAATCCAAAAATTGCCCACAGCAGAGTGCGGTTAGAGGAGATTTCAAAGGCAGAATTGTGCGCAATATTTAAATATACGTTTGCTATGCATAGAAGGGTGGGAGAGGAGTTTTTTCTAGAATTGATCCCATTGATCTACGAAGGAAATTGTTGCAAACACTTTGGTCATTCCACGTATTCAATTCCACTGTATCCTATTACAGTCAATATAAAGAAATCCCTCGGAAGGTGAATTGTTGGTAAATAATAATGAATTATGGAACAATAGAACGTGTGACATTTTCCGATGATATAAAAACGTGATAATGGAAGCGAGCGAAATAATTCGAAACAAAAGAATTTTCCCGGGTTTCCGTGAAGGAATTATTATTATTTAAAATGTGTAATAATACCTTGGAGGGATTTTACAAACCCCAATGCGTTCGAGGAAACTTTGGATCGCTCAGTTTTGACAAAAATATAAAGGTTTGCACGTGAAAAAGAAGAAGCTTGAGTGCTATTAATATTTATTTTGTCGAATACATACATTTCCATCGACGTATAGGGTAAAATGTCTAAACCGCATGATCGTTCGAATGAAACTAGTAGTACGAGGTAGCGAAAGCCCTGATAATCCCCCACTTTGAATCTAGTTGCTTGCTGTAAACCATGGGCCGTGGTTGGTGCGCGTGACAGGTGTTGGCTCCCTTTTGCAGGTGGACCATATGTACATGCCGTTTCAACCTACGACCCTCTTCCCTCTCTCAATTCCTTCGCCAGTAAACAGGAAAATGTTATTCCCGATATTCACCTTCGAGCCTTTATCCTTTTTCCCCTTAATTTAGGAAAACTCAGTCATAAAATGGCAAACAATGAATAAGTTTTTTGGGGCGACAGAGAACTCGCATAGTTTGACTTGCCAGAACAAAAAAGTTTAAACAAGAAAATACTTCAAACGTGATTTTTTTATGTATTCTCCGAATTTTAATTTTTATTTTGGGTTGCCAATGTAAGAGAGGGTGGATATGTTCGATAAATTATAAGGATAAAAAGAAGCGAATATAAGTTGACCTTCAAATATCTATTTTGACTCAAGTACTGATCTGGAAAATTGGCTTTCGGTTTTGGGCTTCCACACTCTTTCGTTGTTAGGATGTTTATTAGAACGTGTATGTAACAGTATTACTTTTATCAAAGTGTCCTCTGCTTTTACAATTTTATTTTTCGTGGGCAAGGTAAATGGAATCAAGCCCTTAACGTTGGTCACAGGATTTCCTACAGATTTCGTGCTTTTCAGTCGTAATTGTTATATACGCGTCATTTTGGCATTGTTTCGAATGCTTCAGATGTTTGTTCACATATATTTCCTGTGATATATTCCAGAGAAACTTATAAAGCAACGAAACTCAGCTAGCTGACGCCATAGTTGAACCGAGAGCTGGCGTTATTCAGGGGTGGAAGTAAATATGGCAGAAGCTCACAGTAACGAGCTGTGTGTAGTAGGAATCTATTAAGAACCATTACTACACGTGTATTTAAACGCAATAAAATATGCAAAACAATTGGAAACTGTGGGCAGCACTTCTCCTTAATTCTATACCGACTGAATATTTTAAAAGGAAAGATGGAAAATGAAATTTAATTTGTATCACTTTAAACACAAAAATTTGTGCAACAATATGTCGGAGAATTATTTATTGCGAAATATTATTTATCAAGCTTTTAACTTAAAGTATAGGCACTTTGGTAACATCTGAAAGTACAGCACACTGATTGTAAGAAGTAATCGACGCGCGTTACGAAAAATAGCACGTTTCATTTTTTCTACATGCAGTTGTCCATAAGAAAAAAATGAAACGTGCTACTCTTCGTAACGCGCGTCGTAATCGTCTAATAATCGACTAACAATCACGAATTGAAAATGCAGCTTTTATGAAAATACTACAAATTGCCAGGAAAATAGAATTTCTATCCACTGTCTTTAAAAAATAATGGGCAAAACTTCTTTACACACCAGCAGGTAGAATTGCATTTGGAAAACCTAATACTAATGTTAAAAATAGACCAGCTTCGTGCAATGATTATAGCTTGTTAAATACGAACCTATGCAAAGCATTCGAAAAGAAAGACGGTGTCTTGCAAGGTTGTGTTCTATAGCCAAAGTAAAGAAAAAAGTTGATTTGAACGTATGTTTAGGAAGGTCATTTTCAGTCGTTATAGACAAGAAGTTTTATAAAAATTACAAAGCTTCTTCGCTTATTAGCTAGAAAAAGAATATTCACTTAAATAGAGATTTATTCTCTATTAAAATGACCAAAACCTCTAGCTACAAAATTATGCAATTTCTGTGCATGTAATTTCAATGGGAAACATTTGATTATAAATCCACTGTCTCCAGATTCTAAATGGGCGGTTATATCCCACACAACAGCGAATTAAATTGCAAACTGAAAACTACAAAAAAAGCCAATGAGATATAAAATTGTCTTCTCGTTCAAAAATACGTAGAACGAAAAATTGGCGTTGTGAAATCATTATTAATTGTCAACTACAATCCCTGCGAAACAATCCCTTCGTCTCTTGAACAATATCGAGCGTCGAATATAAAATTTAAAAACCAAGAAATTCTTACTTTGAAGAATTTCTTAATTTGTAAAATAAAAAAAAAGAACGACAATAGCAAGGGATATTCAAAACCAAATTTTTCTGTAATGTCTATTGCATTTGTGGAGCAAATAAATTTATTGTTTCTTCAATATGCAAATTATTAACAGTACTACTGTAGTGACTTGGTGAGTCACTTGGTTTTCTTATTCCCAAAGGCTTGCATAAATTCAGAAACTTAATATGAACGCATAATTCTAGCTTCTGGTATCGATATCACTGTTTTTTCATTTAACAACCCTAAAAAGCAAAAGGATAAAGGAGACGGGTGATTGAATCAACTGTTTCCAACTGATTTAATAATAAATAAATAAAAATTGCCGTTCTCAATGTTACGTCTCGCCAGATTACTGTTAACAATCGAAGCATCTATTTTTAAGAAACACCTGAGCGTTACGTGGTCATATATGAAATAGGGGTGGTCACATAATCTAGTCATTCTGGTACAGGTACTTTCATTGATCGAATCAGGGAGGCAGTGACCGCCACTTACAACATCGCATTGTAAAGAGAGGGGAAAGAACTACAGCTATTCGACGAGATCGAAAATGGCGTGTTAAGTTTCAGAACTCTGATTATTATTGGTTGCCGTCTGCCAGGCGCGTTGGGGAAAAATCTGCCAGACAAAATCGTACGAACCATGGACTGTAGCTTCACCCTATAAGAGCAACTTCCCCGTGGGCGTTATTAAAATATCCGAAGCAACCCTCCATTCGTCGAATCGCGATAGGAGATCAAAATAACAGAAGATCAATAATACTTGCCAATCGATCCTCAATTATGCAAATTTAAAATCGCGGGGCGAAACATTATGCTAACTAAAGAGTCATTCTACATTCTCTTTGGAGAAAGGGTACGAGAAAAATTTGTTGAATCCGAAGGGTGCAATTGCCAAATAATAGAATTCAAAATCTGTTAAATCCCTCAAAGAGACAAACAGAATTTGGTTACACTGCATATTCTGCAGAATTCGCTTACTCGTGTGTAAGAGGCCAGGGAATGCCTGTGAGGAAAGGCAAGCGAAGGACCAACATCTCAAGACGAAGAAAAATACAAATTCAGCTGCAGGTTTCAGCAAAGCTTCGTGCCTTCTGTATAGTCCAAGTGGAAGTATCTACGTGCACGATCAATAATCTCCTGGGAACATCCGTTCCCCTGCTGGCTTACCCAGCTGCCTACCCCTGCAGTAATAGTAATACCAGCAGCACCACCAGTACCACCAGCGCCAACAATAGTAGCACCTGCTACCCTCCCCATGCCGCGTCAGGTTGTGACTCATGACCACTTTCCGTTTTATCACCATCTACCATTACCAGTTGCTGTCAAAGCGTTCTCCGAACCGCTGTCATTATGGTCCCATTTTGCCACAAAAAAATAATTTCTTTTTTCTATTTACCACTAACTTGTTTACTTAAATTTTTCTCTGTTCGCCCCTCCCCCTCCCCCTTCGCTAAATACCCTGTATAGACGCCTACATGTATGTTTAGCATGCAAAATGTATTTAATATTGGGAGTGACTGGTAGAAACTGTTTTATGTACATTGTTAAGCTGGTAATACAAGTGGTTAATACTATAATGAATTATATTTAGCAAGTGTTTGCATATTAGAGGGTAGTTTAAACAATGCATGCAGGGCAGGCTAACATGTATAAAGTGTTAGAAGTTATTTCCTTTAGAAGTATTGTGTTAAAGGGAGACTATTGGGCCAAGTTTTGCAGGAAACTACCAACCCTCAATGATCTGAAATTGAGTTTTAGTTTGACGATTTTGATTGTTAAAAAAAGAGTAGATTTATTGTTATTGTTCTCCGATGCTTCTTAATGGGGTAGTTAATAGTTAGTGTAATTAATATTATTTTAAGTTTTCTGTGGTTTTTGTATTTTATAAGTAAAATGGAATTATGGTTTGGTAGTTTTAATAATTGTATGATGTAAGAGTTGTTGTATGAGTTATTTTTTTTTTTTGCATAATCAAGATCACAAAATTATGGCTTCTTTTGTCATTTTGAGGGTTAGTAGGTCTCTGCATAACTTTCATCTAACGTTTTTAGGATAAAATGGGACCTTTTGTGATATAAGAGGAGGTGGTGGTCCACCCCTACTTCTTTTCTGAATTTTTATAAATTTAAATTCTTATTCGAACCATTTTTCCATATTTTGCATAGCTAGGGAACCTGTCACCCCCGGAGAGTGAGAGGATGGTGCAACAGTGGTGACCTTTGCATAACAAGCAAGGTTACCGTTTATTCTTAAAACGTTAAAATAAAATATGTGTCTATCAATTTTTCAGAAAAAATACAGATTAATAGAAATATAGAACTCCTGTTACTGCTGTTTTTTTTTTACTTGCTGTGTTTGTGCAATTTTCTCCAAGCAAAAATGAACAAAATCTATAAATTCGTGTATAGTCGACAGGGTTGGTATAATAAGATATAGTGACTTGCAGAAATATAGTGAAGTCGTAGAAGCAGCAGCGGGCGAGTTCGGTAGGGGCCTTGAGTGCCATGCTGACAAGTCAAGACCCCAGGGACGTCTTCGTTATATTGTTTGGACATTATTAGTAGAAGGGTGTGAGGTATGTAGAAGTGTAACCAAATAAGTGTAGTCGCGTAACAAGTGGCGAGGAACGCTTTCAGCGGCCTGTGCCCTCAAGGATATCGCTTTCCACGCCACTTGAGTGTGTCTAAGGTTCGTCACTATATCTCTACAAGAACAAGATAGTTTGCCATTTTTTATAGTCATTCTACAGATGGTGAGGTTTTGTTTAAAAAAATTTTCACTGATAAAAGACTTTTATAATCAAATAGAAGACGTTGTAATGAATACTTGAAGTAGAAATTATTTTTTTAGGAAAATTTAAAGAATGGCATTTTGAATACTTTGTATCTGTGAATTTGTATTTATGATAATTTCGTAGGAACTAGTCTTGCAATATTTCTTGTTAAACTATTGCTACTGTGCTACATGCTTGTAACTTACAAATCGGGCCTCGAAAAGTTAGATGACCGATTCGATAAAATTTTCCCAAAGTAATAACACACTCCTCCGTCCTTATACACTGTTGAATATTCTATTAATTCTACCAGAGATCTCGAGATCACTGTTAATAATAAACTCGACATACTTTACCCTCGTTTAAGATTTTGTAGCAATTCTATTTTTTACTTCTGTCTCTCAGTTACAATTGGGGCACGTCTCCACGATTTATTAAAAATTAATAAAAAAATTTGCAACTTACATCTTCCCCATTTGAACTTTCAACGAGCCTCGCGAATTATAATTATAATCATATTCGACGTCTGCTTAGCATATCTAATCTCGAAACACTAAGAGAAATTACCAATATCAATAAACACATTAACATAAAATTAATAATCTGTCACTCAAAACAAGCGTACAATAAGCTAAGGAAGATGAAGTTACGGCAACGTCCATCCGAGAGTAGCGGGTTGCCTATCGCCAGGCGCTCGAAAACGTAACTTTCAAAGAAGCTAACGAAGTGCTAATTAATTATAATACAATTGATTTTTGCCCTTCGTTTCGATCATTACAAAAGGTTTTAGATAATAAAGAGCTTAATACTTCCGAGGAAACCGCAGATATGGTCTCCGTACATTTTCATTTAAAACGCGCAGAATTCTATGCAAATAGGATAGATTAACTACCTGCAGAATAACAATCAGTTCTAAGTAGCAGTCGCTATTACATTCTCCACACTTTAATTTCATAATACGTAAATTCAAAAGTGGATACCAATATCTGTGGATGAATTGAAGCAGGGCCAGTGCGAAAGTCGACTCTATTAAATAAGCAATTACCGTTAGAAATTTTGCAACAATTTTGTACAATTCTTTTATATCCATATCAACTTCAAACAGCGAAACCTTGACATTGGCCCCTCTTGAACTTGCGCACAGATACACTCTACCTTCGTTAATGAATAATTCCAGTGAAATAAATTTGAAATAAAATGATGATAGAAGCTGATGAAGCGCGGGTATAAGAGGCTTGTATCGAGTGGCTCGAAAGATATTAGCGTTTCCTTGAAATGTCTAGATCGCCTGGAAGTGGGTCGGTTTTAGCACGTACCCTTAGGAAATGTTTATAAGTCAGCACGAGGGATGATGTGGACGCATATCAATGGGCAAGTCAAAAGACCAGATACCGCCCCAGGAACTTACGAATATAGGCGCAAATGCGAGTATAGATTTCAGGAGAATGATGGTGCTCTCATAAAATATTCAAGGGAATTGATTCCGACAACCATAGCGGCGGCAGCAACCACGGCCGCTGTAATATTTAAATCAATAATGACGGTCAAAAATCCGTTGAAAAATACGGTGCACCCCTTCCAGTCCTTATATCGGCAAAAGAATATAATTCGAGGCAGTGGGAGATATTAGTCAAGTGACACCAGAGTTTTTCGCGTAGCTTTTAAAAGATCGCAAAAGAAGCAGAGGCATTAAATTAAATAATAAATTTCATACAAAAGACCCTTTGCAACTTATCGCGCAATGTAACTCACATACGCGACTCCGCAGTAATTTTTATCCTCGCAGCGAACTTTTAACGCGAAATACGGGCGTCGGATGGGTGGAGGCAGCCACAAAGAGTGCAATTTTATTTCCATTCAGTGAAATATATCTTCGCCCCGTAGTGTTATGTAAATGAGGTAGATCGTGAAATTATTGTGCTCGGTTTAATAAATCTACTTACCGAAACAATTACTCCGCATCAAATCGCCGTACAGATGTTGCTGTTCCATTCAATAGGAAAAAACTAAAAAAAATCCCAAGCGTGTTTATTAATTCCTGAGCGGGTCTAGATGCGATTACAAGGTTGCAATTGTTTAGTTTATGTGTTATGCACTTCGGTTGACCGTTGCAAATAAAAGCGACCGCACAGAAAAGGACGTTTCAGTTTCGAGGCCACTGTTTCGTGTAATCATTGTTTATTAATTACTTTGAGAATCGTGCATGGAGGTGATCGTCATTGTGTCGTATGAAATTCAGAAAGTTCACCGAGCGATTCGAAGTAGAATCAATGCTACCTTTCAAATTCCGATTACAGCCGTCAACCACCACTGGCACCATTCTACCGCCATCTCCATCGTCGAGTGAACGTTACCACTAGGTATCGCAGTAGTATACACAAATGTCTTGCACTTTCGTGTAGACACACACTCGTAAAGACTATCGATTGTGATTAAAATTTACTTTTATGCGCGTTAAGGATATTCGAATACTTTTCGGCGAGAAAAATGTTTAGTCTGAAGAAAGATTAATGAGCATCCTTTTTTCGGAGAAACAATATTCCCCCGGTTGTATAAAACATTCGTAAGATTACAATAACAGTTCTTGATAACATAACATTCGTTGCGTCTTGCATATTTCTTGTCAGCGTCGATCAGAAAATTTGTGACGCGCGAAATATTTTTTATTAAGGGGGTATTCCACTTTGAACGGTCGAAAAATTAAGCTATTTTTAAAGATTTTTCTCAGCAAATACAACATATAATGAAATTAATCTTTTTGGTATTTATTAAGCTACTCTTATATTAATGCCAAAAAAATTAAAAAGAATATTTTTAATTTGTTTTGCTTGTTTGTTTACAGCGTCAATATGGCACCTAAACAAAAAACGATAAGTTCGTGGTGCAGGTGACGCCCCGGCTTAGGCTTATCTGAAATGAAAAATCCGAAAAGATTGTTAATCTGTATGAGTGTCGCTATCGCCCTTAGCTCAATTAATAATTTTTGTTGAGAAATAATCAAATAGCGCCAGTTTGAAAGAAAAAATTCTCCAAAATGGTGTTTTCTCGAATGTTCCCTGAGAAAAATCTCGGTTATTTTTCGACAAAAATTAGTAATTGAGCTACGGATGATAGCAACACTCATACAGATTAAGAACCTTTTCAAATTTTTTGTTTCAGATAAGCCTAAACCGGGAAATCACCTGCACCACGAACATACCGCTTTTGTTAGGTGCCGTATTGACGCTGTAAAAAGACAAGTAAAACAAATTAGAAATATTCTTTTTAATTATTTTGGTATTAATATAAAAGTAGTTTAATAAATACCAACAAGATTTACTTCATTATATGTTATAGTTACTGAGAATCAAATCTTTAAAAGTAGCTTAATTTTTCGACCGTTCAAAGTGGAATTCCCCCTTAATGGTAGAAGAGTCGAAGCAAAATTTTGTTCATTAATATTTTCGCCTGAAAATATTCTACGAAGCTAGATGAATTAGGTATTTCATTCCCTAGCGAGCTGTCGATGCGTGAAATCGCGGGCGTCTGAAATTCTATTCTGTACATATTTTTGAAGTCAATTATAAAATTCGCGAGGTTCACACATCAGGTTCAGTGCTTTACGAAAACACACGTGTGTACAAACGCTCACGATGTGCACTAATGTGTTATAAATATATAGCAGATACATAGAGTTATATTTGTTTATTTATTTTTATTTTATTTATTTATATATGTATATACATATACAACGTAACGGAGGAACCATGTTATGATAGAAACGAAAAGAATTTGTAGCCAGATATGATAATTTTATTATCCTTCTGATGCGAAGAATTTTTCAGTATTTCCTTAATGTCAACACGAAAATAAAGCAAAGAATCCACGACTTTGTACCGCAGAACATTATCGGGAACAGTTCCCTTTCACGAAACAAAGTGGAGAAAATTTTACACAAACCAACAATTTCGATATACTTTGGCAGAAAAAGAACGAGGAAGATTGAAGAATATAATATCCATCGACATGGATATCACTAATGCAAATTAATCTTTTTATTCATTTTCTGATAATAACGAAGCATGCCTTGCGATAAGATAACAAACTACTGATTTATATTTCCTTTTCATGTACTACAACGAGAGACCAATTAATCATATCCGTCTTCCTTCCCTCTCATTTTGATGGAAATGAATGGAAAAAATACAGAATACACATATCAGTACCTTGTAAGAAATGGAAAAAAATATGACACCCAATAAGATAAATTTCATTAATCGTTACTATATATACATATATAGTAATTAAAGATTTAATCTATTGTAAAGATTGTAAAATTTAGATTATAACAGATGTTACGAATCATAATACGAAGTCTCGAGAATGAGAGTGGCGTAAGTAAAAAAAGTTCGGGAGATCGTGTTATCATCGTATTCCCGCTTTGTGTATTAAATACCACGCGTTTACTATCACAGTATCTCATTCTCAGAATTTCATATATAGCGTGCAATGGATTCACAGTTTTACGAACGTGTTGTCATACAATTTCAATGAGAAAGCTGATTTAAAATTTGCACTCTAAGCGCTACTCAGTAAATGTCAATTTGACATTGGAACATTTCTAATCGCTATGAATATAAGAACTCTGCGACACGATAGTATATGATCCTACATAAAATGATTTATTATCAACAATGATCGGTTCTTATTAATTTTACTACCTACGTTAGATCGGGAGTGTAAATGACCAGCTCATTTACGATAATGAGATTTAAAATTTGAAAGAAAATCGATAGAAATTAAAGTATAAACGTGTATCATCCTGCTTTCGATTTAATGCCGATTGGTAGTAAAAGTCAAGCCCCTGTGAACCATGTTATCGAGAATGCCGCTTATATACGCCGCCACGTCGGCTGTATCTTCTTCCGCTCTCCTGATAAAGGGATGCTCTAACAATTTGTTATATTTAGGTCGTTGTGTCTCTTCTTTAATTAAGCTTCAGGAACAATAAAAGTAAACGCACGTTATTTATCAAGAGCCAGAGCAATAATATAAGTTATTTAACACAAAATTAATTTACCATGTATTCACAAAGTTCACGAAATCCATAGTGAAATGGTTTCCATTTTCGTTGGGGGATAACCGCGGCGGGTCGCCTTGCACCACCTGGTAAAGTTGCTCGAAAACTGAATTCCATTTTGGATATGGGAAATAACCAGTGGCGATCTCCATCAACGTAATACCCAGCGACCACACGTCGCTCCTAACGTCGTACCCCCTCGCACGTTGAGGATCTATCCTCTCTGGCTGAAAGATTACACCAACATTACAATCCGTAGAATCTTTTAAACGTCTGCATTTAATTTATTACTTTACATACAGCCATATACGGTCTACATCCAGCATCTCGTGTACGTGCAATAGAATCTACTAATTGTCCTGATATACCAAAATCGCAAAGTTTTATATTACCATGTCGATCTAATAGAATATTACTAGGTTTCACATCTCTATGAATAATTTTTAGCTTTTCTTTGAGGTAATTCAATGCTTTTACTGTAGCCACAGTAATTTTTCCTAAAATACGTTCTGGTATTCTTTCCTTCAATACCTCATGAATAAACTTATAAAATATATCCAATGAAGTGTCCATAAGTTCCATGCAGATCCAACAATCACCCTAAGTAAAGCACAATATCAGATTAAAAGGAATACTTGTACTCGATTTCTTTATAAACTTACTTCTTTAAATAAAGCCCCATAAAACTGCACGATGCATGGGCACTCATTGGACTTCATTACAACTTCTAAATCCATTAATAGCTGCGTTTGCTCCCCTTCGTCTACTGTAGAACGTATTCTCTACGAGCAATGAGAAGATTATAGATATTACAAGATTACAACTATTTAATAAAGGAATCGTATTACATACCTTCACAGCCATAACAGTATCACTTATCCTATGAATCATCTTATTTACAGTGCCAAAGCCTCCTCGCCCTATTTCTCCTAGATCTTGAAGATCCTCGCTTGTGAAATCGTATATCACATTTGGTGATATCTGTAATTTGCCAGTACTTTGCATCGACTGGCACATTCGTAGCTTATCCCTAGGATTCATATATCGTAATTCATTTCATTCGTATGCACATGAAACGTGTAAAGAAATAAACGCATACATACATATGCGTGTAATTAAATATAAGACAACATGCTTCGCGATGTCAACGATATTATTAGACAATTATTGATATTTATCTTTCATCACCTTGCTTTGTCAGGGAGATCCGGTGGAATTGTAGTACGTGTTCTTAGTGGTAGTTTGGGCAATGGTAAAGGCAAACTTGGGCGAGGTCTATTATTAAATATAATATTAATTACAGGGACAGGTATTATTTAAAAATTACAATTCAAACATTGCCATAGCTTCCCATTAATAAATATCTTACATTTGTTGAAGAGAAGAGTTCGTTGAATTAGTAAACAACGCATTACTTCCTTGTATTTGGAAGCTAAGTTTCAACTGTCTTCGCTTCTCTATTGTAAAATAAGCATACACGTTATTGTTTCGTAAAATTCAGTAAACATGTCAGGTAGGAAATAACAATGTTACGATGTTTACATACATATAGATTACATGTACGTAGAGGGTAATACGTACGATTTAATCACTCAAAAGAATTATCTTAAATCTCTTTTTCGAAACTTTATAGGTACGTTTAATTTTGAAGCATTGATAAGATAAAGAGAGATTTCTCTAATCAGTTCTTTTATGATAGATTTTATACTCACTTTTATTTCTTTGAATGAAACCACATGCTTTATTTACTAAACTCTTATAGCTAATAACAAGATAAGCATTTCAATATTCATATGAATTCACCCAAATTTATTTTTCGAAAAAGGAATTACTCAGAGATTACACAAACTCTATACACACATTATACCGTTGGCAAAGCAGATATAGCGAAGTCGCAACGAAAATCAAGAGCCTAGTTTCTGAATATTAATATTTCGAGGTACGGAGCGCACCAAGCTTGGTTATTTTGATGCATGGAGACCTGTTGTGCGTGTCAAAACGTATATGGTGGCTTGTATCGCTTCGTAGACTAACTCGGAGGCCCTCTAATACTTTGCTATATCTGTTCCGCTAACCATACTTGTATACTAAATATGTGTATATACTGTGATCCTCAAAATTATGTAACAATGCCAAAACATGCAAATTCCACATATCAAAAGAGATTAAAAAGTCCTTTACCATTTTCTCATTTGGGGCTCTGTTTTTAAGATATAGGCAAGGGGTTAAACGTTAAGTTTATAGAGTACAGTGTGGTTTTAGAGTAAAAAGCGTGCTATACACCATAGGGGAGCGCTCGTCAAGTACAATCGAACGATACCACTTTTGTCCGGAAAATCAAACGGGGAACACTAGGGTGGCCCTTATTTATACGTGCCGAATTTTTTTTTCGTATTTCTTTACTTTCACCCCCTAATATCGTTCCATTTCATAAAAAAAATAGTCCCTGAAAAAGATTATTGCAATCGGACAACAGGAAAGGGTGCCGACCAGGTCTTAAAGTTTAGAATTCATCAATGGTTTGAATTTGAAGAATTTCTCAAAAATGGTAAGTCCTATCGAAATTTTGTTCAAATAATATCAAAAGAGCATTCAATTTTCTACAATTACTGTATATATAATTTTTTCGTACTTCCGACCATTTTTTAGATAATAACGTTTGAATATAGAGACGTCCGCACTTTGCGCGTACCTGAACAGCGTGAGGTATTGTCTACACGCGCGTAGTGCTGACTTTTGAGTATTCAGACGCTATTATCTAAAAAATGGTTGAAAGCACGAAAAAATTATATATAGAATAATTGTAGAAAATTGAATGGTCTTTTAATATTATTGCAACAAGATTTCGATAGGAATTACCATTTTTCAGAAATTCTTCAAATTCAAACCATTGATGAATTCTAAACTTTAATGCCTGGTCAGCACCCTTCTCTGTCGTCCCATTGCAATATCTTTTTCAGGGACTATTTTTTTATTAAATGGAAGCATATTAGGGGGTCAGAGAAAAAGAAATCGTATGTTGAAAATAAGGGCCACCCTAGAGGAACTGTAAGGTTCGTAATTTCGAACTTGCACTTACATGCAAGAAATATATGTGGACGCACGTTCACATACATTGTACCGTTAACACTAAGTATTCAAATGTACTTCTTAAGTTTTAATCATATTGTCACTGGTCCTAACAATATGTTACACATCAAAATCAAACAATCCTTTCTTACTTTTACAATTCTAATAGTAATAATTTATTACACATTTCATATAGTTTTACATCTGAGGGTTCTTCTGGATATATCAATGAATTATAATATTTACAGAATATGAACAGAATCGATATTTCTTTTTATCTGCGTAAAACTCAGATTGAAAATAACTTCCTTTAATTTTTTTAATCAATGGTTGCTTTGTTATTACGGGCATATTAAAGAGCTTGAATAAAAACTGATTTTATTTAATTAACATATAATTCAAGTTTCAATATTAGCTTCAATGTAGCAATAATGAAGTGTCTACTACTAAAGCAGAGCATCTTTCATGTGATTACGTAAGAAATGTGTTTAGAATCGTAAAAATGAAAGAAATGCTATGCGTATGTGAAACATTTGTGGAGCTAGTGGAAATATGTATTAAAAAACCGAAAATGTCTCAGAACACTTCCAAGGAGAGGTGACAGCAATGAAATCGCTGATTTCAATAAAACTTTTTCAGATAAATCTAGAGCAAAAATGAGCAGACACGTATCCGAGCATTTGCGTCAATGTGCACTACTTACAAAGATATTTAACATTAAAGTTTTAACTGGAAGGTAAACTGAAGTTGCGCCTTGATTACCTGAAATAAGAGACATTACATTGTATTCCGAATTGTTAGAGAAAGTAAAGTATTAACTTATGAATCAGAGGTTCGCGCTTTAAATCTCTAACAGACGTACTCATATTCGCAATTCCTTTCACTTTGAATACCATCCCTTCGAAAATTCCACTACTTATCATTATCAGAGTTATTTCTAAAGAATACTACTTGCTACTTATGGAAATGTCGTTATACTAATTTGATAGTGGAGTGCAGAATTAAATAGTAAAGTTACAACAATCATCTTTTACTATTTCGAGAATTAAAAGGACTGTATAAAAGTATAAAAGGTACAAATATTTCAAAGCATTTTATGCGTACTACTGCTTTACTGAAACATGTCACTCTTTTGTTACCGTCTGAAAAATGAAATTAAGTCGTATTAGCAAAAATACATTGCTCGCAAATCAATGTTATAACAGAGCAGAAATACTTTAACACATCGATGAAAAGTAAAAGAAATTATTCACGGCGAAGTAGAGTCTTAAATCCTATTATCAAGTTGCAACGGAGCATTTGAAGAAAGATTCCGAAAGGATCGACTCTTTCAATGAATCTCTTTAAATTGGCCGGAGAGGTGTCTTGGATTAATGAACTTTTTTGCTATTATTAGAACCGTAAAGTATAAAAATATTAAAAAAAAAATGGTGCTTAAAGTACACAAGCATATAAAAAAAAATAAAGAAATGGTATTCAAAGTAGGAACCTACTTTTCCTCTTTTCACGTTTCTGTTAATAATCTGATTAGTGTTTCCTGTACAGTTTAGCAATAACAATGACAAGGAAAATGGGCATGCAAGGCGAAATTCAGATCCTACCCTGTCAAAAACAGTACGCATATGTAAGTGTCTGGAACCTTGCACCTAAAACCATTCCACAAGTATTATTCGTCGAAACTTCTTCCTGGTAACTATTTAGAACATATAACAATATCGCTCTGTGGTTGAATGTAATTTTAAACTTTTTATATAACTACACAAAGGAAGAGATTTTCTATCGCGACTAAATGGCTAGCTGTGAAATGTGAGAACGCAACAAATATAATTAATACACTAGAACAAAATGAATTCTATAGTTCTGATACACGAGACATTGTTATTTCAGGTAAAAATATGCGATAAAGCCCTGGGGAGTGCATTAAACTATTTACTGTTCATGGTACAATATATGCGAACATGCATCTGATATCTGTTTGCGACTTGTGAGTGTATGTACATGCTTGGCTACCTGGGATTTAAACGGAAGTGCGCCGCAAGCTAGACCCCCTAATTTTGTAATTTCTTATGCTTTGAAAACAATGCTTCGGATTGCAAAATACTGAACGACTTCCCTATCTCTTTGGGCGCAAAGGAATTTGCATGTTTTTCGAATCGCCCCATAATTTCAGGACATCCTGTATGTACATACATATGCATGTATGTAATGTGCGTATGCATGTATACACGAATAAATACATGTATGTACATATGTATGTTATACCTGACATATCATTCTGAACATCACTAATAGATCCAAAATCCAACCGTAGAGATTTAAATGGTCTGCTGGAACCTAAATATCAATAAGAAAATTACCAACACGAAACTGGCATTCTTACAAAGATAATGCGATTGAATTCGTGCTGATAAACCAGCCGCATATGCAATGAAATTGTATGATTTCCGATGAATAGAGAAAATAGTCTTGTAGGTTATGTAGCTAGAGTCATTATTACATTCACCGTTACGGTTTACAGTGTCATAACTTACTCTGATTGGTTGGGATAGAAAAATTTCCTCGATTTTCTGTCATGTTTGAAACGGTTAATCCTCGGCTACGAAAGGGAGAGATTTTCACCAAAGGCACTCCTCTCTTAGGAGACCTTTCCGAAAGATTTTAACAATATAGCATATGTGCTCTGCTGCGAGCGCACCATTTGTGCAATTTCACTGCTTTATGAGTAGCGCGTAGAGAAATTTTATTCATGTACTCTGTTTTTCTAAGACACTGCGATTAGTCGTAACTCAAGTCTCTTGCTTTTGTGAGAATAAAAGTACACCTCACCATTAACTTGTCGCGGTCACTTGTATATTTGACGGCTGCGACTGCATAGCACACATACGTGCCATTATGCGTTATATATATGCATAAATGTTACGGGAAGTGGATAGTGAGTATACGGCAAGCTATCCTAAGAATTTAATAAATTAATAGAAACTTATGTGCTGGTTTATTTCTAATCTGTCGATTTCTTTTTATTTTATGTGTTTATACACAATTTGCAAAGTACGAGGACTCTATGAAGAAACCCACGAACTATAGTAGTTCTCCAATTTATCATCGTGGGCGCTAATGGCAGAAATGAAATGGCAGCTATGTCAACTATATTTTCTTGTGTGATCACGGCATGGACATAGGAATATAGGGACGTAGGAATACTTGCGGGGGGTGATCTCTTTCCGGGAGGGGCGACGAGGTAACATACGCCTTCTTTCTATTGGCTGCTGCTTCGCACAAGCGCAGTGATGTGTAATGATGACCGTTTGTCGCGTCGCCGGCATCCTTCCGGCATCGCAAGCTTGGATAGTGGCAGCCATATTTGAAGCGTTCCTCGCAGTGTATGCAGTAGCGTGTTAAAGAAAAGTAGTAGTGTGTTAAAGAAAAAATCATTATGAACAATGGTTCAGTGCTATTAATGTAATATTAATTATCATTAATTTTATCGTAATTTGGTTTCTGTTATTTCGAACAATAAATAAATGTTACGTCAGTGTCTCTGCTCCAATTCACCTCATATATTTTAATAATTATAGATGCATATTTCTCTTCAATTATAATTATTTTTACAATTTATATTCGTGGATAATCACTCCGTTAGTACATACTTATAATTAGACGTCTGTATGTACTAATCTGTAGCAAACACTTGTTCATAATGAGCGGTACGGAGCATGCGTAGAATACAACCAATCAAATCCAGGCAGATGTAGGTGCTTTCCCCCCCCTGAAATGCATATCACTCCCCTCGCCTAAAGTCGCAACTATTCCTACGTCCCTATATTCCTATGTCCATGGATCACGGCCTATGGTCATACGCAAGAAGAGATTCGTCAATCATAGAACGCAATTGATTTACTTAAGTAAACAATTGTCCCTTTTTTGAGAAAAGCAGTAATCGAACCGAGAATGTAGAGTACAGGTTTTAAATTTTAGGAGTTAGTTATGTAACTTACGCTTATTATTAAGTGTACTATAAGCTGTTATGAATATATGTTTGTTTTTAAATTTATTTCAATTTTTTTCTTGAATTTTATTTACATATGCTTATCGTGGACGTAGGAATAGAGGTGAATAGACCCAGATAGCACAGGACGTTTTAAAAACGTCCATTTTACGTCCATTTTACGTCTGAACGTCCACGCGGCTTGATTTGTGAAAATGGACGTCCTTAAAACGTTTCCTGGACCTTTTCTGGACGTTTTATGGACGTTTTAAAAACGTCCTTTTCGAGACGTTTTAAAAACGTACTTTGCAGACGTTTTAAAAACGTATTTTGCAGCCGTTTTAAAGATAGCCACCCAGATAGCACAACGTCTGGTAAAGTCTTAAAGACGTCCAAAAGGCGTCGTAAAGACGTCTTAAAAACGTCTTATTACAAATTAAGACGTTCAGACCTAAAATAGACATAAATTAGACGTCTCTAAGACGAGGGGTGCTATCTGGGCATGTTTGATGCGTTTCAAAGCATTTCTCGGAGTGTGGTATGAAGTAGCGTGTTAAAGAAAAAGTTATTAAGAACAATGGTTCAGTGCACCGTGCCTTTGTGCAAAAACAGATCAGATTGTGAAAATTGGAAGAAAAGGAATGATGGTAACAGTAACAACCAGAAAGTTACTTTCCACAGGTATTGAGGTTATTTTATTAATTCATAATGGAACAAATTATTATATTTAATACGTTCACTACCGCCTTTTAAGGAAAAATATATATAGGTATACTGGGTAGCATACGTGTTAAAGTAACTATATTTTCAAAACATATCTTATTTTGAACTTTATTTCTGTTTTTATAGATTTCCAAAGAATTCTGATACTTGTGAAGCTGCAAAGGCCACCATACACGCTGCTTCTTGCTGTTCAATTTGCTTGTACAGTCAAAAATGAGAATGCAAGACTTGAGCGTGTGTGTCCACAAATCGGTCAATTTAGTGTGTGCGTACTGTCAATTTCCTGCCATGAACGCAATTACAAGTTTTGACTGTACAAGCAAATCAAACGGCAAGTAGAGACATTTTATTAAGATACATTTTATGCACTAAATATTACTCTTTATTACATATAACAAAATTGTGATTTTGCTTTGCGCTAGTCTTTTAGTGTATTGTAAATCTTTAGCATTTTCAATTGTGAATAATGCAGAGAAAACATTTTCCTCAATATTTTGAGATCTTTCAACGAATTTGCAACAATGTTATAAACATCTATTATGTAAGTGCAGATATTTGATATATTCTGTACCTATATTTTGTATAATATGTATAATCTATGTGTACTACCTACATGTTCTACATATTTCATATCTATTTTAAGTGGTATATTCTGTGTATTCGACCTTGTACTGACATTTTCATGTATCTATTGTAAGTAAACGAAATAAATTGTTATCGAGTAGGTAATATTTTGAAAACAATTTACATCCATAAATTTTTATTTAATCGAACCAGTACCGACCTCCTAAAAACGTCCAGAAAACGTTTTAAAAACGTCCAGAAAAGGTCCTGAAGACGTTTTAGAAACGTCCAGAAAACGTTTTAGAAACGTCCAGAAAACGTTTTAGAAACGTCCAGAAAACGTTTTAGAAACGTCCAGAAAACGTTTTAGAAACGTCCAGAAAACGTTTTAGAAACGTCCAGAAAACGTTTTAGAAACGTCCAGAAAACGTTTTAAAAACGCCCAGAAAACGTTCTGGTTTGTGAAAATGGACGTTTGTAGGACCTTTTCTGGACGTTTTTAAAACGTCTTAATTGTGCTATCTGGGAAGCGACTGGACGCATCGTCAAGAATTTCAAAGTCGATTTTCTCGACAATAAAGCGCAATATCAAAAAATTTTATTCCTTTTTCTCGACTTATTTACTTGTTATAAGTAGAAAAGAAAGAGTTACTTTTTTTATATCGCGCTTAATTTTCGAGAAAATCGACTGAAATTCTTAATGTTGCGTCCAGTCTCGCATAGGAAAACCTACCTTAATGAAAATCACGGGTGATTTGGACGTAAGTGGAATTCGATCTAAAAAAAAGTAATAATACCGTAGTAATTGCTGTAAGTGTTCCCCTTCTCCTATTCCGTATACGTCATGCTAAATACGTCATGTGGTCTGTACGCGGCCATTAATTCTTTACACATGGCAACCCTGTTCGCGTACACCCGCAAGGCAACTCTTCTCTCTCCGTCCCTCTTTGAGTTGTACACACACCTACATGCATTTGCGCGTACACACAGCAAAAGTTCTACCCCTCCAGTACTCCCTATACGTCATGTGGTCCTTACTCCTGGCAACCCTGCATGCACCTGCGTGTCAATTGATGTCAATATGTTCATCGTATAAGCTTTCGGCACCGGAGTATTTAAAATGGAGTGGCATAATATATTGGAAACTGTTACGCGTAAATTGAAGGTGACACAAGGTTTGAAGAGAAATGTAAAACGTGAAGACGAATTAGTGTCCTATTTATGGACAGATCAGACTATACGGTAATATGTAACACATATAAAAAAATTATTGATATTCTCAATCTTGCATTTATGTAAGCATAGCTTAATTTATAATTACCGGCGATTTATTAAGGTATAAACCAAATTTTCGTATTTTCAAATATTAACACAAGAGGACAATGTTATAAATTCATAGAAAGTTTCCTCAGTATCAAGCATATAACAATTGTCATACATTTTTGGGAAGCTCGCTTCGCAATAAATAGAATTATGTCCTTTTTATCCACTATAGAAAGCTCTAGCAAACAAACATATTTAAGAGGAAGGACTACAGAGACATACTCAGATAATACGTCAACAAGTTAATTGCCAAATGTGTTCCTTGCTATTGTGTTCCTGTAATAAGTAGCAAAGTCAAAGAGCTTTTGGTCCATGTGTAATAATTGCTCATGCTTTTTGATCAAAAATCATTTTATAGACTTATTATTATCCTTCACACAATTCATTGCAATTATACTCGTAAAGTACAGAATAATATTAAGATTGACAGACATAATTCTTTGGAAGTTCATAAACTCCCTTTCTTCTATCGTCATTGCATTATTTGTCCATTCCATGGCTCCAACACCATTATATTCTATTAACAATGATTCTATGCCAATGCCTGTTTAGGAAACTCATGACTGAATGGTTAGAAAGCCATTACCATAAGAAAGAATGTAAATCTATACAGAGCGCACAAGTTTTTAAAGCAATCGGAAATATGGAATTTCAAGCTAAAGAGTATGCTCGGAGTATAAAATCATACACAGAATGCGCGTCTCATGCTCCTATAAATAGCCACGAATTGTCAGTTGCGATTGCGAACAGATCTGCTGCTTTATTTTATTTAAATAGATACGATGTGAGTATCAGGAATCGCAGAATCCAACAACATAGGAATGTAAAATATTCTTTGCTATCCTTTTAAAATTCATTTATTTATGCATTTCATATGCGACAACTACCATTTGATGGCGCCAAGGACTGTTTAAAAGACATCGAATTAGCAATTAAGTTAAATTATCCTAAGCAATTACATTGTAAAATATATTTGCGTGCCGTGCAATGTTACTTGAAATTAGGCAAGAGGGACTTAGCCGAAGAGACTCTCTCCAAGATACATAGAATGATGAATAACCCTGATTATATTGTTCCTTCCATGAAAGGTACGCAACGTGCTATGAGAATTACAAAATAATATAAGTGAAACATGTTTCTTTATATGCATTTCGATTACTTTCAGGTGGCATTGAAAAGCGAATTTCCGAAATAACATTCACCGAGTCCTGTGAACAAAGCGACACGACAAACACTTCCGATCTAGACAAATTAAAATCTGAAATTATATTTAATGAAAATCCCGATTTTGCGCATGCGTCGGTGAATGTAGAGAGAAAATTTAACAGCGAATCTGGGAGATATGTGATAACAAAGAGGCATGTAAAGAAAGGTGATATTCTATTTTTGGAGAAACCTGTAAGTTTTGTGTTACTAAATCACGATTCGTCAAACTATCTTTGCCAACACTGCAATCGTTCAAACCCAGACGTTCCAGTCCCGTACGTATACATTCGTCTAGACTCTTGGCGCTGACTATTCTTCGCAAAAAGGCAAGCATGGAGAGCGTTTACATTATTATACTTTAGATGCGCCGGATGTTTCAATACCTTTTATTGCGACGCTAAGTGCTTGGACGAAGCATGGTCTTCGTACCATCGTTGGGAATGTCCAGGAAGCCAAATGTGTCTTTGGAAAGAAATTGGACTTGGCCATTTAGCGATGAAAGTTTTGCTGACTTGTACAACTACTATGAACAAGTTTAAATTCAATGAAATGCAAAATTTGCTAACTAATTTTGAGAAACTCTCCATCGAGGACTTGACGTTATATGGAATTGTATGTGTATCACAAAAAGACATATATATATATATATAAGCTATATAGAAAAAAGAAATTATATTTAACTCGTGCTATTATAATTTTTACAGACAGCCGTCATGCTAACTGTATATTTGTCGGAGTATACTGATTTCTTTAAAATAAATGATCTTGACCACTGTCTGGTACAAAAGTTCTCTGACAACACTTTCAACTCCAACTTTAATATTGTAACAGATTATGACAAACAACTTTACGTGAGTTCTTTACTGTTACGATATATACTCCAGCTTATTTGTAATGGACACGCGATTACAACTTCGAACACGTTATCGAATGAAAGTGACGCGTCTATGGATCAAGAGAATATTGTGGCAACAGGAATTTATCCTTCTGCAAGTATGATGAACCACTCTTGCGATCCCAATATAATTAGCATGTAATTTATGAACTTTTATAATGCAATCAGTCCATGTATTGTAACATTATGTAATATAATATCTTTATTATTGTATTTTAGTTTCGTGGATCAATATCTAATCGTTAAGGCCGCCAAAGATATTGCGGCAAATGAAGAGATTTTCAGTTGTTACGGTAAAGTAAGATTTGATTAAGAATAAGTTTCTTTCTTAAATATAATTTATTCCATTAAACTATGAATAATAATTACGTTAACAGTATCCCGCTATTTAATATAAATTATTACATTAATAGGCCCGCATTATAGATACATGTCGAGAGACGAAAGGCAGAAGCATTTAAAGAGTCACTACTGTTTCACTTGCAAATGTAAACCTTGCACTGTACCATGTATACTGTACTTCCTGGTAAATATGAAAGCAATTTATTACTTTTATCATTGTTTAACCTGTTCGCTGCGGATTTTGACTATACTCCACGCATTAAAAAAATGTAATCTCCCGTACGGTGATACTCAGTAATGTTCTCCGAAGAAAATGAAAAACTGAAAACTTTTTTTATTGAAGTAAAATTGACACTTTTCGAGAATCGTCGGAAAATTTAAATACGCAACGAAAGGGTTAAAGCGGCAATCTTTAAATTGAAAAATATCCATATATTTTTCCGAAAAATAAGCCATTTTTAATTACCATATATCGTAAAAAAGGAATTTGTACATTGTAATTACAGGAAAGATTTAGTGCCATGAAGTGCTTAAGGTGTAACGGAGCATTATGCAACATCAGGAATTTGTTGTATTGTCTAGATTGCGGAGATAGGCCTAGAATTCATTACCAGGATGAGATAAAGCTGGCTGAAAAAATTTACGAGTCGGTCCAAGAATCCATCGACTCCGATGACATAGAGCAAGCATTGGAAAGATTAAAAAGTTGTTTACTTATCAGGAAAAGAGTGTTATATAAATATAACACAGATATTATGCGCACTCTAACTCTTATAGAAAAGATATACATAGCAAAGGGTTTGTATAGACAAATTATTTATACAGTAAAATTCAAAGACGTTGTGTACAAGACGATTTCATTTTCAGGTCAATGGGAGGAAAGTATAGCATACTTGGAAGATAAAATTCCAGCGGTTATAGAAAGATATGGGCCTTCGAGTGTAGAGCTTCTTAATGAATTAAATAATCTTATAGACATGTGCATTATATATCTACAAAAGCAATCAAATACTAGCACAGCCACTTATAAGTAAATTTATTGGTTTATTATCCTTAAACTGAAATTAAATAATACTTGTAGGTATGTTAATGTTTTCATATTATAGAAATCTATTGGAGAAAACACATAAATATATGGACCAGATAGAAGATCTTACAAATTTCAATTATGGGTCGTGGAACAAAATTTACGAGGCTACAAAGAAAAAACGAAAAGAAATTGCCATTCTGTAAAATACCTTAATATATTCCAATATGTTAAATATAATACACGAAATTAGAATAAATGAAAGTGTGTATATTTATTTTATAACGATCGCTCAGTTCCACGGTTCTGGGGTAAGTCCAGATACGTCAGTAAGTGCCGTGCCGTATGGTCCATCAAACCTTACCCACTTTGTGGCCAGATCCTTAAGAAATCGAGTCTCTGTTCTTAAGCAAAATGTCGTCGGACGGCTTGCAATACAAATACGGAGATGGTCTTTATACCTGCCAGTGACTGCAATAATATAATGACCTCCTCAGGTCTTCGAATAATGTGAAATGACAAATCACTAATGTGTAATTCAGTGGTGCCAGTCGACACAAACAGCTGTTTAAAGCAGAGAGTTGAAGCGGAATAGTGGAGCAATAAAATTTTGCCCGGAGCTGGAGCACGGAAAGTTTTTACTGCTATACTGCTCCAATTTTTTTTTATTACAGTCGAATCTTAAGGGAAGAGAAAAAGTCTTCGAATTATAGAGGTTTTGACTATCGAGTTTTTGAGTTGTAGAGGTATTTACAGCGGAACCGATGGGAATGAAGAAAATTTTCGACTTATAGAAGTTCTCAAGTTATCGAGGTTCCACTGTATTTGAATTTACTTTCATTTTATAAGAGCAAATGAAATGTTTTTAGTAAATACCAATTCTCAATTTTTCAACATTGAAAAAATATTATATCGTAGGGCCGCGCAGCCCGGTGTTAAGGTGGCATAGTACTTTCTTTCTTAACCCGGGAGTAGGCGCACGTTGGTCTTTTCGACCGATGATTTCGTATGTTATGAATCATGATCCATAGCGTTCGACTGTTTATTTTTTCCGTGAAGCTATTCTCATTTGAAGCTGGTCTCGACTTGTTTATGTTGCGGAGCGACACTTAGTGCGACTATAGTTTATCAAGCGAGGAATAATTAGTTATGTATTTCATTGATAGTTAATTATTTTATATTTACTTACTTTATATTTTATTTTATATTTTATATTTTATATTTTATATTTTATATTTTATATTTTATATTTTATATTTTATATTTTATATTTTATATTTTATATTTTATATTTTATATTTTATATTTTATATTTTATTTTATTATTATTTATTTCGGTAACAGATCAATATTTGTTTTATCATAGGAATGAAAATTATTTACATATAACTATTCTGAAATAAGTAAAATACAATGTTATGCATTATTTATAATATTTTAGTCATTGTATTAAGTTATTTCTCATTATATTATCATCGGACGAAATGACCGACGTGCGCCTACTAACGTAAGTTATTTGGCGCGCCTACTCCCGGGTTAAGCAGTCTTTATGAATTTTTTCTATATGAAAATAAAAAGCTAGAAACATGGGGTTGGTTACAAATGAAAGATCACTATTTGAAAGTATTAAAAGAATTTTCATTTAAAAAAAAAGGATCTGGAGCAGAGCAGAGCGGAAGCGTAGCAAGTATTTTCATGTCGGAGCAGAGCGGGAGCGGAGCAAATAAAATGTTGGACTGCTCCAATCCCCAGGTTTAAAGGCCGCCGCGTATTTTGGCGAAGCAAAGAAATTAATAATAATTAATTGTTGGCTGCGCTTCTGTCATCAATTGTTTATAAACTTTTCTCTTCGTATCGCTGCGCTTCGCCGAAATGCGCGACGGCCTAAAGGTGCAATTTCATGCTGACGCTGAATCCTCGTTTTGAGCTTTAAAACCAGTCACGTGATCGGTCCACATGACTTTCAGCATCAAGCGCAAAGCTAATCTCGGTTTGGCTTTTAGCTCGGACTGGTTTTACCGTTCGAAACAAGCATCGAACATCAACATGAAATCGCACCTTTAAAGAAAACACTTTTCCTTTTCATGACACGCAAGCGTCTACGTGCGCATGTGCACACTTGCCATTGCATCAGACCTTTCACTGCGCATCCACCCATTTAAAAGCGACCCTTTTGAGCGTTTCGAGGGTGCTGAGGTGTTGGCTTTAGTGTAACATTTCTGAATTTGACCTTGACCTCGACTGTCACCTTGCCCGAAGGACATTCACCTTTCTCAATACGATCGGCACAGTAGGAATAAATTCTATATAAACACTGCGACACATGTGTGAGGGCAGTTAATTAAAGAGCATATTCAAAATTGATAGCTTTCAAGTTATTAGTTCGTAGAGTATTGCCTACTTGTCTCTTATTCCATCCAACTGTTCTCACATCCGTATTACTAAAAATGGAGTATTTAAACGAAACATTCTAGTTTTTGTTGTCCACGATGGATTAGTGATTATCTACATATAGCGTTTTCTGCGGAGAAGAACGGGTATTCTTTAAAATTCTTGCCTTTTCTGTATTAGTTTCCTCGGTACTTCTTGTGCGTATCTTATGAATTAATACTAATTACTTAAAGCATTTATTCATTGTAAAAGTTCGAGAGGGTTATGCTATGACGTCGATTGAAATCAGAACTATATTGTATAAGTACATACATATGTTTTGATCGGACGAATCTCTATTCTGGAATGATGACATTGATGCTTGGCGAGTGAGCTAAAAGTAAAATCTATCTGCGTTAAAGGAAACAGAGTTATTAACAATAAAAATGATTGACTTTATAGAAGAATGTATCGCTAATAACTTATATCTCGAACACCTTCTCGAAGAAAATGGTAACTGAAACTATCAAGTTCTTGGTTAACTTCCAATAATTTTACTGCCACTGTACGGTTTCTCATTCTTCTCGTATTCGTAGATGTAACACTAATGTATGCAGACATTCGCAGTGTAACAGAAGATGGTGTGCCAATTCGAAAGTTATTTATCAGTAACTTAGCGGAGAGGGTTTGTATTTACACATATGCCTTGCTACTTTAGCGTTCAACTGAATTTAAATACAAGGTGTGGCTATATTGATAGTACAAACATGAACAGAGTGTTTCTCTTGCGAAACCTTTTCACAGAAGACTCTTTGTTTCGAGGAAATTTATTTTGAAAATCTCGCGAGTACACGTGCACTTGACTAACAATTGGTTCCTATCCCTCTTTAGATCAGTATCCTTCCTTGAACTCACAACTGTACACACCGAAGCGATCCTTTAATCCGTTCCAACAATTAAAAACTCAAGAGATATTGGCGAGAATTGAATTATTTGCGAATATCTACTTCATTCGACGCAGATCTCTTAACTCAACAAACTAATAAATATAGTTTTTAAACAGTTATTGCACTTTCCTTTGTTTTGCGATGATATTATCAATATTCATAAGTGCACGCGTACTTTCGTCGTTGTTCAAGTGTCTGAAAAATAAAATCTTGTACGAAAAGGATTTTATTCTCCGTCTTCAATCTACTTTGCTCGTACCGTCATTATTGCCATATATTATACGAGCGCGGAAAGTAACGAAGTAATTGTATTTTTTAGACTACGTATAAGAATCTTACAAAACTGTTTTCCAAATATGGGAACGTTGAAAGTTGTTTCTTACGGAGAAATCCAGAAAGAAAGAACTATGCATTCGTCACGTTTGACGATGCGGAAGCAGCTGTAAGGTAAAGACGGAATAAAAATGAAGATGAAATTATACGTCGAAGGACTTTAGCGTTGATAGAATATGATCTGTAGAGCTAGACGCGAAGATATAAGGCTCCACAACAGAAATTTAAGAGTTGAGCCCGCTGATTCTTGGCATCAACCAGAGAGCATGGAGAATCAATATTATAGTAGAGATTGGCAACGATCGGATAGAAAACAGTCCAACGAGCAATGCAATCAAGATTACGTACAAAGCGACATTTGTACGGGCACTAGCATTCAAACATTAAACGACGACTGCTTGATACATATATTTCTTCAGTTGCCAATTATAGATAGAATTAGCATAGAAAGGGGTAAACATTTATAATTCTTTTTCACGCGTAATTGGCCTTTGGAACAAATTGGTTCTTCGATGATTACAGTGTGCAAACGATGGAGAGCAGTGAGCCAAGAATCCTGGTGCAGCGTAAAGAGATTGGATTTATTGGACAGCGGAGAGATCAACACGAATATCCTTCACAAAGTGTTATTGCGTTGTGGTCGATTTTTAACCGAGATAAACTTATCCCAAGTCCGCTGCCCGTTAAGTCAGAGCACGCTAACGATAATTGGGAAATTGTGCCCTAATTTACAAAAGCTGGATGTTACTACTCTGACTGTTTCCGCGGCAGGTATCAATTCGTTAACGAATAATTGTCATGACATTACAAAGTTTAGTCTAGGCTCCACCACCTCTATGTGCGACAAGGATCTGCAAAAGCTATTTCAAATGAATCAGAAGTTACGATATCTCAAAGTAGTCACCGGGAAAATACGCGGAACGTGTCTATTACATTTACCATTGGAGAGAATGGAGGAAGTAGTTTTACAAAAATGTACTTGCTTACGGGCACACTGTTTGTCTAAGGTAAAATATGTAGATATCTCTTTACTCTGCCTTGCATAGGGCGTTCGGCGACGGACAGTAGAAAATTAAATGGGTGGATCCTGCGTGACGAGCTAAGGGGATAATCATGTTTGAAATGTATCGTTCGTACTTTTTCAGGCAATCGAAAAATTAGGCAATCTGAAGAATCTCGTGATACATAAATGCCTGGGAATCTCTCACAATGTCATCCAAGCTATTGGTACTTACTGTACCAGTTTAAAGACGTTGGAGCTTTCCGACATTTCTTATTTAATACAATCAAACGATATGCTATATATCGCACAACTGACTAATCTCGAAGTTTTAAAGATCAATACGAATATTGTCGTTACGGACGAACTTCTCAGTAATTTGGCATTGAAATGCCAGCAACTTACTTACATAGATATAACTGGTAAGTTGGTCGTTCTTTCAGTAATTCCTGTACACGTGAGGTGTATCGCGTAAAATGTCTTATAAATCATTTCCCCGATATTGCTTTTCGCGTTTTTAATCACCCGTAAAAAGGAGTTGCCTCTATTTTTTTAATACGGAACGATATCCATGACATCTTGGCGTTTTCAAACGAATCCCGACGAATTTGGTAACTGGTATTCGAAATATTTTTTGTATTCTGAATAGATAAAGAGCTGTGACGAAGAATACCTATTTCTTATTGATCCTCTAATGAAATAATTTCTTATATGTTGCAGAATGCGATTTCGTTACGAATGTGGGTATAGCCGCCATAGCCACGTTACCGAAATTAGAAGTGTTAATAATGAATTCCTTGTGTCAAGTGACGGACACAAATTTACGAGACATGTGTAATCTGAAGAGATTAGAATGTCGCGCATGCAATTTCACAGATAAAACAGTTATGGAACTTATAGCATCAGCGCCACGATTGGAGTTACTAGATTTATCATTTTGTGGCGGCATCACAAATCTCACGCTGAAAAAAGCTGCCGCCGTTACTGTTAACCGAACTAATATTATAATTTTGAAAATATTCGTCGGTGGGACTACTGTAAATTTACGAACCTTCGACGAAGTGTCGCCGTTTTTGCAAATAGTCAATGTACTTTTCTAGTCACTGTTATAACTTTGTATCGTAGTATGTAAGACTTTCATAAAGAAACAAAAAGCGTCAAATTTCTTCTAAATTAAAAAGTACCGTAAGCTACGTTAGAAACTCTATCAATGACTCCCAATATATTCTCGAATCCATCGGCACATCTGTATATCTTTCGTTGCTCAAGTGCCAAATCACAAGAATGGCGCTTCAATGTAGGATAAATTTATTCTTCGAATAATTACAACATTTAGACAGTGAATCGATACAACGGCAATTATTATGCACAGACTTGCAACGATGAATATCCATATATTTTCTTTAATAAGTGCCGGAAGTAACCAATCATCCCTTCGACAATCAAGATTCACTGCTTTGCAAATAGAATTTTCAACTGCGCGCCATATCTTACATTTGTTTCTTAACGGAACAGTATCATCGAGAATGTTTCCAATCCACGGTACACACGCTGTAAATATGTATCGTGCTGTGGTAAATAGCGTTACGCACATTGTTATCAGGCATATAAAATATAATACGAAAGATCAGTTCTTGGGCGTCTTACGCTGAGATACGCGAGTGAGTGTCCCCACTGCGCTTGCAATCACAATACGCTCGTAGTGCGCTCCGATATTTTTTAGCCAAATCGGCAAAGGCTAATACGACACTACATCTATAAGAATGTAATGGCTAAGCAAACGCGGGCAACTCCGTCCCGGGAAAGATTTACTGTTATGTAATAGATGTAGTGTCATATACGTAATGAATCTTTCCTTCAATTCTCAATCGATTGTGATTCAAAAATAACTGAATCTGTAATGTTTGCATACTACGGTATAAGAATGCTTACGCTATCGTTATACTATGTACAATGTACATATAGACACTCTTTGTCAGCACATTACAATGATAAGCAACTATGCCTACTGAATTGTACAATATTGAACATCTTTCTATCACTATAGTCATATAGTAAAAATAAAAAAGAACGACTGCTCTGCTACAGCAACGAAAGCATTGATTACTATAATCGTAATATATATATACGTTCTTTTTCTTTCCAATAAAGATTCGAAAATTTTTAATCCTACCGAGCTATGTTCCTTTCTCGTATTTATAATAAAAATTATTAACATCTCTTGATTACAATTAATTACTGAGATTAAGTATAAATACAAAGTGGCCAAGTGGCCGATTCCCAAATATGCTTCACAAAAATTGCACAATACTCGATGCATAACTACACAGTACATATAGTTGTATATATTAAATATCGTGTGAACACATGGACACGCATCAAAATAATGTTATTCATCGAACCTACGAAATGTAACGTTTTCGACCACGATATATTTAATACAAGATAAATTAACGTGTTTAAAGAGATATCGTATCGTTTTGTGGTTCAAAATATTTTCATCTACGACGTGGGAGTTACGTATTAATCGGTGCTAAATAAAAGAGTACTTCGGGACCATTGTTTGTTCAATTGCACAAGTTACGATAAAGTAATATTCGTAATATTGTTACACCGTCGTATTAAACACACGCTCCTCCAAATACTTGTACATTCGTTATTCGAAATACTGTTGTGTTCAACTACAGTTTCAAATCATATTCAATCACGGATCAATACTTGGTAAAAAATAGCGTGTTATTCTAGCGATGATAAAAGCAAGTCTTTTTTTTCAATAGTGTGAATAATACTCTACGAACGTCAGGTACAAATGTTATACTAGTAACTTGATCTCTAGTTAACACTTCTTTTCCTCGAATTCTGTCAAAACCGATGCCCATTTATGTATCCTAGTAACATCACAGGGAACACAATCTGCCCATGGGTGTACGATAACTTGAAACTTATAATGATAATAGTTTATCTTACATACTTTCAACAGAAGTATATCACGAAAATAGAAGTTACGCATAATGTAAACGAAAGTTTAAGCACAGTGACGTATTTTATGCAAACATGTCGATATAGATTTCCGTCTTTCGTAATATCCTATATACATCGGAAGTAGCAGTGTATGAAATTTTTGATTACTATCATCGCGACTTTGAAATCGGGTCGTGATGTATCGATAAAACATTTTAATACCCTAAGTCTGGATTTTACTACTAAATAGAACGTATTATGATATAATTAAGAACTAACAATTTGCATCCTCAAATAACTGTATTCAGTTATTTAAGGGAGGGTAAATCTGTGATACACATATATAAAAAATCTACCTTAATATACTTAAGATTCTATTTAATAAATACTTTTGCCCGGACGCTAAGAAATGTTCGAGCAGTGGTATATAAAATATAGAGAATAAAAAGATGGCAGGGTTTAGTAAACGTGTCTGATTTCAAAATCGCGAGCGATTTTTGCTTCGGGGTTATTATAATGGAAACGAAGAAAATTAATCACAGACGCCACTGTATACGAATCGAACGAAAAGTAACTGAACTCCACTTAAGAGTACTGAACGCGTATGTAGGTAGTCAAGTATGTAAGAGTGACATTTATTCAGGATTGTACGTTTGCTAAACGGGTTGGAGTGGTCGGTTGCAGATCCATCGTGCGGCATACCCAGCCAGCGATGTCCACATTCTCAGATTCCGCTTTCTTCACCCATTCGTGATTCTAACAAGCAAAGAAAATGATTGAATGGAAAGGGTACTTAGTAGGAAGTTTCGGCGTAAGCAGAATATGTACCATTAAAGTCTTCAAATCTGCCCTCTCGGCAGGATTTTTCTTCAGGCAGCGATCGACGAAATCCGTAAAAGCATCGCTGAAGATTCCAGAAGGCAGTTTAGGAGGTGGCTCGTTGACAATATAATCTAATAATTCGAATATGGCCATTGGGCGTGGACTACCTGCACCTGAAAAAATGGTACATTCAAATTCAACACTGTTAAAAGGCTCACGAACGATTTTTCATACGATGAGGTCGATTGCGACTGTCTACAAACAACTGTCTTCCATAAAACCTGCCATAATATCTGGCTCAAGGACGATAGATAGTTAGAAGTTATTCAAGAATAACAAATAATTTTTTATTCTGAATAAAAATTTATTCGCAGCAGCGGATAAGGATTTCGCACGGCACGTATAAAAATTTATTCGCCATTCTCGAATAACTTCATTTTATTGGCAAATCTTATTCGAATAATGCCCAACTAAGATTCAAATACAGCCTTAATTTAAATTCCTGCAAGCAGAACCCAATAAATTATTTAAATTTCTACTCGTTAATGATCCAAAACGATTAAAATGTGATTGAAAATATAGAAGGAGGCAAATTGAAATGGAAAATAAAGAAACCAACTGTGTCCAGGTGACTGGGTTGTTGGAGTAGAAGCATTATTCGTAGTAACACTGTCTGCCGGTGGTTGGCCTGGTGGTGTGTTGAATATCGCAGCCAAAGTTTTCTCATCCGGTGGTGGAATTGGGTACATTCCAATAGCCATTTCAACAAGAGATAATCCTAGAGACCAGATATCGCTTTGCACCGAGTAATGCGTGCCCTGAAGCCTTTCTGGCTGAGAACAAAAATATCAATACAAACGGATTTACATTTGGAAATGACGCGATCTATCATGTTCAAAACAATTTGCATAGCTGGAATTTTATTCCAAATGATAATAACAAACGAAAATTGATCCAACAATATCTTACCGACATATAGCTTCTTGTGCCAACAAATGAGTTAGCCATGGAATCGATTAATTGTCCGGATACACCGAAATCACAAATCTTGATCTCTCCAGCGCTATTTACTAAGATGTTGCTCGGTTTAACGTCGCGATGCATGATTGCATGCTTATCTCGTAAATAACTCAGACCTTTGAGAACCTAAAATGAGACCAAATATTATCCAGTAAAATTGTTTGTAACGAGAAATAAAAGAGAGTTTCCTGTGATAGGTATAGAATATAGAACTATAGAGGCATCAAGCACAGAGCTTTCCAAGGATTACGAAATTAAGCAAGTAGGCCATGACTTCGGCCATTAAATAAATGATCCTCAAACGTAATCAATGTTCAGATATGTCCCTACGTTATAGTTTGTACTTTCCCGTTTAAACGCAATACAATCATAAAAAATGCCAACAGCTCAACGATCATCTTTGAATCACGTCGATAAGAGAAGGCTAACGGACAACGAATTACTAGATCTCCAAAAAGAGCTGGTCACCAAAGACCACACGATCCCATTAGAAAAATTATGCGAAAAACTAAACACCGACAGGGTAAACGGTTTGACCGAAGAGCAAGCGCATAACATTCTGCTCGAAAAGGGGCCAAATGCTCTGACTCCACCTAAAGTAACTCCAGAGTATATAAAATTTATAAAATGCATGTTCCACGGATTCGCTTCTCTGATGTGGGTCTGCTCAGCGTTGTGCTTTATTTTATATGGCATCAGTGTGCTGGCCAAAGACACAGGCGGTGGCATTGAATGGGTAGGCCTTATCATTACCTGCACCTGCTTGATCTCCGGCGTGTTTGCTTACGTACAAGAGAGCAAGAATTCAAAGGTAGGCGAAGCGAAGCAGCCGCAAATACACGTGGCTTTTAAATGGTTCGACCGCGAATGTAACTTCTCCTCTGTAACACTTTGCAGGTGATGGAATCTTTTACAAAAATGGTACCTACTTTCGCAACGGTCATACGAAACGGTATAAAGATACGCATAGCAACCGAGGCTTTGGTTCCCGGTGACTTGGTGGAAATTCAATTCGGCGATAAAATACCAGCTGACATCAGGATCATCGCGAGCAACGGCCTCAGAGTTGAAAATTCGAGTATCACGGGTGAAAGTGAGCCAGTCCCGCGGACAAATTACCCCACCGACGACAACCCTTTAGAATCCGCCAATGTGGCTTTCTTCTCGTCTTTCGCTGTGGATGGCGAGGGTATAGGTATAGTAATGGCCACCGGCGATCGGACGATGATCGGGCGGCTAGCTGGCCTCACGTCGCAGCTCGTAAAATGCGAGACACCGATAGCCAAAGAGATCAGGCACTTCGTCCAAATAATCATCATCGTCTCTATACTATTCGGAGTGCTGTTCTTCGGTCTATCCTTCGCACTCGATCCCAATCTACTAAGAGCAGCCACTTATTTAATTGGCATTGTAATAGCCAACGTTCCCCAAGTCCTGCTGATAACTGTCACCACGAGCTTAACATTAACAGCTCAGAAAATGGCGAAAAAGAATTGCCTGGTGAAGAATTTAGAGGCGGTGGAGACGCTCGGATCCACGTCGACCATCTGCTCCGATAAAACGGGCACCCTTACGCAGAACAAAATGTCCGTGTCCAACTTATGGTTCGGCCATACCAGGTACAATTTCCCACAAAGCGAAATGCTGGGCGTTGAGAAGAACCTGCTGATGGAAAAGCCAGCGTTTAACGTCATGATACAGAACGCCACTCTCTGCTTGCGCGCCGAGTTCCTAGCGGAGACCACTCTGCTAGATCCGATTGACGAACAAAAGATAATCGGCGACGCCTCCGAAACCGGCATCCTCAGATTCTGCGAGCACATACATCCAACAGAGAAGTTCCGCGAGGCATACCCGAAAGTCGCGGAAATACCGTTCAGCTCCATAACGAAGTATCAGATGTCGATACACAGGCAGGACAACGGATACATAATGATCCTCAAAGGTGCGCCTGAAGTGATATTGGAAAAGTGCACTCATATACTAACTACGTCCGGGGGAACTGAAGTCATGACGTCGATGGATCGCACGATATCCCGTCAAGCTTGCGCGGAGTTGGGGTATTTAGGAGAACGCGTGCTGGCTTATTGCGACCTTGAGCTACGCGAGAGCGTCTACGGGCGAGATTACAGATTCAATACCGACTCTCCAAGTACGTACAACTTCCCAAAGAAGGGCTACCGATTCGTTGGATTTGTAAGTCTAACAGATCCTCCGAGACCGGCTGTACCGGACGCCGTGAGAAAGTGTCGCACAGCTGGCATTAAGATAATAATGATAACGGGCGACCATCCTGTAACAGCGATGGCGATTGCGAAGAAGGTCGGTATCATAAGCGAGGGACACGAAACCAGATACGAAAGGGCGATATTAGAGAACAGATCGCACACGCAAATAACGGTCGCGGATGCGCGTGCAATAATCGTGACCGGCTCGGAGCTGAGGAATATGGACAGCGCGGAACTGGACCAGATCGTGCGAGGCTACGAAGAGATCGTTTTCGCGCGAACATCCCCGCAACAGAAGCTGCTTATCGTGGAAAGCTGCCAGAGATTAGGAGAGATTGTCGCTGTGACCGGCGACGGAGTGAACGATGCGCCGGCACTGAGGAAAGCGGACATCGGCGTGGCCATGGGCGTCACTGGCTCGGACGTCGCGAAGAATGCGGCCGACATGATCCTCATGGATGACAATTTCGCTTCGATCGTGACCGGCGTTGAGGAAGGTAGATTGATATTCGACAACCTTAAAAAATCCATCGCCTACACTCTAACGTCTAGTGTGCCCGAGATGCTGCCCATGCTATCTAGCCTCGCGTTCGCCATGCCTCTGCCGTTTATCCTTGAAATGATCCTCTGCATAGATATAGGGACAGATCTGCTTCCATCCATAGCATTGGCATATGAGAAGGCGGAGTCCGACATAATGCACCGCGCGCCGAGAAATCCGCAATACGACAAACTTGTAAACAAACGTTTAATATCAGTTGCCTACGGCCAAATCGGCATGACACAATCTCTAGCTGCCTTTTACACCTACTTTCTCATTCTCATGCTGAATGGATTTTTGCCTGACCGTTTATTAGGACTACGATTAGAATGGGAGAACAAGTCTATCAATGATTTACGAGACTCCTACGGCCAAACCTGGACGTACGACACTAGAATGGATTTGCTAAACGAGGCTCGCACCGGATACTTTTTATCAATCGTTATAACACAACTGATAGATTTAATAATGTGTAAAACACGGGTGAACTCGATTTTTCAACAGGGAATGGACAATTGGTTTCTGAATTTCTCTTTCATCTTTGAAATCATCCTAACTGGCATTCTGTTGTACACGTCGGGAACTGAGAAGGTATTGAAAACTATGCCTCTGAGTGCTTATTGGTACTGGCCGCCTCTGCCGCTTGGCGCGTTTCTTTGGATATACGACGAATTAAGGAGACTATGCATTCGCAAGTATCCAGGCGGGATTATCGAGCGTGAAACTTATTACTAAATATTTAATAATTGTAATGCTGGATTCGATTAGTTGATTGTACTATATTTCTCAGTTACTAATGATAAGTTCGCCGTTGTTCTTGCTAGTTATAATTACAAGGGGATCATTCGTAATGTTCGGATAAAATAAGATAAGGCAGTAGCTTCTTAGTACTTACCGCAGAAGTAATTGTACTTAATATAGGTTCTGGGATCCGTCCAGCTTTCTTTAATATTAAGTCTAACGATCCACCATCCATGTATTCCATGCATATACTAATCTCTCCATCACTGTAACAAGTAAAATATATTAACTTTAAACCACAGCTCTACTCAATAAATCGAATTAATCGTACATGTAAAAGTATACCTGTAAAAAGCACCGTAGAAGCCGACTATATGTGCAAAGTTACACTCGTGAAGAACTTTCAGTTCTCTGATTATCTGCTTTTTGATGGCAGGCTTAACTTCTAAGTGTATTAGCTGAAATGTTGTTATGTTCATTTCTACCGTAGTCGTTTGACACGGCTACAATCGAGTTATGTTAAATACATGTGATAACAAGCTATACCTTTCTTGCCATTATAAGGCCGTACTTCTTATGCCTCACTTTCATAACAACACCACCATTGCCGGCGCCTAGTTCGCCGAGCTTCTCGAAGTCCTCGTCGCATAATTCGCCAACCTTCTCCTTCTGTCCTAAAAAACTTTCTAGCCTCTTTCTCTGTTCCTCGTCCATCTCTAATTCTTCTAACCTTTCCTGAATAGCGTCTATACTCATTTTGCCCATAACTCCGCTATAATCGTAAGGAGCGTGAATGAAAAGAGACAGACACAGGTAAATGGAATTTGTAGTTTGTATGTTAGAAAATTGTGTTTCGGTAACGGAATGTAATTACTCTGGAATCACTGGTGGCCCAGAATAAATTGGCAACGGTGGTACCGGTGGTACCGGTGAGACAGCTGGTACTGGTTCTATCGAGCCAGGAGGAAGTGTCAAATTTAATTTGTTCTTTGACATTTGGTATGGAAAATGAAATGAGCACCACTAGTGCACCACTCTTGTGCACAATAATCTCACTTGTTAATAACGCTGGCGGAAATTGAAGTACACCTGCTAATCGACCGAGAACTTATTTCTTTTACGGTGTATCTCGTTTCTAAGTGTACTCGTGTGAATCACAGTGGAGGAAAAGTTATCGAAATCGTTCTCATTGCGACATTTGTTCCAAAATACAAGTACACCGTTGAACACGATACTTGTCAACCCCACCAGCCCCACTCTTGCCTCCCGAGAGACGCTACGGAAAACAGCAGAAAACAGCATTCCCATCTATGACACGAGGTTTTGTGGCACATCGCGCGTGCGCAATCGACTCCTTTCAATTCCTTACTTTTGATTTAACAGAATTTCTTTCACTTTTGCAGTGATAATATTGCTTATACAATAGTGATACTAATGCTAATATCGTGTTATGTGGAATATTCATAAACTGCAAATAAGTAGCGCTATTGAAAAAGGCATTCTGCATCGTTATTTATTTGTAGTTTATGGATTGTAGGTGTTAGGTAAGCTATCGTTCGTAATATTACATTGGCATTAGTATTATTTTTGCATTAGCGTTATTATGAGAAAACATTTTGTTAGATCACAAGGCAGAAATTCAAACGAGTCCATTACTGACAGAACGGCCACGTGAGCGTGGCGCTGCTGTAGCCTGCACCACGAAACATCGTGTCGTAGATGGGATTGCTACTTTTCGTAATGTCTCTCTGGAGCAGAGTTGGGCGTTATTCGAATAAAATAAATATCGAATAATTTTTTTCAAATATATTCTGCTTCGAGTAAAATAAATATCAAATAATTTTTTTCGAATATATTTTGCTGCGAATAATATTCGAATAAAAGTTACGAAAAAATCGACGAATAAGAGATGAATCATGTTAAAAAAGCAATTTTCTAACATATTAATTAACAAAAACTATTGACATTGTGATTCTGGTTGTCGAATAATTGTTGCTACATTATGATAACCGAAAATAACGGTTTGTGTCAGGTCCGGTCGACCGCTTATCTCGACTCTCGAGAAGAAAGAATATTGGGGATTCATTCGTTATTCGAAATAAAAGTTGCCCGACTCTGCTCTGGAGGGAAAAGTACTAAGATAGCACAAAAACGTTTTTAAAACGTCCAGGTCGGACGTTCAGGACGTTTTAAAAATGTCCAGAAAAGGTCCTAAAACGTCCAGGAAACGTTTTCTGGACGTTTTTAGGAGGTCAGTACTGGTTCGATTAAATAAAAATTTATGGATGTAAATTGTTTTCAAAATAATACCAAACTCGATAACAATTTATTTCGTTTACTTACAATAGATACATGAAAATGTCAGTACAAAGTAGAATACACAGAATATACCACTTAAAATAGATATGAAATATGTAGAACATGTAGGTAGTACACATAGATTATACATATTATACAAAATATAGGTACAGAATATGTCAAATATCTGCACTTACAATAGATGTTTATAACATTGTTGCAAATTCGTTGAAAGATCTCAAAATATTGAAGAAAATGTTTTCTCTTTGCATTATTCACAATTGAAAATGCTATTGATTTACAATACACTAAAAGACTAGCGCAAAGCAAAATCACAATTTTGTTATATGTAATAAAGAGTAATATTTCGAGCATAAAATGTGTGTTATAATTAATTTTGTATTTGTAGGTATATATATAGTACAAACAATTGACCTTTAAAACTGGAATTTGTCCTGTTTGCTTGTACAGTCAAAACTTGTAATTGCATTCATGCCAGGAAATTGACAGTACGCACATACTAAATTGACCGATTTGTGGACACACACGCTCAAGTTTTGCATTCTCACTTTTGACTGTACAAGCAAATCGAACAGCAAGAAGCAGCGTGTATGGCTGCCTTTACAGCTTCACAAGTATCAGAATTCTTTGGAAATCTATAAAAACAGAAATAAAGTTCAAAATAAGATATGTTTTGAAAATATAGTTACTTTAACACGTTTGCTACCCAGTATACCTTTATATATTTTTCCTTAAAAGGCGGTAGTGAACGTATTAAATATAATAATTTGTTCGGTAATTATGCAGAACAGGTGTTTCCTCACCGATTTCAATTATTTTTGGATATGTTGTCGGGGACATGATTCTGAACAACTTTTCCCTATACATGTTACCGCCGCTCGACCTTCGTTGCCGAGATATTTGCCAAAAACAATCGGTTGCATTCTGCCCATACCTACATACATTGTATGTAGTTGTATGCACTAGCCGCAGCCGAGCCCTTCGCTCGTCGCCGCTCAACCTTCTTCTCCGAGATATTCGCGAAAAACTTCGGTGGATTTATTCCAACGCAACGCATTCCACTTTCCAACTCGTCCCGGGTATTAGTATTGGTTTGGGCTAGATTAGTGCGGGGGGCGCGCGCCCGCTCGCGGGCGCGTAACGCATGGTAGCGAACCGATCTCAGTTTAGAGATTTGAACCAGAAACTTGCGGATGCCCGTCAACACCCCGACTCACATCGGTTCGCTACCATGCTTTACGCGCCCGCGAGAGGGCGCGCGCCCCCCGCTCTAATCTAACACAAACCAATACTAATACCCGGGACAAGTTGGAAAATGGAATGCGTTGGGTCGAAATAAATCAACCGAAGTTTTTCGCAAATATCTCGGAAACAAGGGTCAGCTTCGTCATTTGCTTCGGTGCCATGCTGGCGCATGCGTTGCCACGGACGCGTACTGTAGATAGGTATACGGCAGAATACATTGCAGTAGTAGCAGCAGTTTTTCGCGAATATCTCGGAAACGAAGGTCGAGCGGCGGTAACATTTATAGGAAAAAGTTGTTCAGAATCATGTCCCCGACAACATATCCAAAAATAATTGAAATCGGTGAGGAAACACCTGTTCTGCATAATTACCATTTGTTCCATTATGAATTAATAAAATAACCTCAATACCTGTGGAAAGTAACTTTCTGGTTGTTACTGTTACCATTATTCCTTTTCTTCCAATTTTCAGAATCTGATCTGTTTTTGCACAAAGGCACGGTGCACTGAACCATTGTTCATAATAACTTTTTCTTTAACACGCTACTTCATACCACACTCCGAGAAATGCTTTGAAACACTTCAAATATGAAACGGCTTTAAAATGTCTGCAAAATACGTTTTTCAAACATCCGCAAAATACGTTTTTCAAACGTTTTCTGGACGTTTTTAAAACGTCCTGTGCTATCTGGGTAGTGTTGAGTGTTGACTGTCAGTTGACTACAAGGCGAATTCCACTTACACCCAAATCGCCCCGCGCCCACGACCGTTGGAATTTTCCCTTTTTGTAATAAAATGAATATCGTAAATTATACGTTCCTGTTTTTGAGTGGTAATTTATATTTAAAAAACTGTATTTTCCGATAATGGCCCTTTCACAGATTTCTCTTCCATATTTCAGGAGATTTTTGTAAATTTTGAAACGAAAACCACGGGTGTTGCGGGCGATTTGGGCGTAAGTGGAATTCGCCCTGTATTGTGTTCAGTGTTCAGCGTGTTCAGTCAGACTGGTTCAGCCTGTCGTTTATTTATGGTCTGAACTGTCAAGGTTCGAACTTCGAACTGTAAAATCCTTCGCTGGTAAACACCTGTTGATAAATCACAGAAGAATGTGTAGTTTGTTTCAAGGAATCATTAATTTGCTAGCAATCACCACTACATCATACAACTATGCACATATTTTTGCAATTTTCATGCAAATGGGAAGAGGTTATACGAATCTTCCCGGGAACAACTGGGAACAACTGCGACTGAAGACTCGCGCACGATGTTCGCCTTGCATTCGCCGTGTTTACTTTAAATATCCCTAGCATTTCATTTTCTTAAAAATTCATATTAATGTTTTATTTCTCACTCATGGCCGATTAATGCAAATTAACAATTCTTTAACACAAATTAAAGATAATTAAAAGATGAATGATATAAATAAAGGAAAAGCTAATAGACTTTCTAGTCGATAGTACTTTCTAATTTGTTTAAAGCTATTTAAAATTCATAATACTAACTTTCAAGGGATTCTCAGAAACTAAATACTTAAATTACGGTTTAATTTATGCACATATATACTAGATACTTAAACAAACGTTGTCATTTCGGTCTTAAGTCGAAAATATCATAAGGTTGGTAATCTCGCTTTTACAGGAAGTCTCTTCCTAGTTGCAGATGTGACGTCTTTTCCTTTAAAATCGTGCTGTTGAGAGGTACGTATGGTGCGGCCTGTAACACTTTTTGAATCTCTTTACATCTGCAGTTTTACATCAAGGTTTCTCTTGATACCGTGCAATTTTCGAACATGTGATTCCAAACTGTCGTTCAACTGAAAAAGTGCGGAAGATATGTTCGACGAATGATGATAATCGTCTACCAAATACGCGTGACGGAGGATCTGACCGCGACACCTACATGGCAAGGTACCAATGTGTAAAAGATTGTCAACGAACATTTGTATGATTCCAGAACACAATGGGGCGTTACTCTCAAGAACCAGTGAACGCGGCCAAGTCGTGCAAAGCACGAGGCTCTAACTTGCGAGTGCATTTTAAGGTAAATAAACGGACGAGTGTACGTCGCATAGTCTAACCTCAAAATCAGTAGTGTTTACAAAACGCGACATGATGGTTCCCATAATCTACCGAACTTTGTGATTGTCCGCCTCTGTTCCACGTTTCAGAACACGCACGAGACAGCACGTGCCATTAAAAATATGCCTCTGCGGAGGGCGCAGAAATACTTGAAGAATGTGATCGATCACAAAGAGTGTGTACCATTCCGCAGATTTAATGGCGGTGTCGGCAGATGTGCTCAAGCAAAACAATTTGGCACCACGCAAGGTAAGCGTTAACACATTTGTGACCGTAATGTGTGCTAATAATTCACGGATTTGATATTGTTCTTTTCTATGAGTGAACGTACATTGAGAGCTGGGTGTTAATTTAAGATTTCAAGCAATTTTTGTGCAAATTGTGAACACATAACTTCTGTGCGAAGATGAAATTGAGTAAGGAAGTGGGGAGTATGACGGCTAAAAAAAATGAGCAAAGCATCACTGACACATAATTTTTCACAGGTACTGATGCATAGATAAATGTTTGTTGTCTTTTGTAGACAAATGACACAGTACTATGCCCTAGCTGTGAGGTTTAACTTGCGAAAGAACCATTGGTCACAAATGTATTAAGAAATATTCAGTGAAATTTTTAATAAATTCGTGTATTGTTTTCACTGTTTGAAAATTGTGTTTATGAATGTTTTGTGTCTGAATTCAGGTCGTTGGCCCAAGAAATCTGCAGAATTTTTGCTGCAGCTTCTAAAAAATGCAGAAAGTAATGCCGATGTCAGTGGACTAGAGATTGACCGACTTGTAATTAACCACATTCAAGTCAACCATGCTCCTTGTTTGCGCAGAAGAACGTACAGAGCTCATGGACGCATCAACCGTTAGTGTTTACAATTATTGCCATTTAAAGCATGAAGCATAAACGAATGGTAATTGATATGTGATTAAATTAATGTTGTGTTCTTTCATAGCTTACATGAGTTCTCCGTGTCACATCGAGGTGATTTTAACTGAAAAAGAAGATTTCGTGATGAAGAGTCCGGAAGAGGAGCCTTCGAAAAAGAAACTCAGTAAGAAGAAGCTTGCCAGGCAAAAAGAGAAAATGATGAGGGAATAATTTTTCACGCTAGCTGGATATTGAATGTACCATGGAAAAAATGAAAATTACTCTGTTCTATAATTGTTTTACTCCATTCTTGCCCTTTCCCATTACTGTAAAACAACGAAAGATAGTCATTTGAGACACATGTTATATTATAATTAGACTTTACATTGTTAATAATACTCTGAGTATTAGAAACTGTAATATTCTTATAGTAATTTTAGGACGAGCTTTCTTTTATTCTCAAAAATTGCATACAGCGAGTGCTATTGTAATTAAATATCAGAATGGTAATCTAGAAAACTACTTTCGAAATGTAAAAAACCATTTACGTTGATTACCAGTGTAAGGGTTATTGGAATCACATTTATTATTTGGAAAAATTCCATTTGCTGGAATAAATCGATACAAGTTAAGATACCTGATTAGTTGGAATGGCTTGGTATTCGAATGTTTGTATTTGTTTGATCAATTTATAGTTCTTATGGTATTAAGGGGGTAGACACGCCACGTGACATAGGTAATGCAGTGCGCTGTAATACCGACAATCTAACCTGAAACATGGGTTTGGGATTTTTCGTTTTTCGTCCTTATATGAGCAGATTTTGGGCTGGGCGAGGTCTCATTCGAAAGAGGCAGATTCCATGCGAAGCGCTCTGCTCACCGTTTGAGTCACAAAGCTCTTTTAGTGACCTAAAAATACTTAAGGAGGTAAACACGCCACGTGACACGAGTAATGCAGCGCGCTGCATACCGACACAATCTGGCCCGAAACATGGGTCTGGGAAATTACGTTGTTTGTCCTTATATGAGGAGATTTTGGGCTGGGCGAGGTCTCATTCGAAAGAGGAAGGTTCAATACAGCGCACTCTGGTCATCGTTTGAGTCACAAAACTCTTTTAGTGACCTAAAAATAATTGGATTCTTGCGGGTGTATTTTGTCGACTTTGCTCTACTTTGAACACTCGTATTATTAGATATCAACACAACCTCGTCGAACCATGACCAGAGCGCGCTACACTGAACCTTCATCTTTTGAATGACATCTCCTCATATAAGGACAAACAACGTCAGCGCGCAAACCCATGTTTCGGGCCAGATTGTGTCGGTATACAGCGCGCTGCATTACCCGTGTCTACCCCCAGGGTTACTCCACTTTGAAAATGGAAACAAAAAATTATTTAAGTGATCTTAATATATAAAGTACTTAGAAAGTTGATATATTTCTGTGTTTGTCTGTCGCCAAAGAACTTTCGAACCAGAAAATCTCGGATCACGGAGGTGAATGTAGCTATTTTCACAAAAAATTAAAAACTAAACAAATTTTTATTCCTATAAAATCGGAATCTAAATTCCGGGCGAAGTAAAGCTGGTAGTTTATAAACACAAAATAATTTAAACGTGTTTTTCTCGAAATGATTTTGCAATCGGTGTTAAGCATAACTTCTACAATTTTCATTCGATTCACTTTAAAATTTGAGGTGATCTTCTGAATTTAACGATCTATAGAAATATTTAGCGGTTTTGCATAAAAACTGATTTTGCTACGGACACTTTCATACTCAATTCTTATCTTGCACACCAGTTTGGCGCGCCCGAAAAAAGAAGTTTAGGTGGACCGGTCTCCCCATTTTGTTCGATGGAAACTTCCAATAATTTTTTCATGTACTTCAATTATAGTTGTATAATAAATGCTTTGTAATATATTGTTGGGAGCACCGGGTATAGGCCCGTGCATAGTCTGCTGGTGCTCGCAGCTGAAGACAGAAGAGGGTTAACCCCCTTCGAGAAGGCGATCAGGACGACGCCAAAAGGAGTCTTGTACCGAACGCCGTAGCGTTCGTACGCGCGGGTGGTACTGTCGTATACTATTGTAATTGTCCTGAACCAAATATAGTTGTGTCGTGCACGCGCGTGTGATTATTATCTTTCCTTTGCGCCGGGGTGGTCAAGGATGGAAACACCCCGGCGCAACAATATGTTTCATTATCTTTATCATTTTCTTCAAACAAATTTACAGACAGCTGCTCTTTTTAAGTTCCAAAGTGGTGTAATCCTTTAATGAAAATGAGAGGCTGATGTTGGAACGTTTACAAGTATTTTAATTTACTTTCGATTGCTTATACATTAAATTTGAACTATTCGAATATTCCAACAGTAAAATATTTCACTTAATTCACTTCGATCGAATATTAAAACAGTTCCACGCCGGTGATCTGCGTGGCTAACGTCAAATGAAATAATTTTAAAGTATTACCATTCCCATACAGCACAGGGACGTTGCGGCAACGTTACAATGTTGCATGGTTGTAGCTGCAATATTCCTATGTCCGCCCCATGCAATATTGCACGGCAACGTTACAGGTGCTGTAGGGGATTTACAAGTGAGAAACTAAATCTATGATCAATAAGAAAAAGAAAGGATGTACAAAGTATTAAATGCAATACTAATCATAGTCTCGTTTAATTTAATATTATCAGGGAGTTATAATCCGTCTGGACCTTGAATAAGGAGAATCGGCAGCTGGGGTGGGATGAATAAATTAAATATGATGGCGAACGTATTGACAAGTACTTCTGAAAAAAGAAACTTAACTACCCTTCATTGTTGCACTTCTGTTTTGTAATTAAAATATTTGGCAATTATTACATTTTGACAAATATGAGAAACATTTTATGTATACAACAGCGACGGCTGTATTTGGACATGGGATCGAACGACGAGAAATACAAAAATACATAATAAAATGTTACACGCATTTAGGAATAGACTCCATTATGTAATTGCCATGTCTACTTTTCACATTTTGCATCGGTGTATAAAATTCACACGCCTCACGGTCAGCGTAATCTATCGAGTATACCTAATACTTGAAAATACATTGTAGAAATACCGTGGAATATTTATTTTCTTATAAAGAAAACGTTATACGAACTCGCATTCGTATTTTTATTTCTTCCTCGAGATACACTCTAACGTCTAATCTCTATCGCGAAGTCTAACGGCTAATACTACTTTCTTTATTGTCGTTTAAACTTGATGTATAACATAGGAATGTGGAGCTCGATTATAGCAATGATCATCCATTCATGAAAATAAATGTGGGCAAATGTGTGAGCGTAAATGTGCTACTTCAGAACGTCGGATGTTTCTGTGCTTGAAAAATTGCGTATATAGACGACTGTACATATCGATTCAGGTCTGATATAATTCTCCACTGGTATCAAGAAAGTGGCTCTCGCGTTGTGTTTGGTAAAAATAAGCACAATAATCCTCCACCTGTAAAATAAAAGGAAATTATGTTTTTCACTTTAACAAGTGACATATTTCAGGCGATATAAAGATATTTATCTATTTGCGGAATAGATATAGCGAAGTTGTAGGAGCAGCAGGTGTAAATAGAAGATGGTTATATGCATAGCAGTAGAAGTGAATATATGTGCAGATAGTGAAATGGCTGAAATTTGGAAAGGTTAGGAAAGGGAGGAATAGTAGAATAAATGAGGAGGAAGGCAATATGACCAACAGTAAGATGAGAGCGATGAAAATAAATAAGTAGAGATTAGAAACAGGGAGACTCAGTTCTGAGGGATTCGGCTGCACTGATAGAGGGGGAAACACCTCACGAGTGCAGTCGAATCCCTCCGAACACTGAGGGAGAGGAAAAGAGTTAATTTTTAAACGCTTCAACTTGTACCGAGTGTTTATGAAAGAGCACCTACCAATCAAAAGAGCAGCAACAATGAAAGTTGGTGCTGGACAGTACATGTCCAGAAGTTGGGCTATCACGATGTTTCCAATAATTCCGCCGAGACGTGCCGCGACCATGGAAATAGCGATTCCGGTCGCGCGGAGGTGCGTCGGGAAAACTTCTGTTATCAGGCAGTCCAGTGCCGCATTTCCACAGCTAATTACACCGCTGAAGAAAGCCGAAACAATCAGGTTGTGGGTCTTATTGTACACAAAGTACAATCCAACCGAACACAGCCCCGATGAAAGTGTACTAAACACTGCAAACAAGATTGTCAAGAAGTTTGAGAGTATGATCCAAGCTGCTCTCTAACTTTATGTTAGATTAAGTAAACAGCGATACCTATCGAAATATGTTTCGAGTAAAAATGAAAGAGTTTCGAGGGGGGCATTTTATAGCGGACATTATTGTTTCAAATGAAGTCGATGTTGAAGGAAATAAAGGATATGCGATGCTTACCGAGGAAAAATTTACGCCCAAGACGATCCATCCCCAAAACAGCGATGATATTTGCGGGTATGGCGGACGCTACTGTGATCAACGACTCGAGGAAGACGGACGCGCCGATCTTGTCCGAGCAAAGGTTCTCGACATTGTGAGAACCCTTTTTCACCACGTAATCGGTGACCTCGCATATCGAGGCGACTTCGCCGGGGTGATCGCGATGGAACTCGTCGAAACGATTGAACAGCTCGGGGAACCACATCATTAGACCATAGTAACCGATGTGAAAGGTAAAGTTGATGATGATCGAGATCACGGTGAAACGAAGGATCGGTGAGACGAACAGCTTTTTACTGTTGTCCACGATGTCGCCGAGCATAGTTTTGCATTTATTCTTTTCGACCTTGTCCTTCACCGGTTCCGGTACTTGGAAGTCGTCCAGAATCAATTCTTTCACCTGTGGAAAGCGAGCAGTTATTAAGAATCACAATTCTCTTAATACCTTAATCACATTCTCACTGCTTAAACTCATAATATGGGGATACTATTAGTAAGAAATAAGATCTGTTTATTTTGTGATAGTGTCAAAGCATCAAATACAGTACTGTGATCCGCGATATTGAGGAATTTAGTGTTAAACCTTCTACTGATCGTAGGATAAGGTCAAAGTGATTGGCTGTAGCAGTTGCATATATTATTTACTGGAATGTAGTTTACACTGATCTTGCAATCTGCAGTTTCGTAACGGAAGTTGAATTAACATTAAAGACAGCACGTCTCTATTTTGTGAGAATAAGAGTATTTTCGACCTATTTATTTAATTGACACTTTTTATAAGGGAAGTTAGGCAACCGGAAATTTTAGAAAATTGTGCAAATTTGTGTGCAAGTAGTTCATCCGTAGGACAACCTTCTTTTTTTTTGTAGCATAAGGCGGTTTTAGGCGGTGAAATCACCCTTGAAAAAAAATTCAGGATTTTACTTTTCGAGGAATATGTCGAGAATGGTGAGAGATATCAAGAAGAAATTGAAAAAATTCAGAATTTTCTTTTTCGAGGAATATCTCGAGAATGGTGAGAGATATTGAGAAGAAGTTTAAACAAAAGTTGTAGATATCTTATTTTTATATCTACAAAACTATGTGAAAATAATTTACGAACTACGTTTGATCAAAGAACGGATCACAGCAATTCAAAACCTTTTCTTAATATACATATATGTTACTCTATCGATCGAAAGTTCATCGTAGCATCACTGATACCAGATATACCGTTGTAATTAATTAGTACAGTGAATAAGTATTTACCGTGTAAGTGTCACGTGATTTGCCAGTGTTAATGGCATAAATCCCGCGGAAGATGTCGAGTGCCTCTTCGTATCTTCCGCAGGATAAGAGGTATTTGGGGGATTCGGGGAGCAGCAGGAGCAGCCCCGCGACGATAAACGACGGAGCAGCGCAGATCAGCAGGAAGATTCGCCAAGAATTGTACGTGAACGTTGCACTCGCAATGCCGATGTCATTAGGGATGATCGACCATGCTAGACCTAGATACCAGCAAGAGTGCATTCACATTGGAGAACAAAAATATTCTTGATAAAATAAATACATGTTCTTTTAGCGTTGTCTTGTCTTTTTTATTTCAATGTACTCATGATAGTATAGATAGCGCGTAAGACGAATCAAATAGCAACCTTACCAGCAACGAAAAGGTTCCCAAGCGTCCAAAATGCTGCCATGAAGGACAGCATGGAGCCTCGCTTAGACTTCGGCTGAAATTCAGCGAAGTACGACCAGATGACGGGCCCACTGCCTCCAAGGCTAAAGCGGAACAGAAATATAAATGTTATGCCATTGTAAATCCCAGTGAGATCGAACATATAGATGTAGGAATTACGAGTGATCTAAAAAGGAAGCACGTCCTGCGTAATTTTTAAAATGCAAATTGTGAAGATTTCGAATTCGTCTTTATCTTAATGGCAATGAATACCTTATAGCATACTGTACATTGCATTGAATGAGTCGGAAAACATGTGTTTTTACGCGAGTGTTGAAGAGATACAGTACCTAAACTAAACTCTCGCTATAGGCTTATCTCGACTATGCGTTAAGCGTTCGTCGCTATCCTCACCACGTCTTGGAATCCTTCGGTCGAGAGTGAAAGAACCCGAAAGCGTACGAGAGGGATCGTCGACGCTATGCGTTAAGCGCTCGCCGCCAGCCCCGAGCGCGGGCCCACAGCAAGAGTTTACTGTATTGTCGTAATATCGTCGATAAGATATATACTGCTTTTCATTAAAAATAGTAACTGTACTTTGTTGCAGAGTTGGGCATTATCCGAATAAATTTTTATTCGAATAAAAATTAAAAAAAAAAGGAAGTTATTCGAGAATAACAAATAATTTTTTACTCGAAAGTCTATTCGAATAAAAATCTAATCGAATAAACGTTTAGGTATTCGAATTAAAATTGATTCGAATAATGTCCAACTCTGCTTTGTTGTTTCGCAAAGCAATACGTATAGCGCGAAACATTGGCGCGCTACTGCATACCCTTATATTTCAGAATAAAAATTGACTACTAGTCTAGAGTTAAGAAAACTAATTTTCTGTGAAACTCTTCTTTGAGTATTTCTTTGGCAGAGAGCACTAATAAAAAATATATTAATCAAGTTTCATGCTAATGTAAATTATAATAAATTCTGAATTTAACATTTGGTACTTAAATAAGTGAAATACGTTATGGGGTGATAGATTTTTTAATCGATTCACTTACGCAGCGCCGTTGAGAAAACGGAAGAACATGAAGAGTTCATAGGACTGGCTGAAGCTGGAGGCCACGATGCAAAGAGCATTCGTGAAGGAGATCGCGATGAGAACCTTCCGGCGACCCAGGGCGTCTGCGACAGAGCCCCAGGCATACGCGCCGGCCATCATGCCGATGAAGATGATCGAGTTGAGCCATCCCTTGGCTTGCGTGTCGAGCTTTAGATCACATTGTGCACTTGGCAGGATGAAGGACATGGAAATCACGTCCATCTCCTCACTGGTGCTGACGAAGCCGCATACCGTAAGGAGGAAGTAGTGAAATTTGCCATAGTCTGGAATGATCAGTGAAGTGGCAGAGAATAATAAAAACTAAAATTCTACAGAGCCCGATAAAAAAAGTAAACACAGCGGAAAGTTAATTATCCAAAATAATGATGAGGTGAAGCATTACTGACAATATAATCGAATTTTCAGATACTCCTCCGAAGAAAATAAAAAATAGAAAATTTATGAAAACGAATACTTTTTAGTAAAAATTACTGCAACCTTAAATACAATTGAAATGAATTTGAAATATTATTGCAAGAATGTAATGCAATTAACGGTAAATGTTCTCCCGAAATTAACTTGCTTCAACAAAATAATATGGTTATCCTTTTAGGGGCGATTCAACCGGTCAAAATAAGATGAAAATTGAAAATAAATATTTCGTCATATCGTGCTCTGTTTTCGAGAAGATTAACTTTGAATTTTAATTCTCTTGAAAACGAAGTGGGGTATTAAAAAATGTTATTCTATATATTTTTATCTTATTTTGAGCTGTAGAATAGCCTGCTAAAACGATGACTGATTGGAGGGTAGTATTATATGTATTGGATACGCGTAACAATTGATTCTTGATCAAGATTTCGGTAAATTCATATCTAGATAATCGACGTTCTACAGTATATAGTAAAAAGTACCAGCGCATTTTCTAAACCTTGACTATTAACGGCACAATAAAATTGTAGTAAAACTTAGTGATGTATTTGTACTTTCGATACGGTTCAATTTGGTACAGTGAAGGAAGCTAATTCAATTACCGGTAAGTTCAATGGCCTTTTCAAAGTCTGCCTTAACGAAGGATCCTTTCTCAGGATCTAGGGTCTTGCCCTTGGTTCCAATACCTGTAAACAGAAAATTATGGCGTGGTTATAAATCCGTAAGAATTGCATTATGCTGGCATTATTCGAATAATGCCAAACTCTGAGTAGATCCTCAGGAAATGTCTACCTACGGGCAAGTTCGAGATCCTTGGAGCCACAGCCGTTTAGCCGCTCGTCTTTTACATCACACTCTGAAATAGAAAAGGTTTAAACACGTATATTTTCACTCCTCTTGAGATATTGCTCGAGCAAACACGAGGTTCGCACTTCGCGAAAGTTGACGCTCGGTCTCGTAACGCGTCTGTTAAATATTGACATATTATTCGGCGTTCACGACAGAGGTGATCATCAACGAAAGAGATTATTAACCTTCACACGTGAATTGGAGGAGTTTGTTAACCACGGCGATCGCTGTTCGGATCAAAGCACCGAGACCGTTTGCGGAAAAGCCGGGGAACCAGTGAGATGGTACCAAAGCAGATTAAGTTAGACGGGGATTTCCGTACCTACGAAAAAGTGGACCCCATTGACGGTAGAGATGGCTCGACCTCTCGAACCATTCATTTCGTTACTTATATCTTTTACAGGCCCGCATTATGACTTTAAACCTTAGACCAGTGATGAGCAACCTTTTGTCCGCGGTGGGGCAAAAGTGGAAGCCTATTACCCTACGCGGGCCGCAATTTTAAATACTTAAATATGCTAATCAAAGAATTATAATTTATGGAGTGAATTTGGTATTTCTAATAAAACGTTTTCTTAAACTTGATTTACTGTTTATTAGTAATATATACATATAATAATATAAAAAAATACGCAAATGTCACCGAATCGTTCAGGCTGGCCCCAGGCCTGTGGCTGGTGGGCCAAATGCGGCCCGCGGACTGCGGGTTGCTCATCACTGCCTTAGACAATGGCTTTCGTCACTGGATACGTGTAGATATGCACAGCCAATTACGGAAGCATTCGTTTTCGTTTACTTTAGTTAATTCGGCATGACAAATTTCTAAAATTATCTTTGTTTAATGTGTGCTCGTTGTCGGTTGACGTAGAACAGAAAGAAGATAAGATAATCCGTGTGTTGTGAAATCCATGGAGTTAATTTAATTAAATTACGCGGTATAGCAATGAAAAATAAGGATTTCTTATACTATTCATATATAAATGACATAAATGCTGATTCGTTGAATATTATTACATACCATTGCTTTCTATTTAGACTTACTTTAGTGGCAAAACATGAGAACTTATTTTTAATGTTCTCGAGTAGGTACGTTATTTAAATGCATTATGTGTTAGAAATTGTCATTTGATAATATTGTTTGTATGGTGAAGTTTATTGAGTCATCCTGAAAACTTCCGCGGTTTTTGTGGTATTTGATTTTCTCGTCACATATTTACAATACTACACACAGAGTTGGGCATTAACTGAGTGAAAAATTATTTAAATAACGGATCACATACTAGTTACTTTAACTTTACGTTATTTGACGAATAAATTTTTTAATTCCATAGGCATAAGGGTTTATACGACAAATAATTTTTTTAACTTTTAATCGTTATTCGAAATTTTTATTTAAATAAAAATTTTACCCGTCTCTGTAACTTACACGGAGTTTGTGGGGCATTATGTACATGGCTATGCTCGCCGTGATTCGCGCTTTTTGCTATTTGTAGCGACGATTAGCTAATTTTGTTTCGTTCAGCACACTCCGAGTGCAAACGTAAACATGGACTGGCGTGATTTTCGACATCTGCTTCTTCAAGAGCTTGAACTAGGGCATCGAGCGACAGAAGCAGCTCTCACTAGGCGAATAGCTTTTAGTGGCGATGCACCAAAAGATGGAATAGCTACATAAAAAACGGTTCGCGAAGTTCGAGTCAGGAGATGTTAATCTAAAAGTTGCCCACGTAGTTTCTTTAGGGGGGGTTCCTATCTAGAGCCTTAATTAATTAAAGGAAAAATACCAAAGATAATTTAATGGGACTTTTTGCATTGTATTAAAAAAATCTTAAACTATAGAAATATATTTTTGTTGTCGATAAAACAGATTTCTTTTGTTAAAATTCATCAAATTTTGCAAATACTATTATTGAGATCTATAAAACAGAAATATTGGCAAAGAAAAAAAAATTGCCTGGAGTGCAATTACCTACCTCGTGTGACCACGAAGGGTTTAATAAATGTCGATTTATTGTCCTGAATTATTCAAAAACGTGATCTCCAAATTCTACGGGTAATTAGAAAAGTGGCGCAACTAAGAAAAAATGCAAAAAACACAAGACAGCTACGTAATAAATTTAATGTTTCCGGAACTTTTTGTCTGAACGAATCTGTACCAGGTCTGAAACTGAAGAAAGGTCCAAAAAATTTATACGTACTATGATTGTGCTTTGAATCAGGTTCACTCTCTACCATTCTACGGTATCGACGCAGTTGGGTGAATCCGGCTGGGTGATTGTGTCAAATGAGAAATCTTCGTGCTCGACGATAGGCCTCGATCGATATTAGATTGATCGCGTTCTGGCGGATCACTGGATCTCGGCAAATTCTTCCTGCTGAATCTGCGCTGATCTGCTGCTGCTCGTCGGCGGGGCTAGGTTCTGTGCTCACTTGCGAGCTGAAACACATCGCGAAAACACATTTGCCGTTACATAAGCGAAAGGCAATACATTACTGCGGGTTAAAACGGTTAAAAGGAAACCATTTCTTCGAAACGGAACGTTCAGGGCAGACATTGGAGGCGAAGAAAGCTACGATGAGGCCCGGGACGCGACCCTTGTTGATCTTTTTCATTTTTTGCATTCGTAATTCCCCGGAAGGAACAAAACTCGATAATGTCGAGTGTGTATTAATTTGTAAACGGGATTTGTTCCAGGGATTTGCTCTTCAACGTTTGAATTTGGCTTCACTTTTCCAGCGATCAAATAGTTTTCGATTGATACATATATAGATATTATAGGATATTATAACAAGATCTTTCCATTGTTATTATAGTGTACTACATGTTGCCAGCATACATGTTTGCCGCCCTTTCCGTGAAATATCATAAAATATTTTAATTGAAAAGAGTTGAGACAACTTCAAAATTAATTCAATATGTCTACTCATATCTGAGTTTTTGCTAATTCGCTACATGAAAACAGTGAATTGTTTTTAATGCTGTCTCAAGTCCCTGTGTTTAAACATTTTCCAATTTCTTTCGCTCCCCAAAATTTGCGCCTTCCAAAATTTACCTCTGCCCAAATTTTCGTGCTTAAAAATTTTGCCAAATTTCCCCCCGGGCATAACAGAGGGAGAAAAACAGGACGATGGTAACCAAAGTTATCACGTTTCTCAATTATGCCAATTATTAATAAGATTTAATAATCGATATAAATTGAATTATATATGTGGTATTTAAAGAAAAATCAGCCGCATCGCTAGCGAAAATATCGTGTTCTTTTTCTGTCTACGAATGCTGTAAAAAAAGCGTTAAAAGTATCGTTTGTTTATGCATAAATCTGTAGACTAAGTAGGTATATAGCGTGCAATTTAAGATTCAAAAGTAAAGCATAGACTTCAATGATTATAGCGAAATGTTGACAACGAGGCTATCACGTGTTGCCCGTGGCAATCACGGGCATGCGCAAATTGCTTGGAAAAATATGCCCGTGTACGTTAAGGGGTTAAATAACATATAATACCCAGAAAAAGGATAAATACGTTACAGTGCGAATATGAGGTGTGCAGAGTGAGTCACGCAATTCGCATGCTGTGTATATCTACCAATCTTGATAATAGAAAAATATGATAAAAGATAAAGTTGAATGACATAAATATTATTAGGTACCCTTCTATCTCTGATTTTTCGTAAGTACGACGCAACGGAGAAGTGTGAGTGCATTATTTTTTTAAATAGAACTATCTACTCCCTTTTTGCACAGGTACATCAAGCCTTCTGAACAATTTCCGGTTGACCCTTCGTGGTCACAAGGGGTTTATCGCACGTCAACAGCGATTTTCGAGCTTAAATTTTGCGCCTTTACAACTTCCAAAGGGGATTTATCGCGAGAAAAGAATATCGATTTTTTCCACAATCGTGGAAAATTGCTCTTTTTTCAACTACAAATATTTCATAATATCAAAATTATAGTTCTAGAAAAATAATGCACAATTATCCCCCAAAAGTTAAAAGATTCAAAAATACGAAAATGGTAACTCAAAAATGACACTGGGATGCAGTGAATCCCATGTGACCAATTTGTGATTATAGAACCATGAACATGTATTTTACAATTTTCAAACTTTATCTCAGAATTTTTGCCACTTAATTTAACAGATAGTTTTTAAAAAGTAGCTGATTGAAAATTGGCTTGGCTCGAATCAACCCAGTGTGACAACTACGTTCGAAAAAATAGGTGTGACAACCGAGGGTTAAATGTAATTGAGGTGTCCTTGTAGAAAACACTGTAATAAGTGCCAAAAATCAAATTCTATACTACATATTCCGATAATTTTTTTTTAATTTTGGTACTTACAATGTTTTCTACAACGACTCTTCAATTACTTTCACGTTTCTCTTGAACAAACTCGAAAAACAGAAGCGGAGAAATAAACTGTTAGAAATAAAGAGCAATTCTGCAATCAACAAAATAACAAAAGAAAAACAGAAATTAGACGTCCAGAACATAAAAGGTTTAAAAATAAATGAGGTGCTTCCGTGAGTAATGAGTGGAAATACAGGCGCTGCGTGAAAATCAATTGTTGAAGGTATAGGCTTGTTTCAGAAGGCTGCACTGACTCCCTTTTTCAGAAGAAATTACGTAGTATCTGATATAGAATTAATCGTCATATTGGGTATATAGAGTTCCTTTAACGATCAATTACGTTCAACGATCTTCTACGAGCGTCTAAACGATCAATCGCGAATCAAGAATAGCTATTGATCACGGATCGTGAAATATGGAGGCCCTTGAGAGTGCGTTCGCTTGCTTTTGCATCGAAACGCGCGATCACGTGTTTGAAATCAATATCGACGGGTTAAGTAGGGCCAATTTGTAATTGCACCGATAATGGGCGTTGGTCGTAACGCTCTGAAAGGCTACGATTCGGAAGCTTTCCAATGATGGCGACGATATTGGAATCTGCTCGGAAGGCGGCTCGCGTTGATACGAATTTTGTTTTCCTTGTCAAGTTATTGGGGCAATCGGATCATTCGTTCGCTTTCTCCCTAAGTAGGTGATTCATTCGATAATTAATCTTCCGTGATCTTATAATCAGAAATTGGTCACGTGGGGTTCACTGCACCCTCGTGTTATCTTTTAGTTACCATTTTTCTATTTTTGAATCCTTTAACTTTTCAGCGATAATTACATATTCGCAATACTCATACAATCAATAATCATGCTCTAATAGTCGTTTTCTAGAAATGTAAATTTGGATATGTTGAAATCAGTATTTGGAAATGCGATCCTTTTCTCTTTGTTAAAATTCGCCAGATTTTCTACGTAGTAATTTTATTATTAAGGATTACAAATTTACAGAGATATTAGCAAATACATATCCTGGGGTGCGATACCAATTTCCCGATAAATCTAATCGAATCTACACTAAATAGTCAAAAAAGTCCGTGTGCATGTTGATAGAAGTTTCTCAACTCTGTATCATTTGAGGACTGATAAAAGATCTACTGACTGGATCAAATACAAATGGATAATGTTTATTTTATCATATAAATCAAGGTTTATGGTAATGCAAATTATAATTGGTAACACTGCTGAATGCAACATTAATTAAATATGTAAAATATGTCATACATATGGGGTGGGTAGATGCTTTTGTGAGTGACTGTAGTATAATTTAAAAGAATTTGGCCAAAATTTGGTTAATTTCGGTATTATAAATTTTCAGTAACTGAAGAGAATTTGTAGAAAACACTGTAAGTACTTACCAAAATTAAAAAAAAAAAATGATCGGAATATGGTCTACGTACCAATGGTAATACAAGATTAGATTTAAAGATAATAGTATAAAATTGGATTATTGACACTTACAGTGTTTGACTCTTCAATAATTAATGATCATTTAAGGTTTCAGTTGGATCCTCCTCCTTTTATTTGGTTAATACTATTTCATTCGTATAACATTTGAGATTCCAAATCTTTTTTCCTTTCGTATATCGTGTATTTTTCATCATTTTTTTTTATCTTAGCCCATGGATATCATATGAAGTTCGGAGGTTTTAGGGGTACAAGTAAATGAACTCATTTGAGCATACTGTAATGTCGAGCAATCATTCCTCACACCCTTGGCTGTACGCTTCCCAGTTATTTATCTTCTCGGCAAATAAATAACTCTCTAAGATTTAATTTCGTTGAACTATTCTTTTTTTAGTGCAGTCTTTGAAAAGATATCATATATTACAAGATCCTTTGATGTGGAGAAGGTGGCTCTAACATTTTTAAAATAGTAACTGTTCGAGTTATCATATAATAATGATTCAGACTTAACATAGTGTTGATTATATAATAATTTCATGACATTGCAATAGCTTGCCCATTTAGATCGGAATGTTAATACCTACGCCAAGGCAAACAAGGCGACGACAGAACATTTAAAAGCTTTCTACTCGCGAGATGTTAGGATTGCTATCGTACGCAGGTACATATATACAAATTGAAGTAGAAATCAGTTCATTGTTACGAAGAAACTTACACACGTGGAATAGTAGAAAAATGTTGAATTCGCGCGAGATCACAAAGCGTGACCTTGATTCACAGATGACTGCACCCGTTTAACACATAAACGAAGCATGTTATGACCGCTTTAATTATTACGTGTTCCCACGATACTAATGGTCGACGTAACGAGCCGCCATACGTAACGAGTCGGTATTGCGTATAGATTTTTTGTTATTTCTTACCTTCTTCTTCTTTAACGATAAGCGAATGTTTAGACTTCATAGAATGCAATGGCGAATTAGATATTATAGAATATATGTAGATGGTCTGTGAATTCGTTCCTATTTTGTTAACTGGATGATATTGTAATTCCCTTGTAATTAGGGTTGCTAACTTTTTTCGGGAAACTATAGTACTTTACCAAATGTCATAAAAAATATAGTACATTGTGAAGAAATATAGAAATTTTCATAGGAAAGTGGTGCAAAATGAAGCTACATTAAAACAATGCAACACTACTAGTTATGTTAAAAATTATTCTTCTTGCCTAAGGGTTCGAAACACTCGAAATGTGCCTGTTATAATTTATTTAAGTATTTGCTTCCGTAGTTCCCGATTCCCTCCCTTACTGATGTTTATTTGAAGGTATTTCCATATGTTAGTGGTTACAGCTTTCTAGAGTTTCAGTGTCAAAAAGGGTTGTTAACTGTACTATAATAATAGTATTGTTATATATTTTTTCTAGTGTACAATTTTTACTTACATATTCGTTTATTGCAAAGCAACGTGAAAACTTTAATTTGCGTATTTAAACTTTAAACTTTTGAACGCGACTTGAAACGAGTGTTGTCTATGATCTGGTCGTCGAAATTTATATAAAATAATTTCATACTTTCTCTATGTTCCCGCCACTTCAGTTTTTACAGACAATCAGCTTTTTCAGTGCAATCGAAACTTTGACATATTTGTTAAAGGCAACAAATTAATTAATAATAGCAGAGTGTACGGAAAAATATACATTTAAAAAATAATATGTCGTTGTTTTAATGTAGCTTTATTTTTCACCAATTTCTATATTTCTTCGCAATGTACTATATTTTTTTTCACACTTGGTCGCAAAGTACTATATTTTCCCTCAGAATTGACAACCCTGTCAGAGGTGGTCGATAATCTACATAGTTCACTGCCGCAAGGTCGCAGTGGTGGAAGAATATAATCGCATAAAGTTGCGTTACGTTTAAACAAGAGTTTAGATTTGGATGCCCGTAGCCTTCATATTTTTATTAGTTGAGCGCCAAGCTGCTCTCTTATTTGTCAGATTAGTTGCCTTCGGCTGAACAAAATATCGTAAACCTTGAATGAAGCATCGTCATGGATGAAAAGAGCTATGGGTAATTTGCTGAACGACCACTAACGACTCACAAGCATGTGCTTCGGTGAAAACAAGATGATGGAAGATATGTCGAAATAAGGAAGATGGAAAAATAGTTTCCTCTACTGAAAGCGGAAAAACATGCTCCATATGAAATTAATAATAATTCGTTATAAATTTAAAGGGGGAGAACATTCTACTATGCGTGGGTTATGTTGTATTATTTTTTAAATTGCAATATTATGAAACTAATACCCACCCCGGAACTTGTTTATTTTTATCATCTAGTGGCAGATCTCGGCAAGCACTGCTTGAAATAAAAAATCGACAAATAATATTTTTGATGAATTATTTGCACCCTTTTACGGTTCTTAACACAGAAATATTGAGTTATGAATTATGTCGTTCAATAATCATACTAAAATAAGTCTTTCTTAATTTTTTATTAATTTTGTTAGCTGTATCTAGTAAGAAATGATTCGAAAGCTACTTAGTTTCTTTAAATATAAAATAAGATAAAAGATTAATCTATCAGGAGCCAAGTAACGAAACAATTTGGAAAAATATTATTTATGTGTACGATTAAACAAACTCGAAAGTAACAGATTTTTCATTCACAGAATACCTATTCACAATAATTTGAGAAAAATTGATTTCAATAGAGCACAGACTGCGATTTCAATTCTAAACAGACAAGATCGTATAAAACATTTTATAATAATGAAATTTTATAAAGTAAAATAAAAAATAATTTTTACCAAAACGTAATATGGAAAGTGAATTCAGTTGTTCAAGATGAAAAGTATAAAAAAAAAATTATTATCGACCGTGACAGGACTCGAACCTGCAATCTTCGGATCCGAAGTCCGACGCCTTATCCGTTAGGCCACACGGTCATTGAAGGGTAGTTTTCTGAAATTTGTATATGCTGAGTTGGGAAATATCACCCCTGCTATTATTCAACACGAAACAAAATTATCGTGGGGACGTTGCAGCATTTAGTTTATAATCTAACTTTATGTAAATGAGCCAACCCATGAAAATATCATTATCTGTAGACAACAATGCATGTGTAACGTGTCTAAACGATAAATAAAACCTTTAATAGCCATATCCATGCATGTATACATTTTGACAAATAGCTTGACTTGAAGGCTTTCATTCTCGTCGTCGTTACAAAGATCCTTCATATTAATAATAATTATGAATAAGATTAATTTAAATAAAATTTCGAATAGATTCGAATAGAAAGAATAAAAGTTAAAAATAATTAGTCATTCATTCGTTACCCCGAGTTAACTTTGTTTCACACATGACGAATAATTTTTTTAACTTTCATTCGTTATTTGAAATTTTATTTAAATAAAAATTTTGCCCATCTCTGGGTAGATGTCTCTATTAATACGGACAAGCTTTAAAATCTTGTCCCTATTAGTGGCTCCATTTTAAAAAATACGAAAACGTTTCAAAAGTGCTCATTTTCCTAAGTTTTCATAAAATGGTAAGCTTTTCTGGTGTAATTGACACTGTACACAGGTATACCATGATAATTATCAATTTATTCACTTCTGTAAAGTTATTAATTTTTTTTTATTATGCTTTAATTGTTTAAAAATTCATTTTTCTCGTTTGTAACACATACATTAATACAAAAAAAAAATTTCCCTATTTATTTATGCGAGTTTTTTGTACTATTCTTTAAATGTAAAGGCACCGGATTAGGGACAGGTACCGTAATAGGGAATTTACCCCAATTTCGTCTTTTTCTGTTCTGATTATTATTGAAAAATACTCTTGAAATAAAACATAGTCTTGCTGATATTAAACGGAATACATTGGCGGACATTCTAATAGATCCTTAGTGTTGCTATATGTCGAGTTGTTGTACTACTAATATTAGTTTTTCACCGAGATTTAGCACAGTCATAGGTAACAGAGCAAGATAGCGGTGTAATTTTCACGGAAGCTTTGATTTGATACCTTGGCAAGTTACGTTGGAGAGCGTGAAGGCTCAACGACGTAATTGCAAGGGAGGCGTGTCGTGGCTTAATGCCGTTCCAGAAAACGGCAGAATATTAGCAGACATTGGCGGACATCCTGTACCAAATACTCGCTAAATAGGCGATATCACGCGTGTCTGTTCAAAACTCGGCGCACACTTCTCGAATCACGATCATTCGGAGTATTTCGCGCGCGTTGACTTCCTCATTTGCTAGAATGCAGCAATAACCTTCGCCTTTAGCTTCTCAATGCTTCTGTCATCGACAGAATAAACAGTTGTTTTCATAAGACTCGGTAAGAAAAATTCAATGCATTCATCGATTTTCAAAACTATCTTTCCCAATAAAGAGAAAGTGGATTGTGCAAAAAATATATTTTCGATTCGTTAATTCTCGAGTGAAGAAACAGTCCATTTCCTGCTGTACTATTATTACTGGAACACCACGTATAATGATTTATAAATTAGATGTAAGATTGTGTAAATTCAATTTGAGGTTTCGGTTTTCGGTTAAACAATGCAGAGTTTAGTTTTGAAGAATAATTCGTGTAGCTGCAGCACCTTTTGAAGGTATAAATAGTTTGTGATGCTGCATTGAGGTCGTTGCTCGGCACAGTACAATCAACTACATCAATTAAATTGTCAATTATCTGTTGTGAAATTGAGTTCAATGATCCGACCAACGCAACAGCGATCTGCAATGATGCGTGTTGCAGGTGCGACGTGTGTATGTACAGGGTGTTCCGTCAATAATGCAGACACATTTTGTTCGAACAATTCTTTGTAATCCACGCAGCTCTCATAAATTCAAGAGTCATTGTAGAAAACACTGTAAGTGCCAAAATTAAAAAAAAAGGAATTTTTTATTGGAAAATGTTCTACATGCCAAAGGTAATTGTTTTGGTACTTATAGTGTTTTTTACAAAGACTTTAAAATTGTAATGAATCTGGCACTCACGTTAGGGACAATTAAAGGTAATGGTCCTGATTAATTGATTTACGTTGGGTAGAATTTGACTGAGTTGTAACTTCGGGAGAAAATTATTTTTACTTGCAATTAGGAAATATTGGAGCTCAACTCTATTTTTATAGAAACAAAACGTGTAGGAAAGTTAAACTCATGGAGTGAATATATAACGTTGGATAGTTCTCGTCATCAAGAATCGAATGACATCAATTTTATCAAAAAATCACGTGTATGAAAAGATATTAACAAATGGAGTATAATGTTCATATTTCGAGATAAGAAATGTGTATCCCGGTGAAAGGATTTCGAAGTGTATTTCAAAGTAATGAATGGCAAAAATACTTCCTAGAAGTATAAACGAATATACTTTCCAGTGCAATTTAGTTGTAAACATTCACTTTACACTTTTAAAACATGAGCTGATTAACCTACTTTCTGCAGCGCGCCACCATTATCACCTAACGCGCTTGTAAGCTTGCTTAATTACTGTCGTGAGTGACGCAGCGATATTTTGTTCACAAGAAATGAATTATAAAATGTTTCTCAACATTATGATTTTTACATTTTATTAATCTATGTTTGCAATATCATTTCCCATTTTTTTGTTGTTATAAAAAATAGTGGGTGAAGGCGTAGACTCTTTAAGGAGTCTTTTCACTGTAACGCCCTGAAAATATCCGTTATTTGGACCTATTTTTTGTCACTAAAACAAACTCTCTATATATTTTTTTTCGTTTCCCACAATTTTCATATCATACGCGCGTAAATTTATTCGCAATTCTGTTATGTATACAGAATATCTCAGAACCTTTGTCATTTGGGCCTTTTTCCTAAAGGAGGAAACATATTTCTGGGGTAAAAAATATAGCAAAACCTGTGAATTTTTTTAAAGAAACTAGCGGTTCGTTTCATCTGAAATGTTTCTATGCATCTTTGTAGAAGTAATTAATTTTTAATAATAAATATAGATAATATAAATTCATCGTCCGCTGGTGTGCATGATATTTATCTTCTAGGTAATCTGAAACAGTGTTTCAATTTACACATATGCAGCTTCAGTTTGGTGAAACGGAATAAAACAAAAAAAAAGTATTGTGGAGAGTGGTGACTGTTCAAACTGAAAAGTCTGAACCTCTAATATTCGCTATCCAATTTTACGCAAATTTTCTTATATAACATATAAATTATCGGTATTCTGGTGCACCAAACTGAAGCTACATATGTATAATCTAAAACGCCGTTTTATTTTCCTATTTCAGATTACTTACCTGGAAGAAAAATATCATGCTCACCAACAGATAACGACTTTTACACGACATGATAATCGGTCAAGCATAACTCCAACATTCATTATTAAAAATTAATAAAAAAAAACTGCAACATCTTCAAAGATGCATAAAAACATTTGAGATGATTCGAATCACTAGTCTCTTAAAAAAAAATCCCAAAATGAATATTCCCCCCCTTAAATCCTTACAACCACCCACTCGTACGATCTTTGAACGCCGATCGAGTCGTGACACCGCTATACATATACCCCGCGGCTTTCGAACAGCGGCAATCTCGTCCGAGCTCGCCGAATTCGGCTGCGCGTGGCATATTCATCCCCCGGTGCACGAAGCTCGCCGCTTCCAATCCCGAACGTACCCGCGGCCCGTGATCGAGCGCCGGGGATCTCTCGCGATCGCGGATCGAACGGCGCAAGAGGGAACGAGGTCAAGCCGCTCTCGAAAGCTCTAATCGGCGTGTCAAGCGTGTGGCACTGAAAGTAAAGCGGTTTGTAATTATCGTCAGTCTCGCAAGGACATAATAATCAGTCTCGTTGTCGACAAATTTGCCAGTAGGGGGGAGTAGGGGGCGGCGGTGCTGTCGCTGAAAAGCAGTGTCATCACACTCGTTAATACAGAGGTTCGCGCTGCTGGTTGTCGGAGTTAATTGACGCGTTTTCGACAGACGGTTCACCGAGCTGCCGCGATATTCGCGCGCGTCCTGGACTGATTCTTTTCGCTACACACGAAAGGGGTGGGTAAGCTGCAAGTGGGAGAAGCGCCTTCTGCACGGAATAGGGGCTGAAAATCGAAGAGATCGTAGAATATTAAACGCTTCTGTGACACATTATTTCGTTTCTTTTTTAGCAGAATTCTTGTGTTTTTCAAATCACTCCCAAAATATGAAAACACCCATGTTCGAGTAGGTATCTTAATAAATGTGGAACGCCGCCTGTCACTTTGTGTCTCGCAATATTTGTCTGCTTGCAGTATTTTGGAAAAGCATTTTCTGCGAAAGATGTGCGGTGGCGAGAGGAATATTGCGGCAAGGAAAGATTTCCATTCTAGAGGAGAGCAGTTAGAGAAAGATTAAGATCGTGGCATTGACGTCCTTTATCATTCATTTATTTTCTCCTTGACTTGTACGTCTAGAATAGAAATATTTGCTTCATACGATGCCCCATGCGAAATCACTCCATTTTTATGGATAACATTTTTACGGAAACGCTGCGATAAGGGGAAATATTTAAAGTGGTAAAATTAGATAGCATAAATTGTAACCGCGTTCAGTAGTTTCCTTCAAAAGCTTGTTGAAGCTTCGTGATACAGGTATTGTGTTTAAGTCAATGCAAAGAACCATTTAAAATTAATATAAATATTAACGGAAGAGAAAAGAAAATTACTGGCAATCAAAAAAATATTGTAAGATAGCTTGTGCAAATGGTAAAGTATTGAAAATATAAGGAATCTGATCCACGGTCGGCCTTCTCTATAAAAGGGCCCGGGTGCAGGAAATATTTTGGGGCCCCAAATAATTTCTCAACCACAAAAAACCATATCTTTTCACAGAACGAAATCCCGAAGAAAAGGATAATACTAACAGTGATAAAGAAAATAAAATAAAAAAAGAAAAGAAATAAACATAAGCATATATAAATATGTGCTAATTATATTCTGATTTGTTTTTTCTTAATTTTAATCAAACAAAAAAAATTCGTCCCCATTTTTTTCTTCTTTATTTGCTCTTTTCTTCATTTTTCCGTTTTCTGGGGCCCCCGTACAGCCAAGGGCCCTGAACAAGATCTATCGTTCATAAAATATTTATTCCGAGGTCATTCATTAACTGTTAACACGTTGAACTTTCGAGATAATATTCTACGCCACACCGAATCGAGCAGATTTTACAACTAAATATCTCTGAAACACCATTGCCGGATCAATATTTCTTAAAATACTTTTCATTCTTTCCGTATCTATAGTTCTGATATACCCAAGCGTGTCGTTCGCTACAGTTAAGCAAATAATTAATTCGCGCTGTCTCTGCAAGTGCACCAAGAACCTTCGGCTATTATGCGTGACGTGAAAGGGGAGAATGATTGAGCATTGATAGTTCGTTAATCGTCAGACCCATAGAGAATTTTACAAAATTGTATCACTTACTTCACGAACCGACGAAGTGTTTTCGTGGGATTAATCCTCGGATATCTCTGCGATACGAAGCACTTAGAGATCACTCTAAGATTCACTCTTACTTCACACGAGTGCAGCGAAGTATCTTCGCAAGTCGATCACTGAAAACGTTTTTACAACGCAAGTGTGTGCTCGTAGTTCCCAATTGGTTTGTCGAAAGGAGTCATGGAAATCCGCGGGGAAGCGCAAAACGACGGTGGGTAACAGTGTTTGTTTCCTCCAAACTGTCCCTTCTTGTATCTCTCCTCGAAATACCAAATCCCCTTTTCCCTTTACTGAAAGCTTCGAGTAAATGATACCAAGCCTCGTACGGTCAAGTAAATCTCAGAGGCGTCCGTTTCTTAAAAAAACCTTGAAGCACTACCCCCACAACATTCTCGGCGGATTTTAAACAATTTCGACGGTCTCGGAAGATCGGGACAGGAAAGATCACCTCTTTGGAGAATCTCAAAGATCGCGATGATTGTGGTGACACTGGTGGTACCAAGCAACGATCGCAGCGCGTCGATTGGTGGTTGAAGGAGGGTAGTTTTCCGTGGTCGCACGCCGTTTCCTCCGCTCGTTCCGCGACGTTCGTTAGACGGTAAAACTGAGCCGATATACGGTGCGAATCGACATTTAATAGCTTGACCCGCGAGAGACTGTGCGTGGAAATGAAATGAGTGTCGGAGGCATTGAAGCGCTAAGAGCTACCTGCCACCTCCCACTGACTATCGCGGTAGATGCTTGTTGACTGTAAACGTTTCCCGCGCGTTTCCTAGTCTCTCTACTATCGAATGGCACGCTGACGATGATCGTGAAGGGGGATGCCCTCGTTACGTCGTTCGGAGCATTTTTAAGGACACGCGATCCTTTAACGCCCCGCCACTGTCGCCGTTTAAACGTTCCGCTAGGATTGTTGCTATTGCGCGATGGAATTGATCGCAAGTGGGGTTAACAGATCCAAAAATGAAGGAGGAGGAGAACCTAGTCTGAAATCGTGTGAAAAGGGGGGCGTTGCAAAATAAAACTGAATTTTACATATTAACTTTTATTATGTAAAATAATATTAATGTTTTCATTAGTGTAATCTTGTAAAACTGGGCATTGATTAATGATTGGGTTAGGCATTAAATACTGATTCAATATAATTGAGGGGCTCAGTGGAAAACAGGCACATGCCACATACATATAAATTTTAGTTTCTTAAAGATCCATAATTTTTTTTCAAAAAGTATCATACATATTTTTGAGAACTTTGTATTTTGTAGAGTTCTACGAACATTAAACTACGAACTGTGATATTTTGAATAATATATGAAAATAACAAATACGAAAATTTGTAAGTAAAAAAGGCATAAAAAAAATCATGAGACGGTGGCATGTGCCTGTTTTTCTCTTGGCCTCTCAATTTCAAACATATGACTTGTGCGGAGTTTTATAATTATATGTTAAGAAATGAAGAACTATTTGGAGCTAGAATATGTAATAGCTACAAGATAATTCTAATGTAATGTAAACATTAATGTTTTCTTATATGATGAAACGTGATATCTAAAATTTAGTTTCATTTTACAGACCAGATTGTCTACCTTTTTAATTGTTGGGTCTGGTAAATAGTGATAAAATTTTGCCGAGTGAAGCCAAGGCGAGTGCATCGCTTGAGTTGTGGATAAAACAAAAGAGAAGGACATTTTTACACGATAGAAAAACACCGCATTTCAGTAAAAAAAAGGGAGGACATGTCCTTCTTTTGGATACCATATAGCAACTCTAAACTAAAAGATGGTAGTTTTTGAGGGCCAGCACGAGCCGTGAATTATAAAATCACACGGTTTATTTGCAACGCGTGTATAACAAAATATTTGATAAATATTTTCAAGTGTCATACGCTGAGGAATATTAAAAATTGACGCTCTTATATTGACTTTTACAAATCTATTGTGCAATCCATATAAAGTATTGCAAAAAATGAAACCATTTTTTTATAAATTATATAAAACCATTTTTTTTATAAATTATATGAAACCATTTTTTTTTATAATTTATAAAAAGCAGTTTAGAAAGAATGGCACAATAATTGTAGATGTCAATATAATAGCGTCAATTTTATAAATTATAAAAAAAATGGTTTCATTTTTTACAATAATTAATAGGTACTCGATGCTTGGGATTTATTACTTAGGGCACTTTGCAGTATTTCTTTGAAAATTTTGGATTTCCAGCATACTATATCCGCTTAATTTTTCGAATCTCTTTTATGTTTTCACATAATATTCGTTTTTGTGTTGAACCGTTCTCCTATTAGTGTTAGAATTAAAACACGGCAATATGTGAAAATCGTTGAAGCAATTGTAATATTAGAAAACAAATTAGATGTGTATGCGATTATTTTACAATTAAATGCGTTAAAATACTTATGCGGTTTAGCAGTCGGAGAGAAACAAAGCCCTGAAGATTTTTATGCAGATCGGTTCTCTGTGTCGCTCTTTCATTTCTAGTAAATAAAAACTGACGACATAATCAAATAATTTTCAAAGCGTTATCTAATCTTGACAAGAATGCGGGATGCTCATTTCCATATTCTGACACGATGTTATTTTTTACAGTGAGGAAGTAGTGCAATATTCATTATTATTGCATTATTCATTCATAGTGAGATAAGCTACTCATTCCAGTTTGTAAATACGTAAATAACTTTCTGTAATTGCAATACTGCGTGTCTTGTATAATAGATTGTAATTAAGGCGATATAAGATTATTACGTTATACAAACAGTTCAACATGTTTGTAAGCGTTATTTATATAAGGAGACCGAAATATGAGGCATTGAGAGCAAGAACGGACTAACCCAAGTTGAAAAAAGATTAATTTTTCTATTTTACATGATTAGTATTTCGTACAGCCTATTGTAATACATTATCGCTACTGAGTCAATTTCGCAAAAAAATGGGGGTTAGTCCTTTTTTGCTCTCAATGCCTCATACTATTTAGTATAACTTTCGATGTAGGAAATCCATCGAAATATTAAAATATTCGGGAGCATACTTGTCGTTTCCTGAACTACGGACTTGGAGAACAAAAGGTAAATTATATCTGACAAAAGGCTTAAGACTGAACTCACGATCTCTCGCTTGGTGATATGAAAAATGGAAATACATATATGCTGACCTCGGCGTCACTAGAGCAAGGATCATTCCATCTGTGTCCGAAGGACTGTCGCAATTTCCTCCACTACCCTCTGAAAACACTCGATCATTCCACAGATTTAATTAATTATACAGTTTTGATAAGTGTAGAGTAATGAAAATTAAATTGAGTAGATTTTTAAAACACATATAGATGTAACTAAGATCGAGTTTTCGGCTCTAACCAGAAATATAATTACCAAGAAATGTTGGCAGGTGTATTAATTTGTTATATGCTTCATAGCGACGTCCTCTTCCTTTTTAGTTATCTACGCCCTTCGAACATTGCATTATACTTTCGTTCTTATCCAGATAGCACCATAGGGTAGACCGAGGCGAATCGGATCACAGAGTGAATCGGATATTTCTTATTTTTTGGTTTTTGTTTTTTGTTGACAGAGAAATATTTTTAGGTTTGGTTTTATATGTTATTATTAATGTTCAAGCCAAAGGAGTACTCGTTACAAATATAGATACAATACAAAACTAGTTTTTTAATGTTTAACTATTTTTTGTTTGCCGTCAAACACAAAGGGATCCGATTCGCCTTGGTCGACCCTACATACACAGGACGTCCGTTTCACATTCAGTTTATATTTGAACGTCCTAAGTACGTCCATTTGGAGCATCCTTAGGATTTTCGTGAGTCTCAACTTTCAGACGGTCTAGGAACGTCCGTTTCTTAAGTCTTACGAATTTTCATGGGACTTTCTACTTCTACTCTATTATCATAATAACCATTCCTCAAAAGAGACGAGTATGTGATTTCCAATTTATCCTTTTCAAAAAAAGATTTTTATAGAAAATGATCGATGGTTGCATAAAGTGGCCTTCGATGTTGGGCCGAATGTGATTGAATGTCCTATTAGAATAGTTTGGAAATATCCTTTCTAAACCTACAGTTCACATTAATTATACAAACGTTGACTCAATAACTTAGAAAGGATAATTTTTCAAATTTGCATCGGAATGATCTAGATTTCTCATGTAAGGTGACACTTGAACGAATCGAAGAGAAACTGCGTATTAACCAATACGTCGTACCCTATTTAATTGATTTATATGCTTCAATATCCCCCATTGTGGAAATGGAAAAAATAGTAGCGGAAAGCGTTGAACGATATTACCAGACCCATTGACGTATAATTTCATGTTTCCCAACGAAACTCATTGATGCATCTATAAAGTGCAATTATGTGCCCGGTTTTAACCGAAATCACATGTCTCTTTTAAATCGATCGGTCCTTTTCGTCAGTTTAGGTATAGAAAATAGTCGTAAACAAAAGCATGGCAATTTTCAAGGGGCAATAAAAGCATTGTTCATTGAACAATGTTCAAAACCCATTCAACATCTCACCAGGGCTCGATAAGGCTCTTTTGCCGCTCTGGGCAAAAATGATTTTTGCCTCCCTTTATATCTAATTATAAATAATTATTTTAAAATATAATTTTTCACAGTGAATATCGAAACGATTTCAAAATTAATTCAATATGGCAACTCACATATGAGTTATTCGCTACATAAATAAAAAAGGAATTGTTTTTAAAGCTGTGTTAAGCCTTTGTGCTTAAACTTTTCCAATATCTTTCGCCTAAAATTTGGCGCCCCTCAAAATTTTCCACCCCCAAAATTTGCTGCTCCAGGCTGCAGCCAACTCAAGATACTTAGGTTTTCCTATACGTGACTGGACGCAGTGTCAAGAATTTCAAAGTCGATTTTCTCGAAAATCAAGCGCGATATAAAAAAATGTTATTCATTTTTCTCGACTTATTTACTTGTTACAAGTCGAAAAGAAACAGTAACTTTTTTTGATATTTGGAATTCTTGAAGCTGCGTCCAGTCGCGTATAGGAAACCCTACCTATACCCAAATCCGCCCCTGATAGATATCGTTACGACAACATGCAGTGCATTTTGAATTCGGTGGGGGAAGGTTGACCGTAGGAATGCCAGATATTTGAACACTGGACCGGATAGCGAGCGTCGCGTTTAACATTAGCGATAAGTTTGGATAATGACTGTTTGATGAGATTTATCAGTTACACCCTTCAGTGAATCAGAACTAATAGATGACTGTCCATCCGACACGCCTAATTGTACGCTCGTAATCAATCGAACAAATTACACCGGGCTTCTTATACACGTGCTCAACGTCAAGACCTTTGGAAGTGGTTTTAACTGGTTACGTCCCAGAGACGTCGAGAATAATACGATGCTCTAGATCCCCGGTGTCCACGTGCCGCGATCCTGGATCTTTAATTACTTGAAATTCACGCGGACCGTTTGACCGGCACGCGGGAAGCTTGCCGCCACTTTACAATCCTTCCCCAACTGTGCGGCAAATCTCTATCGATAAACATTTCGTTCAATACTTCCCATCGTGCGGAACAACATCTCTGTTGCAATGGCTGATAACAAGAGCATAGTAAAACGAGTCCAAATAAGCGGAAACCTTTTCGGCGATAATAAAATCGTGATATCTTTGTGGATTACTCTCGCTGGGAGCATTATTCTATGGGGCCATAATATGTAAACATTTACACGTCGCCCACGTGCTTACCCATACACCCACAATAGTAATGATAACGTAATTAACGTAAATACGTAAATTACATATCGTAAAGAGCAGGGTAAAGCGAGGCTCACAATCAGCTTGACTACTGTTAGGCGTAACCTACATCTAGCAGAATTCGTTTAGTAAATAGTGTAGTATTGCATGATTCTTGGATGATGAAATGAATACGAGCAAGTCATCATAAAGGAGACATCGGGACAGAAGAGAAATTAGGATGAAGGGGATTAGTTTAAGAAAGACGTATTGGGATTTTCTTATTTCCGCTACGCAATCTGGTGGTGCAAATTAAAGCACTCAAATCAGGTTAGCTGTCACATGTAATTGGCAATATTGTGAATTTCGACTGTTTGATGATCGATTTTGTAATATTTAACAGACTATTTAATGACAAAAACATTATTGCACTATTTCAATATCTGTGTGAGACCAGTCCTGTAACGCGATTGAGCCGATTGCAGAGCTTACAACTGTAGATGGCGCTCTCATAGAATTTCCCAATTGGTTGTGCGTTTTTAAGGGGACTAGGCAGTCGAAAAATCGATTTTTTTTATTGCATTTTCCAAAAGCACTATCCTTTCTGAATAAGATGCCGCTTGGTTTATAGTAAAATTCGCAAAATTATAGATTTGACAGCTAAAAACGTCAAGCGGCAACCTATAGCGTCGCCTTTGCCCAGAAACTTTAAATGCGTTTTTCTCGAATATTTTTTCCTCTTCGTTTTTTCCTGATTGCGAACGAATGGAGGTTCAGATCGACTTGAAAAAAATTACAGGATGTGTAAAACATGTGCCATTTCACCGCAAAAACGACTGCCTAGTCCCCGTATAAGGGAAGGTAAAATTGAGGCATTGAGAGCAAGTACGAAAAATTAATTTTTCTCATTTTAAAGCCTATTGGAATACATTATTGCTATTAACTTAATTTTGCAAAAAATGTGAGTTAATCCGTTTTTGGTCTCAATGCTGCAATTGAAGAGCCCTTGTAGAGGAAAAAAAAATTATCCGGAAATGTTCTACGTGCCAATGGTAATCAAGAGACACGGTAGTGTCTCGCGCCAAGTATATATATATAGATATATCCGCAGCGCGAGACACAGAGTGTATCTATTACGGCACGCCGCGCTGTCAAGTACCCTGAGATTATCGAATCTCAATAACGGCTGATCCGATTAGACTTTGAATGGTCTTAATGGATAGATTGGGTTTGATTTACATAAGAAAAGTGTCTTCGTTTTGTTCCTACGTGCCTTAGGAGCTGAGATATTTTGATGTAAAGTTGCAATTTGCCGAATTTTATGTTCTGAAGAATTAAGAATCGTCATCGTCAAGTGTGGGCAAGAGGGGAACATGAAAGGGAGAGGAAATGTCCAATATCCACGTCGCTGATTCGCTGAAGGTTTCGGCCAATCGCGTAACAAATCGTTGTCACGTGACAGCTAGCAGAGAGCAGAACTGTCGAGGTAAACGTAACCTAGCTAGTGTCAAACAGTTATAACCTGTCAAGTGTGAAATAAGGAAACTAGTTAAAAATTTTTAAGTGACACGAGTTTTTACACCATAGAGGACACTGAATTATTGTCTCAATTAACAAGGTAAGTCGCCAAAATTTTTCAATAGACTATTTATGTAGAGCATATAGAAACGGAGGGAACGCACAGACTTGGAAGTTGCCGGAGGAGGTTTGACAGTAAAGCACCTTCTTTCCCAGAAGTTTCGACAAAATAATATATTGTTTTTATACCAGCAAACTATTTTTACATTAGAGTTTTTATGTATAAAGCTTATAGAAATGAATGAAGGGGACGCACGGGCTTATATAGAAACGAAAGGAATGGACAGGCTTGGGTAAAAATGAAGGGGACTCACAAGCTTCGATAGAAATGAAGGGGATGTACAGCCTTGGAGGTTGTCCGAAGAAGGATAGATAGACAGAGAAGTTTGAAAGAAATTTGTCAAATAAGGTAAATCGACGAACTTTGTCAAATTAGCGTAGCATTAAGAATTAAGAAAATTATAGCTTACTGCTTGCAATGTATAGAAAGTTACATTATTGATTGAAGAAAGTGCGATGAAAACGCATCTCCCTTGATACTTTTCTATCTCTTGTGAAAGATATTTCTAAAACTTTATTTTAAAATCCACCGTAGTTCCCACGCTAATCATTAATTTTATTAGTTTCACATTACCAATATTTAAATTCACTAATGAACATATTAAATTAATTTTATTCCAACACCAATAAATTGTGCGTTAAATATATTGGAGCTCTTCGTTCATTTTTGATAAATTACCATTAGCATTTAAATTTCCTTCAACAAGAGTTTCTGCCATACGCTCTCACCTCCTTCGGACACATTATGTAGTCTCCACGCTTACTATAGGAAAAGTCCACCCTTCTTCTAAAACTTATATTGTTTAATTTTATATTGTATAATAAAGTTATATTGTAACTAATATGTGGATTTTATATATTTACAGATAACTGAAGCACAAGATGATGCAGTGTGATCTACGTCAGAAAAAAAATTTATTGTAATATAGTATAATATTAATTAAACTTTAATTAAACTTTTATTCAGCTTCGATCCTCTGTGTGGTTCTTGTATGTTTGCTTCATATTTGAAAACTCAAATTTAAACCAATTCCACCAATCCAATTGTCTTGTAGCTTTGCAGGTGTGCGTAGTTTGGACGACAATATAATATATTGTTAATTAAAAAAAATAACTTCGACGGGGTGAAAAAATTATCCAGTCATCAATAAACACTACAAAATGTGTGAAATCCTCACAAAATTACCTTTTTCAAAAAAAGGTACAAAAAAGAGCGCCAAGTATATAATCCCATAAAAAAGGATCCCATTTAAAAACATTGTCGTAAATTAATAGCTTTACAAAACTAATGATATACACCAATTGCGCCAATTATCGCAATGACTATTTATACAAACAAAAAAATGTATCAAATAATAGTAAACAGATATATTTTTATACAAATAAATATTTTAATACGAATAAATATTTTATTCAAAATAGTTGGCGCTGCTCTCGGAATTGGTGTTGCTAAACTGAATAAATATGTCTGAATCAATAAGTCTGGCCTTATTTTATTTATTAACCAAGACACTTAACATTTTTTTCAGAGAGCAGCGCCAACTATTTTGAATAAAATATTTATTCGTATTAAAATATTTATTTGTATAAAAATATATCTGTTTACTATTATTTGATACATTTTTTTGTTTGTATAAATAGTCATTGCGATAATTGGCGCAATTGGTGTATATCATTAGTTTTGTAAAGCTATTAATTTACGACAATGTTTTTAAATGGGATCCTTTTTTATGGGATTATATACTTGGCGCTCTTTTTTGTACCTTTTTTTGAAAAAGGTAATTTTGTGAGGATACTATAATACAGGATTTGGTTTTTCGACCTCACAGTATTTTTTATAAGCACCCTTCAATTATAATTGTGGTGTGTATGAGGCAGAATTGGGTAAATCTTTGAAAATGGTACTTTTTTAACCGTTCAAATAATTGATTCTTTCATAAGATTCGTGATTGCTTCATAAGGTTTCAAATGTGTAAAGAACCGCAGGCTACGAGCGACACTCAATTCTTCGATTAAGGAAGGCTCAATTAATACTACTTGCTGACAAAAAGCAACGTACGCGATCCGTGCGACAAGCAATTGCTTCAGTTCCACAGGCGAAAGGAAAACAAGCATTAATCTGGCGGCAAGAAGATAAACTGCGAATCGCCTTCCGTTCTTTCGTTCGCGGGGACATTAAGTATATTAAATAATGATATTTAATATGCAACTGTCTCCTGGACAATATAAAAAATAATGACAATTGATTCCGTAAACGAGGGAAGTCGTCTGCTGGCGCCAGTCCGCGAAACAATGCGATAAAAAGGAGTAGAACAAACAGAAGAACGACGCCATTAAATCCTCCGACTGGGGAAGATTCGATTACATCATCAACCAGGAAGCACGTAAAATTTTCAGCACTTTCCGTTGTACAATGTCTAAATAAATTAACACTTTATCGCTCGGTCACGAAGTATTCCGTATTTTCTGTTTCCTTGGCTCACGACTCCGTGGAGGTGTCTCCTTGGAACTTCACCACTCACTGCGAAATTACCAAACGTCGTTTTATATTAATAAATTCAACGTGGCTGCTTCTCGAAGTTGGATAAAACTGACTGCAGTCAGCGACGAATGCACACACTGCATGGCCGACGATAAAGTGTTGAACAAATAGCTCCTTCCCTGTTCGTAGGATTTTCTTAAAGCGTATCCTCGCGTTTGCACTCCCGGCACTAAATATTCTACTTAAATGACGAAAACGAGCAGCCTGGAGAACGGCCGATGCTTTCCTTATTTCACAATCGACGAGACACTCTGTTCAAAACAATCGAAGAGTTAAAATCTCGTAGGCATTTCTGCCGACGGTGGACGGTTCTGGGGCGACAGAAAATTTTCCAACACTCGAGATATGAGCGCTGACTGGCAGTGTTGCTTCAGCCAGAGACTCTAATTGTTTTGAGCGACGTGCGTATGTATGTAGGGTAAGAAAAATGTGAGTGACTTACGGTGTGCGATGTGCCAAGCTCGGAGAAGTTGCCCGAATTGGGGAACAACCAAAGAGCGATGGGACAGCGCAAACCTTATATAGGGGAGGCCAACAGGCACCAATATCCCCCACTCTTGCTCGGTGGAACCCACACGGAGGCATATCTGCATCTATGACAGAGACGTCGAAGAACGGCAGAGAAGCGGCAACGGAACCCGGGGACTGGTCCTTCGTCAGCGGTGTCATCGTCGGAACAAACGCAATCCTTTTCCTCCCCTCGCACTCTGATTCTCCTCGAGGAACACGAAGAATGCTGCGCGTGCCTTCGACAGGGTCGTTCGGCCACATGGGGCCGTAGAATTTCACGATATCCGCGACGTTACGTAACGGCGAGCAAGTGTTCGCGCGGAGACCGTCGCTGATGTCAGGAGCCGGCTCTTGGATGCCCGCGAAAAAACTTGCGGACGGTTTCTAGATTTATGGCTGGATAGTAGATTCAATATCGTGTTTCAGGGAGGAAAAGGACACTGCGTATTTAACGTTGCAGAATTATTGTCAAAATTTTGTTTTTCGAATATGAATTAGTCCATTAGAGAATGCGTCACAGTGAATATGTTTTCAATAGCTTGTTTTAGCGACAGTTCCTCGACACAACACGGGTCACGGTGGGGAATCATTGGACTAAATCGTGCTGATGTGAGTTGATCCGAAAATGAAGTTGCAAGTGTAAGTAACATCTGGAGTTTTGAACTGTGATGATCATGGACGGATTTGAAAATTTGGCGCTCCTAGACTCATAAGCATGTGCCACCCTTTCTGTGAAATGTCATTATGTATTTTAGTTTAAAAGAGTCCACACAATTTTAAAATAAATTGAATATAGAAACTCACGTTTAAGTCATTAGGTACTAAGTAGTTTGCTATGTGAAAAAAGTGAATTGTTTTTGAAATTGTCTGAAGGCTCTGTGTTCAAATTTCAACCTTTCCCAATGCTTCCGCTCCAAATTTGTCGCTCCCCAAAATTTTCTGCTCCCCCAAATCTGTCGCTTCCCAAAATTTGATGCTCCTGAAAATTTGACGCCCTCCAAAATTTGCCATTCTCCAAAATTTGCTGCATCCCAAAATTTGATGTTCCCACATATTGGATGATCCTCCAAATTTACCGGTCCCCCAATTTTATAGCCCCCAAAATATGTCGCTTCCCAAAATTTGACGCTCTTCAAAATTTGTCATTTCCCAAAATCTGCCGCTCACTAAAATTTGCTGCTCTCCAAATATTGGCGCTTCCCAATATTTAATGCTCCCCAAAATTGTTCACACCAAAAATTTCATGCTCCCCAAAAATTTTCACTCCCAAAAATTTGATGCTTCCCAAAATTTGTTTACTCCCAAAAATTTGCCGCTCCCCCAAATTTGTTGCTCCCTAAAATTTTCCGCCCCCCCAAATTTGCCACCTACTTAGCCTATTCGCAAATCCGCCCGTGGTGATGATCTGAGTTTGAGTCGGGTCTTAAATGAATTTGGTTAACTAGTCTTCCCTGAGCTTTCACAATCTCTAGTGTCAACTTTACAAAAGTGCTCAGTGGGGAGGCGATGACTTTAACTTTTAGTTACTAGACTAGCCTGTCAAATTTGTCTGAATGTGTACGTTAACATGTAGAGTCGGCACGTGCGTTTCGGAAGTGATTGGTAAACGGAAGTTGTCGGTCGGACTAACGAAGCGGGTCATTTAACAGTGCAGTGCTAAATCTTCCTCTTTCTTTCGTTAATTTACGAGGCTTTCGTATCCGTTTCCCACGATCCTCGTACTTTCAAAAATAATTACACGGGACATTTTCGTGGCTGATATTTCCTCGTTACGGAAATACCAAGGGCACTGAATTTTTCACTCGATATTTGCCAGGCGAATATCAATATCTCGAACTCGGATATTTTAAAAATTATGAATCCTTAACACTATATTGGTTATCTTGATAAATGTAAAATACAGTTTTTGCTACACAAATTCGTTTCTGTCTACAGGCAATTCATTTTTCTTTTTCATTTTTATTTCCGTATCTGCAAACAACAGGAGATAGGCGCTAAATAGGAGGAAATTACTTCTTTTGTGCAGATTTATCGTTTTATTTGTGGTCCTCGCTTAATCAAGGGATTGCCCCCAATTTATAAATCATAGCGGAAAAGTGTATTCTTACTTAGTCTGTATCTTAATTTTGTGATGCTTTTCCTGATGTTAAGTATTAATATTGAGAAGCAAACGTGAATCTGAATATTATAACTCCTGAATGTAGACACCTTTGTTCATTAAAAAACTGTTTACGAAAATTAAATAAAGAAATTCATGACACTACCAATAGAGTATAAAATCTTTTAGAATTTAGAGTAAAATCAGTCTACTGATTTTTAAGCTTCATTAGACTTTTCTTTGTTTGTGCTAATGTTGCAACTATTTTCATAAAAATAATATATGTCTAATATACTCGTTTACAAAGAATGAAATAAAAACGGGAATCAACTCAACGGCCAAGGCGGTGGTTTTATTTGCTCACAATGAATTTCGGCAAAATACTACCCTATTGTTTATCAAGACACATTCCCAATGTATCATATCTTTTGGAATTCCCCAGATAGAGATGTTTCCTGGTATGTTAAATTCAGTGTGAATGAAAACTGCAAACTAACCGTGTAGAAAACGCTGTAAGTGCCAAAATAAAATTCTACATATTCCTACTATACATATAGTATTACTAGTGGCACGTAGAACACTTTCGGATGAAATTAATGTTTTTTAATTTTGGCACTTACAGTGTTTTTTACAAGAACCCTTCAAATACAGGGTGGTCTCTTTAAATAAACCCACCCAAATAACTCTTCCAATTATAATGGTACAAAAAATATTTTATATCCACTTTGAATGGTACCGGGGGACCAATATGCTGCAAGAATATTTCTCCCACGGTTCTCACTTGTCGCGTTATGTTCAAGAAATACCAAGGACCTTGACAGCTCCGGAAAAATGACTTTGGAAACAATCTTCTTGCAGCACATTCGTCCCTTGACTCAAATTGTATGCAAAATATTTTTTGTACTCAAATGGGCCACCCTATATAACGCAACTTCTTTGACAGACATCTTTGCGAATTTACAAATAAATAATCGGGGCTATTTCGCGCCGAAGTCTGCGTGAAAAATTAAGGAGGAAAAGAATGAATCGATCGCTGTAATTAATTCCGACAGCCGAGGGAACTGCCATGTCGAATCCCTCGGCGTCATCTACGCATATTAATGTCGTGCAATCATAAATCTAGATAAACAGGCGGACTGATTTATTGTATCTTTCTGAACTTGCTTTTCTGTCGACGATCTCCTCGCGATCGTCGTAGTCGATTTTACGTCAGGCGTGCCCTGAAAGAAAAAAACACTTATCGTGCGACAAAACAATATTTGGTATTTAATAAGATCCTATCGACTCACTAACAGTGTCAGCAGAAACCCAAGACATTAATCAAATTGTATTTAAAATTGATTAGCAAAAAAAACACGATCTCTTGTCTTATTCTGTTTTCAATCTTATATAATATCAGCTGTTCGTTGTAAAGTAATTTTTGGAGGAAATCCTCTTCGTTATTTCTTATTCTTAAATTATTCTATAAAGGTATCGCTTGGGATCCAAATAGGAATTATTATTCTCAATTTCTCACATTCTTTCAGACAGTACTAATTAAGCTAAGCAATAACTTGTAAAAAGAAAAATGTAAAGGTTCTTGAAGATCTTATCGTGCCGATTTCCAAAATGAGAACTAGGCTCGATTCGTCCATGCAGCTTTGCTTCGCGTATTATCGGCAACGCGTTTATAAATATGAATTAATTTTCCAGGAGGAGGGTGGTGGTATGTATTGGGCAGAGGACAAATTATTGATTCACAAGATCAATTGGCGCTTCGAACGCCGTCGAAATTGAACGAAAATACGTTGCTAATTGCGCAGTAGCGGCATCAATCACGTAGATTTACCAACTTTAAAGAACTGTACGTCGGCTCGTGTTGGAGGAACCGCGATAATGGAGAGAGTGTTTGCACTAAATCTTACGGCGGCTTAACAAGCGCCAAAGTGGAACCAGGTTTTCGTTGTGCAATCGCGCGCTAGTAACCTAGCAAATCCCGCAGAAAAAAACCGGCAGCCAATTCTACATTTGCAATGTCCGCTACTTCATTGCACCTACTACATAATGAGTGGTTCACACTGAAAATCTTGTTGTCCCCAGATTTTTCCGTCGGTCATCGTGATATGTAGGTATATACAATACAGTTACTCACAAAAGTATCCGTGCATCCTTTATGCGATGTAACATATTTTATATATTTGTTTTAGGCAATATTTTTCCTTTGCTAATAATTCTGTAACTTTTTAGATCTTAATTTTGAAATTTACAAAATCTGGTGAATTTGAACAAAAACATCACTTTTATCCACAACTAATTTTAAAACTACAAATTTTATCATATGAATATTTACATTTCTAAAGAGATACACAAAAGTTAAAACATTGAAAAATATGAAAATGGTAACTCAGAGGGGGGACAAAGGGACAAAGGGGCTCTGGCACCCCACAAAGAAGGGGCTTTGTGGAAAGAAAAGAAAACTTGGTTTTATTATTTAATTAAATTTTTATAATCACCTTATGAATTTTATTGAATTTGCCATAAAAATATTTTTATACGTTCAACTCGGCTCCCCCAAGATTAAATCCTGAGTGCGCCACTGAAAAACATGCTGGGGTGCAGTGAACCCCATGTGACCATTTTGAGATTATAAGAAGGTACGACCACGAAGGGTTAAATCGACTTCTAAGTAAACATTCGCTATTCTAATTCGCTTTAATATAAGTCTTGAATGATATACCTATTCTTCTTGGTACATTCAATTGAAAAATTACACACAGTTTATTTGAAAAAAAAAATTATTATCCATGGAAGTACCACAGATCGTGCCAAAAATATTCGCCCAAATTCAATACTTATTTACCTTATACAAACGTGATTACAATAACTTAATATTTCTCAAAATATAATTTTAAGAAATAGAGCTCCTTTATCAAATTAACTTATAAACCACTATTTAAGTAAACAGCAACACATATTTACAAGGGGGTTTCTTAATATTGGGGGTGAAATCGTTTCAAAAGCCTGAACGTATAAAGGAATGTCGAAGAACAGAACTTATAAGTTCTTTAATAAAAAACTAAATATAATCGTCGACTTCTATTTACTAGTAATGACGATATCTCTTCGGCATTGTGTTCGGAAAAAATATCGCATTAAGTATTAACACTTTCGGGGGGGGGGGGGGGGCTATATACTCGAATCTTAAAGTACATTCAATTCGAGGAAAGAAATGTTCATCATCCTCCCAAATTGGGGATCAAGTTGTCTCATTTAATTTGTTACAGTTCCTGGTGTTTTCAGTTACCTTCTTCAAGTCTTATGTATACAAGTTTGACTACCATAAGAAGAAAGTTCTTTAATGAGATATTATTCGGCGATGATATAAATAACGAGGATAAGATTGAGATTAAGATTTTTGGGGCCCGGGGTTATCAAGCCTTCGCGGGGCCCCATAGTGGAAAAGCGGGGGGGGGGGGGGGGGTTAAAATATATTGTACAATTAAGTTTTAGTTAAAATGTTGTTTTCTTATCTTTAATTTTGCAAATTCTTGTATTAAGTCTTCACAATCGACAGATCTTAATAATTCAAATTCAATTGTTAAGATGGCTTAGAACGGGCCCCCCCCCCCAGGAAAGTGGGGCCCTGGGCGATAACGCCCCTAGCCCCCCCCCCCTTAATCCGCCCCTGCGCGCACCACACGTGGAGTTTGTCATATCAGTCTAAGCACAGTATTTTAAAATTTAATCTTAAAGGAAACATACAGTTTATTTATGGTGTCAAACTAAATTTCAAACGTTGCTTACAACATTCGCAAAAAAGTGATCAACTATGAGTGGCAACACTATGGAATACTGGAGCATTCTGTTGCGTATTTTACATTTGAGAAAACCACATCAATGATTCTTTAATATTGCGTAACTCAGAAGCAACTAAATAACTTCGATTATATAGACAGCTCGTTAAAAGTCATTCTGGATTTATCAGGAACTTAGTTGACCGTTAATTCAATATTGAATTATATTATTGAGATCTGATTTTTTACTAAAGTTCTTAATGTAATTATACAGGGTGTTTATAAATTATAGCTACAGCGAAATTGGTTAATGGAACCCATGAGAACAAATGAAAATCCATAATAAGTACCTATAGGTTTGCAAAATAATCGTTTTCAAGGTAGGTCCACATTTAGCTTTCCATTTTGTCATTTAAGTTTTAGATAAAAGCATACTTATTTAATTGTAAGTAGTAGAGTCACTGATATTTCGGCCGTTCAGGATCGATGGTAGTTTTGAAAATTAGTCCGTAAACAGAAGAGAAATAGGACTATGGGTATACTCATTTTTTAAAATTTGTAATAAGGGGCCGTCAATTTTAAAATTGCATTTGTTAAGAACAATTGCAAAATAAATGGTCAAAAGTTCTATTTTTTAACTGATATAATTTATATTAGGTACTCTTATGTCTCCACTGTAAGCACCCCAAAGCCCATTTTTATCAGTTTGTTAGTTCAACAGTTGTGATTTATTGGAAAAAAGTCAACACTATATTTCAAAGAGCTGTAACATCAGCAATTTTTACAATTTTGAAAAATCTTTCGAGAGGCGTTTATATATCACTAAAGGCTACAATATATCCATCTTTCAGCAAACTCCAAAAAGTGTCCAATTTCGCGTGGAATGGCCCATTTACAAGTTTTATGCGTGGCAATTACTGCTTCTCCCCGTAGAAATTCTTTTTAACGAGGGGTATCAATTTGCTTTTACAAATATATTACTGAACAAAACTAGAGGATCTCTATTTTTTCAAAATTGAATCTTTCAAACGCTGCAACTGAAATATTAAGAACTAACAAAATACCCGTGCTTCGCTACGGTAGAATAATTAAAAGGAACTACTTTTATATCTGTTTTTTGAAGTACTTTTTGTAAAGTAAGTTCTGTTTAATATTTAAATATAATGGTAACATTTGTCAGTAAAAACCAAGAAGACGTCTAATCGGGCCTAAAAATATTAAGAAGCCTAAGAAAATACATTTTACCCCTTTTCACCCACTTGGCGATAGAATTTAAAAAACATTCCTTCTTATCGAGCACATACTCTCCGAATTTTCTGTTTCTAGGTTCAACGATTTGGCCTGAACGTTGATGAATCAATGAGTGACAATAATTTTATATATATATATAGTTAAAACAATTTCATATATCACATATAATATTGTTATAAAAATATTAGCTCGTCTATTTAGAGTTGGAGATCCTTTATTTATTTTGAGTATAACATTACTCCTTTAAATCGCGAATAATTAAAAGGGTAAAAAGTTAGCTCGATCACAGAGATGCTGGTCTAACGCTCCAAACTATATTTGTAATATGAGCCTTTTTTTAAGTGATATAAATCCATTTGTAGTTAAAAAATATCGTTTATTTCCTTTAACATATTTATTAATTATTATTGCATAATAAAATTTACCAAGTTTATAGTTTTAAACCCATTACCCGAATTGATTAACGTTTGCCAATGTTTTTAAGTTGATTCAAACGCCAACCCTTAAATATCTCAATGTATGAATAAACGGAGTTATACCACTTTTAAAAACAAGGATTCAATATCACCCTCGCGATTCAGCCAGGCAACCTGTTCAACCTACATTTCCATTAGCGAGGACCGAGGTCGTTCGTTGGGAATATCTACCATGGTCTTCTGCCTGTTGTTATCGAGAATCTTTGTCAACGAATTAAAATACGTGTAGTGTGTATCCAGACGCTTCGAAATATGCGTGCACAACGCGCGCCGCGCATAAAGAGAGGCATGGCATCCATGCAACGCTCGACATTAATATACGCGATGATATACAACTATCATCGTGTACTAATTGATTGTCTCGCCGCGCAACGATTGCCTCTATTCGCCTTTGTTTTGCTCGCCATGACTTTCTGCGCTCCCTTTGCGACGAAGCAATTCGACGGATCGTTAGACAGTATGTAACGTTATTGCATCGCCTTTTAACTTTACAAGCACTAAACAAATCTCATATCGCTGTAAATTCGTTGCATTCCGGTAGAAAGAAAATTTAAAATCGGGTCGACACACTCCGGTTACACGTTTCTCGATATTATCACCGACAATAAGTGAGTAACACGAAACACAGTGTGCACTCTGTAAATGTTTCCCTGGACTACGATCCTCGCCGTTCTAATCAAAGATGACATTATCAAATTTTCTTGAACTTGAGAGTCTACGAAAGCACGCACAGTGGTTTAAAATGCGATTCTAGCTGATCGTGAGCAAAATTATTTTGTCATTATTTCTTCCTGTAAGTATATATGTATATACTTTAATAGTATTTACTCGTTTATTATTTTTAATGTTTTTATACTTATTTATGATTATTTTTAGCTTGTTTTTGTGTAAGCAAAAATATAGGTGTTCTCGATAAAAGTTAATATTTCCAGATTATAATCAATTAGTTTAATGGAAAATTTACAAATAAACACATAAGTATTTCAGCAAAAATAAAAACATGCACCTAATGTAGGTATGTAGAATAAAAATAGTGCGAAGCATTAGGAAGTGCTGCAATATTTACTTTTTCTGGTACCCTGATAAATACATTAATAGAATTTAAGGGCGACTTTAAAAAAAATAAATTTCTCAATAATTTTGCTCAGCTATAGAATCACATTTTAAACCACTGTACAATGTTCTCGTTCACTTAAATTGACATTCATATGCATTTCTTTGACAGCGTTCTTTGCAGTAATTTTTCAAAACCTTCGTCAAGCTTTTTTATTCGAGTATTAATATGGGGATTATCTGATTTATTTAATGTAATGTACAATAGAATTACGCATTCATGGGCGTCCGGGGGTGGGGGTAAAAGCACAGTTGCTCCCCTGGATTCTGAGAAAAATCCGATCTTTATTAAGTTTATATTAAAAAATGAATATTTTTAAATTTTAATTTTAAAATTTATAGTTAAATAACACTACAAAATTAGTTTAAAAAAAAGCAATATATTTTTGTTTACCGTCACCCCACAATTGCCCCCCTTCCCTCCTACCCCTGGAAAAAAGTCTGCGGACGCCTTTGTGCGCATTACATGTATTGCTAATTTTCTTGAAATAATAATAGTAAAATAATCATTCGATTGAGACTTGTGAAATCATTAATATTGCGTAGAAGTAACGAGTGACGTGACAAAAATAAAAAGAGCGATGAAAGTGAAGATTATTCCCCTAAAAATATAATATTTTGTATTTGCACGCAAGCTCTACTATTCCTTTACAGCGACGTTGTCCAATTTAAGCTCCGAAGCTTACTGTTAGACTTCTTCCTCCATTTGGACCCCGTTACTCTGCACGCGAATACCATGTAGAGAAGCAATTGGTCTACACTTTAACGCGCTTTTATCTATTGAGTCTGAAATACAGCAATTGTACCAACTCCCCTGCCGTACCGACACCCCAGATTTATTCTACGCTACGATCAATTCTGCAGTGTAAAGTACAATAAATTTCACCAAGTACAACGTTCACCCATTGTAAAGATAGGTATGCTTGAAGACTTTTGAAATCTCCAGAAATAGAACTACATACCTATTATGCTCACAAGTTCCGTTGTTGAATTCGGAGGTGCTGAAATACGATTTACTTATAAATTTTTCTTAAGAAATCTATAAATTGAATAACGAAAGTTGTAATATGCTACTCCGCTTGTCATAGCTAAATATTTCCACCCAACTGAAATCTGTCCATTGTAAATAAGCCAGTTTATAAGTACCAATATATTAATTCTGTATGCCAACTTTGGAAAGTATGCTTATGAACCTGTCTAAGTTCCAAGTATTTAATAAAAAAAAATCAAATCTATCCATCCTTTGATTCCTACGTCATAAGAACTCTACTGTTATTCTACCTTCCGAGTTATCAACCCTAATTCATATACCGAAGGCAATTTCTTAAAACTTAAGTTGTACTAAATTTTCCTATCACCCTCAGTTCTACCCCCAAAATTTCTAATGCTTACTCTGCAACGTCCGATTGGAGCTCGGTTGGGATCCAATAGCAGTTCGGTTCTATTAATGGCGAGTTTTAATATAGTTGCAAGTGAAACTTGATGCAGTATCAGTTCAGCTCCGCTTCAGCGAAGTTTTAGTTCGGTTCTCAATCTGTTCCGCACACAAGTGACTCCGTGCCTTTCACAAATGATTCAATAATCGTGCCATTAACCGGTATAACGTTTATGCCTTGTCTTCATTAGAGATCGAAAGATAATGACAACCCTTGGACGAAAGAACTGCGGTAACCGTAAGCCAGAACTACGGGGCAATGACGTCGGGTGCGGAATGCTCTTAATCGTAAAAGACCATACACATAACAGCATCGCAATTAGCTAATAGAATATAATTATGGTAAGTGAAAGTCTTGAAGCTAGATGACAAATATTGAAGTAACAAAAGTGACAAGAAGCTTGCAGTACCTATCTAATCCAACGCCACTGAAGACAACGCTGTATTCCCGTTGCAATAGCAAATAGCATAACGCTGCCCTTTTTGTGCAGCTATATAATGCGGATCTATTAGTGCATTTCACGTTACATAGTTGCATTGCATATTTTATTAAAAAGAATTGTAAGCAGATTAACCACTGCATTGGGATTTATCGAGGTGAAATTCCCCGTCACAGCGAAAATGTTCCCCAACTCACTCCGCAAATCGTAACAACGTGGATGTGCACCACGATTTGAATCGTGTACACACCAGAGCTGTAAATATTCGAATAATTCGAATGATTTCTGCGAATAATTACGAGTATTCGAATTTCATATCGCGACTTCTCGAAATTCGAAATTCGGATATTCGAATAATTAGAAGTATTAGGAGTTCGAATTATTCGAATCTCAGATAGCGAATTCTGTGGTTTTTAAATATTCGGATATTCGAATAATTAGGAATATATGAATTATTCCAACCTCAAATTCGAATATTTGGATATCCGAATCTCAAATGCAAATTCTCTGATACACGAATATTCGAATATTTGGTAATAATTAGGAGTATTCGAATTATACAAATCTCATCTTCGAATTCTCTGGTATTCGAATAATTACGAGTTTTCGAATTATTCAAATAAATAGGAATATTCGAACCTTCAATTCGAATATTCGGATATTCGAATAACTAGGAGTATTGGAATTACATATTCGAATATTCGGATAATCAAATAATTAGGAGTATTCGAATTCTCTGGTATTCGAATATTTACAGCTCTAATATGTACAGGAGTATTCAAATATTCGGGAAGCCCTACTACTAGTACATACATTCCGCAATCACAGGCGCGGGTGTACGTCAGGTGAACGCACGCGCGTGAAAGTAATGCAAATTATGCGCCTGTGATTATGTGTGTGATCATGTGTGCTCACTATGTAGTGTACGTGGCCAGCACGCAGTGAGTCATCCAGCGTACCTACTGACGTCATCAACGTGCCTCGAGCCGGGGAGAGGGGACAATCAAACGGCAGGCAGCGTAAAAATGTTGCGAATCACGCGTCACATAGTGTATACTGCTTGCACTGCTATGTACGTGGGTGGACGCTGAGAAACTGAATGGCGGTCGAACATCGTAATCGTTTTGATGGAAGCGTAGAAACTGGTCGCGTCATTACATCACAGCATGTGAAACTTCTGACGTTACATTCCTTTCTTCCTATTAATCTCCGAGCAAAATGCAAAGTACTATTAATATTGGCACACATGAGCAGGGTACCTTACGCAATCAGGGCAGATTGCATTTTCAGTTTTATCGAAGGCCGAAGAAAGATGCGAACGAAAGCGGTTTAATAATGTAACAAGATCTGGCTTTTTGTGACCTCACTTTCTTCTTAAAGGCGAAACCACACATTTGACGTTCGTTACACATTCGTCGCACAAAATGTTTGGTTCATACCCGTCAAGTGTCAAATACAGTAGCACGTTTTTGTTACATGTCATTACGTATTCTTTTTTTAGATATACCGACTCTCCTCGCGTATGATGTAACAATACCTAATAGCTGAAGATTTTGGAACTGAAAACCTTATGAAATATTTCGAGTGTTTCAAATTTCTTAAGCATTGGAGAATTAAAATAGTCGTTATTTGGGTTCAAACACTTTACTGTAATTGATTCTATCACGTTTTTTATAGCAGTGATTCCCAACCTGTGGGTCGCGAAGCCTTTTCTGAAGGGTCGCCACGGTTTTGGAGTTTTTTTTTTAATATTATTGAGTTATAATTATATTGGAAAATGCCTATTTTTTGTGGAATATTAACTTATTATATTTATTTGAATATTATAAAAGGGGATTGCGAGTTAAAAAAGGTTGGGAAACACTATTCTATAGGTTCAAATGAATGCGAACACTTTACTTTTTAAGTAGTAGGTAAGTACTTTGGGAAAACATTGGGAGAATTTGAATTTGGATAACTTGGCAATTATGTTTAGTGGTGTTGAACTATGCGTACCAACCCATTTTTCGCTATTTTCTCGCAAATAATTAATAACAATTGCTAATAATATTCAAAATACATCCGTACTTGACACCTTCTAGAATTTAGTCAGCCACAACACTACGGTAATGACAAGCCATCGTTCTATTAAAAATTATGCCGGTAATTTTGAAATCTCAAATTGTGCTCCGGCGAAAAAATAGACCACACTGTACCATTTTTTTTTCTTAAAGCAAATATTCTTTTTTCCATAGAAATATCCGAGCATCGCAACAATCAACTACCCAGTAGGTACTTTGATATCACTGGTATGATTTTCAATCATAAATTTCCAAGTTTTATCGCTAACGAAACAGAATGTTTATGATACTCTCTTGCTAGTATTTTTTTTCGAGAATCGATTTTAATCTACAAAAAATTGTAAAACTGGAAAAATACATTTATAGAAAATCTTCAGAGGGGTGAGGGAGTGTTTAGAAAGTTTTCAGAGAATTGTGTGCGAGTCGAGACAGGGGAGAAAAAGTCGAAGGCACTGGTGTGGCCACTGCTATTGATAAAATTAAAGTACCTATAAGTCAAATGTGCATGTTCACGAGTTAAATTAAAATTGAGTTACGTGTATTGATCGTATTCTCTAGGTGTATTAAATCAATCTTTATCACGCACATATTAACTTCTTATCGCAGAATCCGGTTTCACAATGAGTAAGAAGATTTTAAATAGATCAGTCGTGTGTATGCTACAATAAATTTGTCCGACAATGCATCTAAACGCAAACAGCGTGGAGTCGGAAATCAAATTGTAAATCAGAAACACCGCGGCGCACTATATTTTCGGCGTTTTATCACGGCAAGCTCTGACTGTATCTTCCACGTGTCCATCTTACTTTCCAGTGTTTGCGAGTTCCGTTAATCATATAATTGGATTATTTCAGTTATTTCCAGTATTAGCGAATGTATTTCGTGTACCTATTTAGGAATAACAAAACATTGAACTCTATTTTTTGTAGAAACTGAATTTTTTAATTAGTAGTATCAGCATCAACTGCTGAGTCATTGGCTGATTCCACTCTGCTTCTGTTCAATTTACATATGCATTTTAAAATGTAACGTAGTTCACATGTCCCTTGAGAATAATAAATAATAATACATACGGGTCCAATCTATAACTGCCTCCTCTTTGAAATTGATTAAAAATTGAAGTACCAGACTATATGCATAATTTTAGCCAAATCAACGATTAAAACAGCAGGAGCATTCTTATAAAGCAAAGCTTGGATATTGAAGGGTTTTGTTTTAAACCACTTTGAGGAGAACCTTCCAACTTCAAAAATACTAAAATCAGTGGCGGATTTAAGGAAAATGACCCAGGTGGCAAACGTTCTGAGGGGCCCATTTTTCGAGAAAATAAATAGGTAATTTACTAAAAACGGGATATGTGTAGTAGTACCTACAGAAAAAAAAAAGTTTGGATCAAATTATAATTTTTTTTTAGGATGAGGCCTTGAGGGCCTTCTTGTCAGGGGCCCAGGCGGCAACTGTTCATCGGCCGCCCGATAAATCCGCCACTGACTAAAAGTGATGTGTCTTGAAAGTCTCAATGAGTCTTTTAATTCTTTAACAGTACAAATAAATATGCGAGGTTAAAACTAGAATATTACAAAGGTGCTACATAAATCGACCTATGAAAATTTTCATATTATTAATATTAGCTTAACGTTCGACATGAAATCTTTCTTGAAAAATTTCCAAAATGGCAGATTGAACACGCGCATCACTATAGTGGATTCATATTTATAGTGGCCGCCTTAACAAACCTATGTGGCCTCAACAATATTAAACACTCTTTCCCACCTCATAGGAAAAATATCATATTATATTAAAAAAATGTTCATACGGTACACGATATTTTATTCACTCTCGCACAAAGGAGTGGTATTTTAAACCGAAACATTGCTCATTTTGTTTGCATAATTTCCCCCGGAAGTTAATGCTATCAACGTTATTACAGTTATTAGAAAAAATCTTGACAATCTGATTTCGCTTGTTTCCTCGTACCTTCGTGTAATTCATTACCTATATATAATAACGTGTCGTTATCTGATTTATGAAGTTATTCTGGAAACAAAGGAAAGGAGACACGCGTGTCTCTAAATGTTCATGCCGAAGTGTTTCCCTGAAACCGTGTATTTTTATCCGATTTCTATAAACTAAATATAGTGGCGGAATAAAATAACAAAATATGTCCAACACCTGCATCGTGTTTCGCGGCAGTATGCAATTATCGGATCGTAGATCTTTTGTGCCATAAATTGTGTCATAAATCTAAGATCATCAAAATATAACGTATAAAAATTGATTGCCAATTTTTTAGTTATATTACAATTTTCTTGCCTCTATATTAAAATAATACCGCATCAAAGAAAATTCGAAAACAGAGTATACGCTTTATTTTTACGTTATATCGAGCATTAATTTTGTATTAACGATTAAAAACGTTTAATAGTGCCTATATATTTAACGAATTCTCTCAGTGTTTCCCAACAATTTTTGGGCGCGGTCCCTTTTTATAACATTCAAATAAGCCAAACTTAATAAGGTAAGCGAAACAGATTAAAAATAGGTATTTCAGAATATAATAGTAACTCAATAATATAAAAAAAAAAAAAAATGGCGACAGAAAACACTTCGCGACCCACAGGTTGGTAATTCCGTTTCGAAATGGTCACCGTATCTATTATACAACGTTACGATAATTTACTTTCTATTAACGAGGGGGTGTATGAACTTCGGGTCACCGAATTCGTTCAATTTTCACATAATGGCACCGCAGATTGATGTTTTAAACGCGTGAGGCACACTGTGTACATACACAATTTTTCACGAAAGAATTACATCCAATGCTCTATATTTTATACAAAACGAAATGCACTATAGTTGAGCAGCGACGATCTAGAATTTAAACATTTTGGATAGTAGTCGAACACACTAAGCAGCCACTGTCCCACTCTTTATTTATAATTCAGCGTATAAAAAATACAGACTCCGATTTCCTTGAGAAAATTTTTGGTAAAGTGTCCTATGACTTTACTAAATTATTACACACGGTGTATACTAACTATATGCGAAACCCGAACCAAATCTATGATTCGAGATCGCACACCCTCTTCCTAAGTAGATACTCTTGTTATAAGCTCGCGCGATATCGAGTTCTTTAAAAATTCCCAACGGAACTTCAAACACGAGAAATTACTTTCCCCGTCCGCACCACGAAACGGGATGTTGCCCGGTACCAGTTTCTCCAGCAGTTACCGTACTTCCTGGAGGCTTGCATACCTCCCGCCGCTATAAAGTTCGCGAACGCGCGACACTTTGTGGAGAATAAAAGAATCGGTTGGAAAGCAGCCCATACTCACCTAATCATAATATCTCGCCTCGAGAGGATCCCGAACCGGCGGAAGCTCATTCAGCGTGGAGCGCGCACTACCTTTTGATACAACACTTCCGGCGGCACTTTTATTTCTCGTTTCGACGGCGCGATCGCGAGCGGTGCGACTCGGCGAGACGTCGATAGAGAGATAACTAAATCACTACGACGGGGTCAGTTCGCGGCGAGTACGTCTGTTAATCTGTTAGTACCAGTGCCGTCTCAGGGACGTGACACGGGACCACGAAATCAGGCGGCCCCTTCCCATTCCTCCGTCCTGGCACGCTGGGAAAAAAAAAGGTGTTCGCCGAGAGGTATAATGGGCGACCATTGGCAGCTTCGCGGAAGTAATAAAGCTCACGGTTAAGGATAACCGCTCGGGCGGCGAGGTTGTAAGTGGGTAAATAAATTTCTGTTCAACCTCAGCGGAGGGTGCTCCTTCGAGTCCTGCAACTGTATAGCTCTGTATTCTTTCAACTTCTATACAGTAATGTTAACACGGTGGGAATGAGGTAGGCTGCTCTTTACCGATCAAGGAACAAGGGATCGCGATCATATAGTTTCTCCTTGAACTGTTTCCGTTGCTCCTTGTGCACCACCTTCACTCGAATTCCTTCGTTACACCGTTCGCAAATCGGTTAGCACGGCTACCTTGGAAATAATAGAATCACAGCAGTTGGGACCATTTCTAGGCATATCTTATTCCACGTCTTTTTTCCTTCCCGTTCGCGATCTTTACCTTCGTTTAATTCGCCGCTGCTATCCAAATCGCGTTAGCAATCGTCTTCATTTTCGCAACACAATGTTATCTCAAATGAATAAGTGGAGCTAAAATGGGGAATGCAATCAACGGGGCCGCACGCGGAATGCTTACGACGTTGATTCAATTTTCATGAGCATAAAGCTTCGTTAATGAAACGCACCGATTCCCCGGAGTAATTACTCGGCACCGTGCACGTGTGCGATAGGAAAAATCGGTCTATGTGGCCGAGCGGAGAGAAAAGAGGAGAGGAAGATCACCGAAGGGCCCGTCTCTGCACCCCTGCGCCCTGCTCGAGTTAAATTACTATAGAAGACTTTATCCACTTTAGGCACCGACCGTCAAGCAATCATCCTATTGGCCGTGCCATAGTATCATGAATGACGGTAAGAAAAGCCACCGAGAGCCGGTTACCATGAGTTCCCCTGAAACACTGTCTGCCGTTCACTCTCTTCTATTCCCACGGTCCACTTTGCCGAGTGAAAACAATGCGAAACGACGCTTTCGGCGACCTGACGGGATGGTAGGTACACGTGGCGGTACAGTTTGTGCCTTGGGAAGCAAGATATCCCAGCCTCATGTTTATATCACCGTTTTGCGGATTTTTCGTTACCAAAACGGCATTCGGATTTTGGTCACCTATTTCGGTGACACCCTGTACATGATACACAATGTACGAAGGAAATTCTTTCGTATCTCTGGTCGCGTTCTTTTCGGGGCACAAGAATAATTTACCTGCTGTATCTTTGTAGCTTTATGCCTTTATGGTACGGCCTCTTTACGACTAAATTTCCTCCCAAATTCATACACAGCGTTGTGTAAATGTTTCGACGGATTTGGAAAACAGTTTAGTTCGGGAGTCATCCTTTTTTGAACAGTTCATACAAAATTACAAGGCAAAACAAAATATAACACCAAAAACCTGGTGACCATAGGCAAAGCGCCAAAAGAAATCAAGGCATCGAAAAAAAGTTTGGTTAGGAGTTGCTACGAATAAGGTACACATCCTATACTTATGCATTCTGTAGAAGGAAAGAAAAAAATGCATCAGGAGCCTGCAGATCAATTTATAATTTTTTTGGTCACGGAATGCCGTCACTTGAAAGAGATAGTTTTGAGTTACGTGACAAACCACATTCTGGGAAGCTTCAGGAAGCTCAACGCGAAGATTTGCGAAATCAGGTGATTGAAAATTCGATACAGACCACATTAATCAAGCTAAACTGAATTTTGGGGAAAAAGACTGTTTTTTGGACAAAGGAGTCAAAAAGCCACACTCATGAATGACAACGCTCGATCGGAAGTTTCGAAATTCACCAAAAAAACCATCATAAACTTGGGTTGGGTGCTTCTCCAAACAGCTTACTCATCAGGCACGGCACCAACCGACTACCATTTATTGAGGTCATTGGAGCACTCATTAAGGGCTAAGCAGTTTACATTGTTTAGCAATATACGAAAATTCAGCGACCACTTCCTTGCTACAGTAACGACATAATTCTTCCGTGATGGAACTCGCAAGCTGCGAGGGAGGTGGTTTAGAGAGGTAGAGGAAAATATACCGATCAACAAAACTCGTAATCTATGTTATAGTATTAATAAACGAACTTTCACGAAAAAAAACCCAGAAACTTTCCCTGACACCTAATATTATATCTGTGTTGACACAATCTTCTTTACTGTTCTCTTTCTGTTATCTATTCTGCTCGACAAAACAACAATCGATTGATAATCCATCTTTACGTGGTAATGGTTGCAAAGAAGCTACCTTCGCTAACATATGCGCATACTCGTGCCAGAAGCCTACCCAAACGTAAGGAGCAAAATAAAGTAGGATGATACAATTTACTTCACTTTATTTTCTTCTCTGTTTGCTCGTGGTTTACTATGGCGCGATTCGATCGCTACTGCCTCTCGCAACTTCGTCGTCCTCACACTCATCTTCTTCTCTCTCTCTCACTCTCCGGCCAGACAATACAGCAAATAAACATTCGCACGCACATTCGTCCTTTCACGCCACGTTAAGCATCTTCACATTTCAATGTTTCGTGACGGAAATAGTTATCCCTGAATCACTATAACACTTAATCAATAAGTGCCGCTTAGAAGACACATCCGTAATAAGTTACTTACCAAAATCTAACTTTGTAACTAGGAGAATTAGAGTTACAATCAGAGAAGCAACAGAATAGAAACTCAGTCCAAAAATACTCAGCTCAAACTCCGAGCTCAAGACTTCAGTGCTCTACTTGCAATTAGTCCATTTTCTATGAACGCTTAATTCACGTCACGTCAGCTCGATTTAGCTTAGTAAGTATTCTATTGTTAAGTACAATCAGTATATACGTTTCTTGCCCGGGATTCCAACAGTTTACAATAATCTTCTTATTGTCATGCCACTCATCCTTCCATCCCTCTTTTATGGTACCCCTTATAACTGCCTCTTTTATAGCACCCATCGAAGGTGTCGGTAGCATTAGTAATAATTAAATTCGTAGAAGGAGTTCGAAGGAAGGGGTGGTGAATAAAGAAGTTCAGGGAATACTGCTTTTTGCAAGCCACCCGACATTAATGCTTCGATACTAGATCGCGTACCGCGCCTCCCATCTAACCATCGCTGGCCTCACAGTACATATACTTGTACCGTACAGTGGAGGGGGCCGACGACTCACCCCACTTCGTCAACCTTCCTTTAGGCATGCGCGCGAAATACTCCGCTACTGCTTGGCATGCGTGCGCAACAGATGAGTTGTGTTGACATAAAACGTGTATACGACATAAAGTGAAATTATGAACGTGAAATAACAAGTTGATAGAATGGCTACGCCACGAATACGTGACTGGCAAAGTGTTAAGGCAGAAACGTGCTTCGGGCGGAATGCAAGAACGCCATGGTATTTGCTTTGATTGAATTCTTCTTAACGCTTACCCCGAGGAATTCGTCGCTCTGAACGTTCACGATCCACGGAGCTCCTTATTGCGACTCTTCACCACTTTAAGAAGCGGCTGTCAGATAATGACCCAATTAGATGTCATTTACACGTGAGTCATATTGTCAATTTATCCATGTCCGGTTGCTGGGCTTTAATGCCTTACGCGTACGGAGTACCCACGTTTGGTATAGAAAGGTAAACCGCCTCGGGTTGCGTTGGTAATCGTCGCACCTGCGGACTCTGTTCTAACTGATATTGTTCGATTGTCGCGCTCGCTGCGCGAACGTTTTGTGTCTTGACACGAATTGTTATATACGACAGGGGGGGATGTATAAAATTCGTGGATGAAGGTTAATCCTTGACCGACATACCTTAAACAGGTTTTGCGCGTAATTGGTGATTTTATCATGCAATGCAATGATCATTTTATTCGCCGAGAAATGGACCGTAAAAGAGACTGTGTACTTGATAGCATATGTTGCCATTTGAGAAAGAACAAGACGAGTCCAGCATTATTTACATGCATCCATCTACACGAAAATTAATTTGATCGCACATTGTCAAATATTTATTAAACTACTGTTAGCTTTTGAGCAAAAGAAATTTGATATCACGGTCATAAATTTCTGGTTTCACGTGCTAGCTTGTATTAACAACTCGTGTGGCGTCAGCGTGCTCTCACGCCGATATTTATTGAATATCATTGAAAAAATTGGCCGAGAATTTTCGAAGATTTGCAGTGCAAACAGACCGAGCTGGGAGACCGCTTTATTTCGGCACCTCAGCGAACCTTCCGTCGAGTGATAAAATTTTAATTTCTATATTTCCTATTCGATCTTCATGAGAGTGTTGCCAGTAGAATAGCGCGGTTTTCTTAATCTCCCCCGAACTATTTTTAATCATACGTGATAACCACTGGGTTGTGGAATTCAAAAATGATTTGAATCATATACAATTAAATATGTTCCGAACAAGGTCCTGTTTGCACTCATTTTCATCGGAAAAACTTCGCCCATCTGTTGGTAGCACTCTCATAAAGATCTACGAGAAAATATAGAACATCAAATTATTATTAGTGTCGACATATATTCAGGCCCGGCTCAACCCTTTTTTGCGCCCTAGACGAACCTGCCAAATCGTGCCCTTTATTTATAATACATTTATTCGAGCTTTTGGATGACTACTCTGTATTTTTATTCATTGCTTAAAACATTTATAGTGGGACTCGTAATATTTATTTTAAAACTTTATTTTAAAAAAATGCCAGCAATGAAAAGACCATTTTGCGCCCCGTTACTAGGCAGCCGCCTAATTTTGCCTACAGGGACGAGCCGGGCCTGAATATATTCCAACTGCGGGGTGAGTTAGGCAAATCTTCTCGGACAGAAAAGACCTGACCAACTTGAAATGAGAATTCGCCAAACCTTGCGCCACTCAAAGTGTTAATGTCACATTCGTATACATACAGGGGTTAGCTGTGGTTTAACCTTACGCTCCTATGCAGACATACATGCCACAGAAACATACGACGATTATATACAGAACTAGACACTAGATTTTCTACTATAAAAAAAATACCTCCACATTAAATAAAACCCCACCCAACTACCCATCAGAGTTTTTCGCGAATATCTCGAAAACTAAAGTCGAGCGGCGGTTATAAGTATAGGGTAAAGTTGTTCAGAATGTTATCCTCGACAACATATTTCAAGGTCATTGAAATCGGCGAGGAGTTCTCTATTCTGGATAATTACCGAAAATACTGCAACGTCAGTTTTCTTAAATAGAAAAATTTATAATTTGAGGACTGACAATTGACAGACGAAGAATTTTATTTATCTAACACATTACTGTGTCAAATTTTACAGATAATATTATTTGGGGATCACCCAATACCGCTTTGTCTATTGTAAATTACAGCGCTAATGGTGTCGATGAAGAGCGAAGGATTAATAAATGCTGAGCTATCGCGCCCAGTGGCGTGGCATTGCCAAGGGGAGGGGGGCAGAACTAGTTCGCCGCCGACTGACGTCGGAGCTCTCGTTTTCTTCGCCACCTGGTATACATATCCGGTCGACCGGCACTCTGCAACTTTCCTACTTCATTCATCGACGCATTCTGTGGCCTTTGAAGGTTGCACAGACAGCAAGGAGCGAGCATGGTCGCGCGCCGACCCGTTTCAACATAATAATTCCTTCTTGGAAATACAGGGTGTTTCAGAATTATAGGTAAAAACTTGGCCAAGCAACGAGACTTGCAGAAAAGAATAAAAAAATTCTGATACACGCAGACCCGCAAACCAATAATTTTTTAAATATTCACACGTGCTGTAAAATGATTGATGCGTCAAAAGTTCAAAGTGTGAATGGAAAGTTCGCTCGAATCCATATTTCACTTTTCTCCTATTCACAACGATCCGCCTTGCGTCTTCCTTGCTCCTTGTGTTAAATTTATCAAGTATCAAACAAGAATTTATTTAAAAAATTAAAACCTTTATTTTCCTTCTTACAAGTTCTGTTATCCAATTAAATTTATTTCTGTAGTTCTGAAACACCCTGTATAGAGCGGTACCACTGCATTCTACCAGTGTGTACACATTTTGATGATGATATTAGTTAAAATAGAGATGATAAAGGGAAATAACTCATATATTAATAAAAGCATCGGTTACTTTGATTTTTTCCTCTTACTAAATTTTTATGAAACGATTTGCCTGAGGATTTATGGAAATAAGATAGCAATGGTGTAACGATCATAAATATATTCTCAGAAAGTGCTCTGCAAAACGGAGAGAAGAAAAAAAACAAATCGTCTGCCGTGTATGTAGCAGGAAGTAATAATAATAGGAAGCACGGCATCAATGAAATGGGAAACCACCAATGACTAAAATACTATCGTCATCCCCGACGGTCTTTACGTCACCTATGGGTCAGTAACCGTGACGTTGCTTTCACCGAGTACGCCGGGACAATCGCTCTGAGCGTTGCAATTTCTTGCAATCGATGAACCACTTCCATTACATATTAACTCATTCATCGTCTGGCTGGGTCGCTCATTTTGCTCCAGAATTTAAAGATACTTACTAACGGTCCTTTTCTCATGTAATCGATTAGAGGATCTCGAAAATTATAAGGAAAAAAATGGAGTTTTGGACAGCCTTGGAATTAACGGTTCGCGATAAACGTGTAATTTTTAGGGCATGGGGAAATTTGATGATGCATGCGAAACAAATTGCTGAATACAATGGAGGCCTAACAAGTCTGATGAATGGCCAACGTATTCTACAATGATAGGGATATTTGATGAGAATGAAATTGCAGATGAATGTTTCTTCCCGCAGCAATTAAATCTTTAACATTTTCAGTGGCGCGAAGTTTTGAGGAATGTACCCTCAACGACCACTTCTGCCGAGAAAGTTTTGCTTTACTTGGCCCGAACAAACAGCTTGGACAATACACTTTCGATGCTTTCCAGAATATCTATCGATGCGAGAAGACGGAATAAAGTGGAAACACGCCGATGCCATTCAAAGTGTTAAAAAAAAGGTAAACGCGATTTAAGGAAGATTGATGAAACGAATCTGCGACGAAAATTGCTGACACTAATTTTCTATTTCAACAGAAGAATATTATAATTTATACCGCGACGTCAATAAACATATTTTCCTGAAGAAAATGCATTATTAGTCTATCCGTTTGATATATTTTAATATTTGCGCTTTTATATGTAAACCTGAATCTAAATAGTATTGGTATTTAACTTGAATCTATCCGAATGTATCGACGAAAACAGTTTAAGAAAATAGCTACAGAGAATTATTGTGGACAGATGCATCAGTTTATTATTCACCTTCCAGGATAAGTACAATATGTCCAACTTCCCTTGTTTTCTTTAACAGCCTAACAGTGTTACGCTAACACCTTAATCCATCTTAACCTACTTTTATAATATAATTCCTGAAGCTATTGCTCAATTTAATCGCCCACTCACAGATTTTACTTAATCTAACTTATTTCGACTCATGCAACTTACATCTTTCCTTAGAATATTATATTTCCGAACACTCCTTCTCAACCACTCATCCATCCCCTCTCCTCTTACCCCTCCTCCTCTAGTTTGTAGCCTAACCAATTCTACTATCCACCCCTCCCTTAAAATATTCATTATCATTTCTGTTTTAACCTCACAATCCCCATCCGAATGGCCGCATCGTGCACGTTATCGAATAAAAGTTGCAACATTAATACAGCGTATAATTATTTTGTCCCAGGCTATAATAGCTTCATCGTTCTGACTTTCACGAAAAGGGAAAGGGCGACCTTAGGACCCCACTGATAAAACTACTTGCGTATGAAATTTCTGCGACACTCAGCTGTTGACAATTACTATTTAGTCATAAAGCACAAGACCGTGCTCTACTGATCATTATCACGATCAACTTGTCCCAATAAAAGATCCGAGAAGGGCACGGGACCTGGTACGTAAACACAATATTCGTGGGACCATTTCTAATCGATCGTTAAGACGATCACTTCACGCACGATGTTTTGGTGGTCTATCTGTTCTATGTTTCCGAGCGTAAGCACCGACGCCTTTCCCTCTGCCCTCTGTGGCCTTTTCTCAGAGTCAAAAATCCTCTTACACTTACCACACAGCTTTTAGTTTAGAGTTCACGTGTATCAATTTCTCAAACATTAAGAGTAGCGTGCGATCTGAATTTTAGCCAAATTCATCTGATCAACAAGAAATTTTCAATTATCTCAATTAACTCTGCTATTGATCGACTCCCTTTGTATATTCGTAGAATTTAGACTCATGTTCGTAAAATTAAAATAAAGATAATCGGATTAAATGAACGAGTAAATTCATACATATCCTATTTATGCAACAGAACATACAATTATTACCTATTTTTCATTCGCATACCTTCTATATATGTATATACCTAGCACAATAATAGCTCCTGATAGTGCGAGGTATGTGTAAGTACATTCCGCGTTACACTCGCAGGCTATGCTCGCAGGAATCGCGATATACGAAACGCACACTCACGCGAAATAAAGGGGATGCACATTGTACATTCTTCCGCATATCTCGTGCCATCTTTTGGCCTAACGTACGAACCTTGGCAATATATGAGATAGGTGATTGACACTGTTCCGCGACAGTTCTTCGTTTCGGCTGTCACCAGCAGCACTCATCCCATTTCATAATTAAAAAATAACAGTGTTTCTCGTTACAGGAAACCGCGTTGAGCTGACGGCAATCAGCCGTCCTAAACCAAATAGCATCGCACCATTTGCCTTCGGACTACTCGCAAGAATGTAAAAATTCCACTGACATGTTTTAATCCTGATCACTTGTTCTCTCATTCCTATTCTTAACTCAAGTACAACAACAAAGCAGTCACTAATCGGCTGAGTTTTAAATACTCGAAGAAAGGACTATGTAGGAAAAAGAGTATATGTAACGCAGATTCCGGGGAGAAGTAAAAAATGATTAGCCAATAAATAAAATCTCATCGCATCTTAATGCCGACGAAGGACTATCCGTCAAAACATTCTCTTCGAATGCCGGTCGCTCTTTGCACAAAACAGCGATAGAGAGTGTGAATACCACCAAGCGAGATCCATGGGAGAGCGCTTCACGGACATCTGACGGACGGTTGCCTGCCGTCGGCTAGACGAATAGTAAGAATGAACCTTTACACGGGGATCCATTGTACCGAACGAACGTTTTGCACGGGTAACGCAACGGCAAAGAGTATGCCTGAGAATGGCAGTTGCTGCCAAGGGAGCTGTATGTTGTATCGAAAATTCTATTCGTTCGATTCCCGGAGTTAACACAGGTATTCGCGGTGCGACCGTGCGGCGTGCACGTGCGCGAGGGCACCTTCCGGAGGGGAAGGTTATCGACGGCGCCTCGCGAAGGAGAGTAAAGCAAAGGATGGCGAAGGGGGAGAGGGGAGTTTCAGGGGAAATAGTAAGGCACACACGGATGAGACGTAGGTGTATCGGGAGTTTGTGTGGGAGGGTGTGCGACGGTGTGGATCGCGTGCCGGTACGCCAGCGATGAATGGTGGGGAGGAAACGTGAATGATCCATAGAAGCTGGTGGCGTTGTGTGGCGGGATCGGGGATGTGTGCGTCGGCAAACGTACCGTACCGATGGAAGGGAACGGAATGGTGGTGGAACGGTGGGAAACGTCAAAGAGATGGTAGGGATACGGCGGGGCAAGGAAGTGGGGCGCGCGCAGGGAGACTCGGCTTTGGAAATGGCCGCGGGAAAGTAGAGAGCGTTACGTCGTCCGGCAGGCGAGCTAAAGTTTTTCGGTGCGCGGCGTTGATCGACCCGGCGGCGCTTTGGGGAATCGGCCGAAAGCTCGAACAGGCTGCGATGCTTTAAGCTCTTTAAAGAAACGCTGGGCACAGGGGAGGATCCTGTAGTGTACGAGTGCCTGTGACAGCCGGTACCTCCGAAGGGATCAGTGCGGGCGGTCGTGCACGAGGATGGCCGGCAACGACGGTGCACCACCGAACAATGAGATCCTCGGTACGGACAAAGAGGAGGAGCAGGGCGCGTCAGCGCGGGGGGAACCGCATTCCAGAGTGGGCGGCATCCTGGAATGCGATCCCCCCGGTAACAGGAATCCGCCGAGCGAGAACGACTGCGCCGACGGAAGCGGTGAAACTGTGATCGGCGACGACGACTGTGACAACAGCGGAGGTGTCAGAGCAGCGATCACTGATAACGGCGGCCTGTGCCAATATGCCATCGGCACTGCCAATACCGCTATGTCTTTCATCGAAGTTTGCCAGGTATATAACACGATCATCGGTATTCCCGCTTCGACCTCTGGCTACTGTCAATCACCTCTATACACATATCTTTCCTCAAGCTTCCGACTTTTCCATGATCCCTCTCGTGTGCACGCTCTCTGTCCCCCCTCTTCGTTCCGCTCACGTGTCCCAAGCCGCACACTTATAAGTACATACGAAATCCCCTGATTTCAAAAATTTCGTTAACGGTCCCTTCGATCGCGATATAATGTCCATTCAAAAGACCGCTCGCGATCCCGAGGCGCCCGATCTTTGAAGTAACGAGAACGAAGCACCGTTAATCGCTCGATTACACCGCCTCGCTTTCTCTCGCGGTGTTACAATGTTACGAGAAGTCGCGCATTTCAGATTCGGCTGCAACATCTCTTCCCGCAACTGGTATCGTCCCAGCGGTACAGCCTCTGCGTGGACTCTATAGAACTCACGGCGGAATGTTTGGCCAACGACGTGATACGATATCTACTGAAAGAAGATATCTATCTTATATCTCGGAACCCGGTATCACGTAGCATGAGGCACAACGTGTATCAGATGCTGAATAAACATAGCATCTTGTTCGCGAGCATGGTGAATCGTTTGAACGTTGTGCCGGATACGGCGTACGAGGCTTTCATGGCAGTCGCGGACGAACTGTTTTTACACGGCGGCGTCACATGGGCAAGGATCGTCTGCCTGTACGCGTTCATGGGCAGGCTTGCCCTTTGGGCTCGAGACAGACGAATGCACGCTCTGAAGAAAAAATTACCGCTATACGTCTCGCGATTTATCGGGGAGAAAGTCGCCCATTTCATTAAAGGATACGGGGGATGGGTAAGTGTTGGGTATTTAAATTCAGGAAGCAATACCGATGTCGATTCTCTGTTTTATCCATGGTAATAAATTGTTCGCTTGTACGCTAATATTTATCCATGCTGTACTTGTTCAGGATCAGCTCTGCGTGGAGTACCCTGTAGCTGAAGAAATTAGTGGAGCGATCTGGAGGAGTCTTCTGATGACAGGCGCCACTCTCGGTCTGGTTGCAACGATTCTAACGGTGACATCCTGATATACGCTTACCAACCAAGTTCCACAGGGTACGTTTTACATGAGACCTTTCAGCGTACTTATATTCTACCAAAATGCAATTAAAAACAACTTCCAAGAATTCGTACGGCATTCTTGCACCGCCACTGAAAATGGAATTATGTAATTTGATAGCCAGCTTCGGTACTGCGTCTTTATAAGAAGCGTGGGATGTGAATTTAGTTTTGCCCCTCCGGCGCATCTTTGTATCGATGCCGCTTGGTTTAGGAGCATCCTCCTGTTCGCATAACTCGAAACAGATACGTAGCGTGAGTAAAAGTTAACGATACAAGTTCCCTATTATATTTGTATTTTGCAATAATTGCAGCTCGATGGACTAGTTAAATTAGTAAAAAGGAATCTTATTTAATGTTAATCTAGATATTTTTTATCAAAGTAACTATATATGATACTCAAAATTGATGTTTCAGATGTTTATACCAAACAAGAATCTCGAAATTATATTGAATTTAGGTAGAAGCAATCTAAATATATTTATTTATAATTTATTTTAGGTAGAAAATATATTAAATAACAAATTTCCTTATCGATCAATCACCATTGGTAATGAACACTTGGAATTTATGAAAAGAGAAACAATCGATGTAACAGTGCTCGTTAAATGTATAATAATATCTTCAACCAGCAGTGAATATTATGTGATAGCTTCTAATAGTATTGGAAAATTTTTATACAAGTATTTGGAGAGAATAAACATTTCTACAAAGTATCAGTTTCCTTAGTTGTATCAATTATTTTGTATACCTATAACAAAACAATCTGCAAAATAATAAGATAATTCTGTTTCATACGTAACGGATATACTATAATATACCTCATATAACTAACACGTTTAAATATCTTTTTTTTATTCGAGCTCAGTGGAACTTTCAGTTTAAATATCTTATCAATGCCAAGTATGAAATGCAAAGGTGGCTGGATGATTAATACAAGTAGCTGATGATTGTTTTCATTCTGATCGAGAGTATTAATGTATTACGCTTAATATTTAATGTCTATTAAATAGTATCAATGTTACGATCTAAAATATGTTATCAAGAAAGTATCAACCTTTTCGCTACATAGCGAAAAGCGACCATACGGGACGGGACCTAACAGCATGTATCTAAGCAATAAGACTAAAGGCCGTTTCTAACAAGGAGAGTATCCCAGCTGTCCGCCTCCGATTGCTTTCAATTAGAGGATCGAAAAATAAGATATATGTGTCTTTTTATAGCGGCCCATTTTCATATCTAGGGGTGTAACCACCCCTCAAAGTTATAAGATTTTCAGGTGTTCGTCTCCGATTGGTTTAGTTTTCGGATGTTTTAGAAGACCAAAAAATAAGAAACAGGTGTTCTTTTATTTTTGTCTGTTTGCATGTTTAGGGGTGAAACCACCTCTCTAAGTTATAAGATTTTTAGCTAGTCATCTCCGATTGCTTTGGCCAAAAACCAAAGCCATCGGAGGATGGTACCACCTATTCTCATGAAATTTAGGGGTGGTTTCACCCCCTGAACATGCAAACAGACCAAAATAAAAAAAAACACCTGTTTCGTATTTTTCGATCCTCTAAAACATATCCAAAAAGCAAAGCAATCGGAGACGAACACTTGAAAATCATATAACTTTGACCGGTGGTTTCACCCCCTAAATATGAAAACGGGCCGCTACAAAAAAACACGTATATCTTATTTTTCGGTCCTCTAAAACATATCCAAAATTCAAAGCAATAGGAGGCGGACACCTGGTGTACTCTCCTTGTAAGATACGTCGCTATAACGTCTCACTTTATTAAGATTACAATTTTTTGGTCTAACGAACGAAATGAAATTTACACGAACAATTTAATTCTACAAATCGTAATCCATAAAAATATCCCTTTAATAATAAAGCTGGCTGTGATATAATTCAAAGCAAGGGTACATGCACAGTTGGGCATCGGAAATTACTAAATCGGTAACGTGATTCACGCTTTTTATCGTAAAAATAAAATATAAAAAATGAAGCCATCATATCTGACCCTATACACGCTTGTAAGGGGAAACTGCGACGGATTAAGTATGTGCAGATTGCATACTGTTTCGGTACTTCATGGCCACAGAAGCGTAGAGAAACAAAGATACACGAACAACTATAGTCGGCGCTAGTTCCCGCAAGTCGCAGAGGGGATGACTATAGTCGGCGTTAATATCCACAGTAATTTCACGGAGGATTATAGTCGGCAGTAGTAGTGAAGGAGATGTAAAGCAATGATCATTGTAAATCTGATAAGCAGTCGTTCTTAATTGTACCAGTTTATACATAATATAGTAAAGATTGCAAAAAATGAGGGGGGATAAATAACTTGGGTTACATCTTATTATCGAAGAAATTAAACTGAATTTCGAAAAGGTATTCTTTTAAAAGATAACTGACATTCTAGTACTAGAATTATTGAAAATATATTTTTTCACATGTTGATATAGTTTTATTTGAAATAGTTATTCAAACATAAATACAATCTATGTATGTACTACTCAAAATATATCAATTTATGGATTAACATCGGAATTGTAAATGTTTGGAAAGCAAAAAATTTCTAAAGTACATGATTATTGATGAATGTATTATCATGATTTGCGCCTTGTCGCCTTTCGGACAAATCAGATAATATTAGTAAAACACCGGCGTGCAATATCGATGTTTCCGATTGCAGAATTAAACGCCAAATTTTACTAACATTGTATTTTACTAATAAAAATATTTTATATAACTTTTGTATACATGCAGCCAATGATTGAGAATTAGTGGATACTAAAAATACGCGGCCAGGAAACATGCTTTCTCGAGTAATACTGTCACTTTTAAATATCAAACACTTCGTACTGTTAAAAGATTCTATTATTGATCGAACTATTACGTTCTTTGGATATGTTTAACAATTTAAAAATCTAAAACCAACTAATCGAATTTATCGTACAGGTCTTAATAAATACATGATGAGTTTTAAGGGCGAATAATTGTTACACAGATTACTTGAAATTTTTTTTAAGCTTCTCTAAGTATTCCTTACGTCTGAATATAAAAAAAGGTATTTTCCCTGATCATTATTTTTATGCATTACATGAATATACAATACAAAACCATGAACTAGAGGATAATTTCCTGTGAATATATTCTAACAGTTCCCTTACTTCTACTCAAATTTTGTGACTGTACAGAAAACAACTGCATTTTACTTTTTACTCCCTAACGTGGATAATAGTAAGGATCAACAATTTTTTTTTTATTTTAATAAACCTTCAAATGTTTCTACTTTAAGTTTGCTAATATTGATATTACAACTATATATAAGTATGTATTATGCATTTATGTGTGAATATATAACTATATAACTGTACAAACGGAACTCTTAATTCGTTCCCCACTTATATAACAATAAGTGATCATTGTGTCATAGTCATTAACCTCGAATTATTTGGGTAATGATGTATGAAAAACATCGTCAGCATTATGAGAATATCACATCAAACGAACTTTACTATAAACGATAGTATTGTCATGAATAAAATAAATTATCGACACTTTTTCCTTAAATTCCAAATTAAATAGAATCATGAGAAATGCAATGATATATGTAATGAATATTACGAATTTCGAGAGCACAATGTTAAACGCAATTCTTCGTCAATCGATGTATCAAAAATAAAGCGGTGCGAACTATAAGTTCCTAAAAGCATTTGGACCCTTTTATATTACGCGAACTTGATTCTGATAATTTGTCCTAAAACAACAATGCGGAGTTTTAGGCGTTTTCGTGTTTGCATTATTTATAGACCAATTTGAATTTCCTCCTTTTTTATATATGTGAACTACCGATTGATATAATAGTTACTTTACATAATATCGTAAAGAAGAAGAAGAAGAAATAAAGTAGACGGTAAAGAAATAGAAGCCGATGTACGGATTGCACACGATACTGACGATACGATCACTTTAATTCAGTTCTCCTTAATGGTTGGCAGTTATAGCCTGGACGTATTGCTGTCCAAAATAGAGCAAAAAGTGGTAGGGTATTTTATGAATCTTATTTGCACCGATATCCATAGCGTTCAGTTATCCCTTTGTAAATTGAATTGCGCAAGACTGAGAATAAGATTAAGGTATTTTAGATCTATATTAACCTTTCCACTTACTATTTAAATAACTCTTGAAAAGTCGCTGCTCTCGATTGTTTTTAAATTCAATTGATACTTTTCTAGAGGAACTTATAGTATTATGAAAAGGTACACTACATTATTATACTATGGCATTAAAATACATTAAGCGAATTTCAGATAAATTGCTGTTCAGTACTGCAACACACTGTTCGATTTTTTTCCGTTCATACCTTCGTTTATCGCTTGTAGTTTATGTATATAAAATTCATTTAAGTCTTGAAAATATCGTTAGGAGACATATTTATGGAGAATTAAAAATTCGCAACGATGAATAGCGCACGGTAAGTGCAACTTAGAATTAGTAATACAAAAATTTTTCATGTCTAGCCTGATGGTAGTAGGATTCAATTTTAATAAATTCAATGTTCAAAACGATATATGCGTTGCCACAGATCATATTGCGTTTAAAGTATGTCTAATGCGTAAATCACTCGGTGACATGCTCTATTTCTGTCTCTTGTCAGCTTTTTTTAAATTTATCACAGCTGGGGAAAACGCGACAAGAAGGAAAGCTTGTCTTGCACCCCCGAAAAACAAAGCTGGTATGGTCCTCTATTCCATGTAGTCCCACCAATCCTTTTCGTAGCCTTCGTGTACGTGCTCCAAAAGCACTTTCCTCCGACTGTCGCAGTATCTTCAAATAAAAAGAAACACGTGAAATACATTCAATAACATGCGATAATAAGGTACACGCGATGAGCCTTTAAGGTCATGGATGTTTATTTAAATGGAACCATACATCACGCAATGCCATTGTTGACATCGAGAAGAGTCCGTATAACGCACGGTATAATGATCTCTACGAGACCTTAAACATAAAGGATCACGTATATTTGGGAAGAACAGAAAGGTGTATCAGATCAGATATTAATCTTAATGGAATTCAAACACGTTGGAATAAATAACTTCGAATATTTTTCAAAATCAATCGTCACAGTGAAACGCATAAATTTTAGATCTTTCTGTTTTCCTCGACACACGTAATTTTTCTTGTTTCCAAGTCATACGAAGGCCACGCTGCCATATGTTTTTACACTCCTTTCGATGCCACTTAAGACATCGCGCGAATAAAAATATATGGCTGTAGAAAAAAAGAAACTGCAAAAATAACTTTAGTGTCATTAAAAATAACGAATCAGGTTTATGTAATTAAAATAATTAAAGCATTTTTAACCTGGTAACAATAGTTATAAAACAGTGATGAACAAGTGATAAAAACTAAAGGATATCCATTACTGCAATTTTCTTTTTAGCAAAATCAGGATACTAATATTATTTGAATGTGGTCGTAGGTAAAATATTCATTTAACAACTTACCTATACTTATCTTGCACCTTTTGCTTAATATCAGCAAGATTTTCACCGGTAATATCCCTTTCGAGATATTCAGAGAGGCGTTCCGTCGTACCCTCCAGATCTTTTTGGTTGTCTTCGAAAATCACAGACTGGTTGTTTTTTCGCACGTAAAAAGCAAAAACATAAGTATACATAAGAGTCTGTCTACAGGAGCACAAAATATCTACCGCTTTCTTTAAAAATTGTACCTGAAACCAGAGTTATGATGTTAGTTTAACAATCACGCTCGACCGGTGGTCGTATATTTAATTACAATTCATTTCACCTCGATCCACGACATATTATGTTGCTGCATTTCTTCCATTTTTTCTTTAACACTTGCATAAAGTTTATTTTCGAATTTCAACGACTGCATATGATTCATGTATCTATTGCAATAAAACAAGTATCTTTGTAACGCGGATCTTGATTTTTCTTGAGCGTCTCTTGCAGCTTTAGCCTCTTCTTCGTCGTAACGATTACAATTATACCAACTGGAACCATGCGGTTCCCAAGGTCCAAGACACACCCAACAGAAATCAGCTTTACAATTTTGATTTTTACACACCATGTGGTTACATCCACCATCCTTTTCAATGATCACGTTGCACTTTGGACATTCTTTTGTGTTCGCAGCGATCCAATTCGATGTTTCAGAGTCATCGTCGCATTTCTTTATCCACTTACGCAGCAAGTGACATTTCACTGGGTCGTGCCAATTCTCGCCGCAGTAGAAACAAAATGTATGTCTACATTTGCAAGTAACGGGCCTTGCTTCTATATATTGTACTTTTATAGCGTTATTACAATCCGGAGATGGGCACCACCTTAGTAACCTATTACACTGCAAAGCGAAATAATAATTAGTACACTTTACACACGATCATATAAATATACATTAATGCGCAAAGTGGTATTTACTTCGACAAAACTATTAGTGATCAAATGTTGGTACTTCAATTTGACTTTAGAGTCTTTTATGAGACGCATAACGGTGACATCGTCGACTAAAATGTCACAAGCGTGCGCTGCGCATGCAATCGTTTGACCAACTCCTTCTTCCATAATCTTAGTGGTAAGATATTCTCCCCAACAGCCGGTACAAAAGCGATGTCCGCACTCGAGTCCAGTCATCATCTAATTTAAGAATAATGCTTGAAAGACGCGCGTACGTATATTGAAACCCTTTCATTGATTAATGAAACGACAAAATATATATTACAAAATAATGTCCCCTTTGTACTGGTCTAAGTTAGCTTTGTTTATCATAAAAGTTCAAAGAAAACACATCCTGCAAATATATTTGCATCCTTTGAATACAGTTCGCCCGTACTCTATACAGACTAAACAATGGAAGAGTTAATATAAATTCGTGTACACATACTGCAGATGGTTGAATAGTAAAACATATTCCACATTCCTCGGTACCGCTCGTCGATGTTCTCCTGGACTAAAAATCACAAGCATATTACCAACGTGAACTCCGAACGACGTTAAATAAAAAAACATCAAACTTACTTACCAAAGAACTTTGGGAAGATTGATTTCTGTTTATTAAGGGACCCTTTGTAAATGGATTAACAACTCGTGCCTCTGCAAACAGTTTCTCTTGATCGCCGTCATAAAAGCGTTCCATTAATTTCTCCTTGTCCCATTTAAAATGATTTAATAAAATACGCGTGGTGGTCGCTGGTATCTACAATTAAATCGTCAACCACTCCGATTACACACGTATATTGATTCTCTTCATAGCATTCGACGTTATTATTACTATCGAGCGTTGAAACCGTTATAACATAGTACTTCTTCGACCTTACGAAACAGGAGGCTATTTCACGTACTTCTACGACCGTGTTGACTTCTTTTATGGAATCGATCATATGCTGCACTATCTCCTCCGTCGACAGAACTTCAAAAGGATAGTTATCGACGTCCGTTGCCCGTTCGCTGGGATTCTCAGATTCTATTTCCATCGCGAAATCCACATCGTCGCCGCTGGATTCGTTACCGGAATCAACATCGTCGTACGTCTCCTCTTCTGAATCCATTGTGCCGTTGATTTGCGAAGCGATTAAAACGCCAATTTATATGTATGTATTCTTTTTATTTCGCGTAGTTTGCACCTGTACATAAAACACCTCTATCAAGGAGTGCGCCTTTCGCATCCGATTCTCCAATTTCTAAGTCATATTTCATTTGCGCACACTAAGTTTAATTTGTTCAACTGCACAGTAAACGTGTGTATGAAAAACAATGAAAGCACCAATAAGAGTGTGTTAGGATTAAGTGAAAACTTTACGTTAGCGCACTTTCGTTTTAAATTGTCCTTTATCGACTTTCGAAATAATTGCAACGGGAGCGATACGAGCGGCGCGGGTGTAATTGCCGTTCCACCAATTTACTCTGCGGATTTTAAGGGAATTTCGTTACTAGGAAGAAATGTATCGCACCTGTACCCGCGAAATACTGTTGTAGCGGAACGAGGTGAAAACAGCTTATGTTTCAGCACATGACGTCATCGTTCGCTACTTCCCGAATAAAGAAACTTTGTCGTACGTATTTCCTTACTTGCTACCAATACCGCCCCGAGAAATTTACTAACGCCACGCTACAAGAGTCTTTAATAAATCTAAAGGACCGAAAAATATTCGAAATATATCTACGATATTCCGAAGCAACGATAAAATCATCTACCAAAACATCCGACTTGAACTCCGACAGCTGATATACCAAATACTATTGCCACGGCAGAAAGGATGAATGAGCTGCCGTGTAGCTAGCCTTCTATGTACGTATTGCCCAATGGCGTCCTGTGTTTATCGAATTGATATTTCGCATCGTTCTTTGGCTTTTGTTCACACTTTCAGTAATTTCGCAGAAAACATTATCGTCCAAGTTGTAACTAATGAATTAAAATTCATATTAAAGTAACTGAGAGCAGTTCAGTTTCGTTAGAAATAAAGTCAATTCCGATAGAAGCGATATTCATTAAGGGGCAATTTTCTCTTTGTCGAACTTGTGTTTCACTAACAGTGCCTGAAGATTGTAATTAATTTCAGTTTCAAAGATAAACCTATACGATTGATTATATTTGTAAAAAGGAGAAATAACCCAAATTCTGTAATTCTGCCGTACGTAAGGATATCGAATTTTTTAAATACAGTTATGCGCGATATCACTCTTGCAACCAAATGAAGCCCGATTTTTCTAATACCGTAGAACCAAGTGGAAGTTCGTAAGGAAAAATTAATTAAATTATTTCTCCATTAAGCAACAGGACATCCGATTTAATCGATGATCTTAACGTGCACGAACATACTGAACAGATTTTGCGCGATGCTCGAAAATTAATCGACGCCGAAACACATCACAGGTGTTACGAAATGTATTACCATGCACAACAATCTTTTTAGCCATTGCACTCAGGGAGTCACCAATTTAGTAGGCTAATCGGGTGAAACCATAAATTAATCTAGGATGCACTATTTGCCATCAAAGAATGGACGAGCTTATAGCTCGATCACTGCTGCCACGTCCATAGCAATGCGTGCCGTAACTTTCCTTCGATGATTGACTTAAATGCACTACAGTTTCTTCTGCGCTCACTGATTCAGGTTAAGGCTTGCTGGTCGTTGAATGAGAATAGACACAAAATTTCACGCGATACTATCCAAGAAATTGTACATCTATTAGTGACGCGACAACAAAATGTCTCGTCACCAAGTGCTGTTTCACTGATTCCAGTCAACTGCATGAAGTGCGCTCCGAACGCGGCGCACAGCTGACGCACATGGGCGTCTCAACAGAGGGCACAACTTTTTCATGTAACTAAATATAATTTATATGAAAACAATTAAGTAATTATCGTATCGAAAGAAGCACGATTATACTAAAGGCTGTTTCGACGAAACGTATTATTACCACACTTTGTTCTTACGACAATTATATAGTAATTCACGTCTTTATTTATTTTTTGACAGAATAAAATGCACAACCATTGATTTCTGAAATTTGAAAATAATTGAAAAGGTTTGTTAAGGAACGTGTGTATACACATATATTTGACTTAAAGTTATTCAGACTGTGCCCGTTACACGTGAACGTGAAAATGAATGAAAATTTAATTTTAAAAACAGTTGTTCAAGTTGTATTTTCAAAATAAATACTATATTTCACTGCATGATTGTGCACGTACGCCCATACAGCGCAGTATGCATAATAAAATCACTTACGTGCATGTAACATCTTGAACTTAACACTGACACGTTTGTCGAGGATTTCGTGTAACCACGCCAATGCATACACAAACGGTATGTGGAGAAGCTCACTGCGTTTTGTCAAGTGAAGTTAACCCCATAGTGTCGTAATATTTCGGTCAATTATCGATGTGAATTACATGTCATCGGGTAAAATGAGTTTGCCCACCGTGAGTGACTATTGCTTGCTAGAGAAAATCGGATCGGGGAGTTACGCGACGGTCTACAAAGCGTTTAAAAAGGTATGTGGATTTTGAGGTTCGGAGTAGAGTTGTGCGAAACATATGACGACAGTGCCGTGACTAGTTCCGCAGAAACCACCGTTTCACCATTAGAATTATGGCTTCACTGCGAGCACATGTGACACACGTAGAAAGCATGTCTTTTTTTGTCATGCGTATAAGTTTATCACCAACTTTATATTTAACGCAAATTTCCTACTCTGACAGAAAAAAATCAATATCTATCCCTTTTAAAGAAATATAAAACGCATCATTCAAAGAATGTTGTAAGACAGGTTTATATCTTATGACATACAGTGATGTTTGTGGTGTCTTCAGCATATAGAGATTACTTTTATCGAAATATATGTGCTCCCTAGCATATTTTTTCTTCCTCGACTGTAAACTTAAACTGGAGCACTGCATTGCAGTGCCAGAACGTGGCACAATATCAGTAGTTATAAGCTACGTTACGAGCAATTTAATAATCTAATAAAGTCGAAGTACATAGTTTGATAAATCGTTTGTGAATTGTAATTGTAAATATCAAGTGCTATGAGTAGAGTTCCTAATAGTGTACTTTTTCGATTTTCCTAATGCATTTCAATACATAGTTTGAAGTCTTTAAAGATTCGAATTAAAAGCGGAAATATAGATGGCGATAGTTTGCAGATCTGACAAAGGGAAAATTGCTATACAGTTTTAAATCGTGTGCCTAAAATCAGTGCCGTCCAACCTAAACTCCGCGCCGCTTAGGTGCCTCTCCCCACTCTAGCCACGACTACTGTGCACATGAACGCTAATCGGAGGTGTGTTCGCGCTTATGCTTTTTACACAAACAAAATACAGATGAGGAGTGGGAAATAGACCTGCTTGAGGGTCCCCACCCATGGACGATAAACTTCTGCATCGCGCGGTTTTTTTTAGGTATACCTGATATCGGACTTCAACCTGCTATTCACTCGGCGGATAAAATGTTTTTCCTGACTCAAAGCAGAAAAGCAGAAAACCGATTTTGCTCAGTTAAGCAGGAAGTGACAGTTATCTTTCTGTTAACACTGATTCAAAATATCCGCGCATTGCAGAATTTTCTCCATTTTGTTTCAACGCATTTAAATATGATTAAAATTGAATCAGATATATATTAGGTACAACATTTTTATTTTATTGAAAGACACAAGTTTGAAAAATATTCGAACCCGTGTAATATGTTCGTAATAAATTTTCTAAAGGATATTAGGATGTAAACAAATTTCGTTCAGCTTAATTGAAGCTAGTTTGAAATAAGTAGGTGTTACTCGTACTTTTCGTCGTGACCCATTTTCCCAGTTGGATGGAAAAAGAATGAAAAGAAGTCGGTGACAAGGAAATATGAGATGGTGTTTATTGACACTGAAATGGGACGAAGAAGGCAAGTCGCACAACGAAATTGCTCAACTTATAAGTAGGAGCAAGTCTGCAATTTATTATTTTTTATGAAAATGCGAAACTGAAGAACTAAAGAATATCGTGAATAAACTTCGTGGCCGTTGTGGACATTAAAATAGGTTCCTTCGTATCCAATCGAAAATTGGCGGTTTAAGAAAAGTACCTATTTCTAAAATTTCGAATTCTGCTTGCAAATAAACAAATAAACAAAGTATTTGGTTTAAATAGCTAAACAATATACGGTTCAGGACATTTCTTTTTGAAACACCATATTATTGGATGAAATCAAGTACAAAAATTTAAAACACAGAATTATTAACGTAAAACTTGTAGGCGAATGTTAAAAAGGAAATGATGAAATCCTACATAAAATAAAATATTTCAAAATTTGATAAGAAAATTTGAAGGGTAATATCAGAAATAGACCTGTCAAATAATCTTTGCTATTAATAATACAGAGATGTAAAGTCTATGAATTCTTATTTCTAATTTGGAGCATTCTGGAAAATCGACTCGCAATCAGCAGTGCTGTATTTGAAGGCGGTTTGACTTCGTATCGATCTTATCTGTATTTGACGCCAAAGCCATATTTTGAATATCTTTGCGACATACAACAGGTCTTTCCATCTAAAAAAAAATGGTGTACCTTGGATACGCGTGATTTGGTTTAGATCATATTTAAAGCGTCGGATTTGAAGATTTGGTGCCTTGGCTAACAAGCGTTTGCTTGTAAATATTTTAATGAAAAAGAGTTGAGACAATTTTAATAACTCAAATATGAGTTACATATTGCTAATTTGCTACCTACATGAAAACAAGTGAATGGTAATTAAAATTGTCTCAAGCCTCTGTGTTTGATGATCTCCCTTCACTTTCGGTGTTAAAAAAAATGGACTTTCTAATTTAAAAATAAAAAATTAAAAGTTACAGGCAAAATTTTGCTATCTTTTTCAATTTCTTTCGCTCCCCTACTTAGTCTATCTATATACAAATCCGCCTCTGCATATTTACTCTTTTCACCTTTACTTCCCCCTGTACATAATTATTACTATCTTCTAATTTTTGTGATCATTTTCTTCTAATTTTTTTGTGATTTATATTACTTACTTCTAATTGTTTGTGATTCATAATCTTTTTCTTATATTTATGTTATTTTCTTCTATTGTTTGTGATTTATTTGATAATACTCTTTTTCATCCTCGACTTTTTCAATGTACTTGGCGTAATTTTTTTACTTTTTTCACCTTTACTTTCCCTCCGTACATAATCCACGAGGTATTGCCAAAGTATCCCGTGTGCTTGTACGTGTGGTGCACTGATTTTCATGATCGTATACATAAATCAGTTCTACCTTATCAATATTACATAACTTAAACAACGTTATAATACATAAATACCCATAGTCTGATATTTAGATAGCGTTATATATCAAACTTATTGTTTTAAAGGAGCTCAATGGAACTAGAATCACAATACACAATGTTAATACCACATTTCACGAAGGAAATTAAAACAAAAATAATTTGATATTAATCTAAATCATGCTTTTACACCATAACAGATTTATTTCCAATTTAAATATGAACATACATTTTTAACATAATTTTGTACGTTCCATTCGCACAAAATAATAATATGCTGTTACAATAATACGTAGTAATAACATTTATTAAAAGTATTAAAAGTGCTCTGTAGCGCAAGGTTTCTCAAACGCACGGCGTTAACGATCATGTTAATCCAATCTTTGACATTCTACACCACTGACATTACACAAATGCCACAGACGTTTGTACGAACACACTGACCTTTGCACCAAATTGTTCTCCTCGTACAATGCACGTTGATGAATAATCGGTTAATTAGCGTGTCGGAGATTCCAGCGTAACTTTAACGCATCATGACGGTTGCTCTCTATCCGACGAGGGACACGGCTGATTTGAGATGTGGCCAGAAAGAGGGTTGCATCGAAGCTTGAAAGAAGCAAGTTATCTCAAGGCGACTAACGTATGCTATTGTTGGTCGTTTTGTAGGATGGATGCCGAGAGGTGGTCGCAATCAAGTGCGTAGACAAATCGTCGCTCTCCAAATCGGCTATTGATAATCTCGTCACGGAGATTAATCTCCTGAAAATTCTGAAGCACGAGCATATCGTGGAAATGAGGGACTTTTTCTGGGACGAAGGGTTAGTTGCGGCTGATTTCTTTGAATGTTGAAAGTGTGGACGTGAGAAAAAGGATTGCAAATGCTTAATATAGTGCTCGAGGAGATATCTTACTTTAAATATTGTAGTTAGATACATTTTATTTTTTATTCTTCGCCTTTATTCCACCAATTTAGTACATAGGACATGGTGAAAACGCGAGGCTCAGCTAAAGCTGTTATTAGGCCTAACTTCGTAATAGTGTAAAAGACCGAGCATGTTTTGAATACAAACTAAACTAAGACTAAAAACAAACTAAATCTAAGAACTAGAACGAAAAGTAAAAGCTGCACTTAATAGCCTTTATAAACTTAATAAGCTTAATAAAAGTACAAGACTGAGACCAGGTCTTAAGCGAAGTGAAGATACAGAGGTGGTAGAAGTAAAGGAAATGAGAAGTAAGAGTCTGTTCCCTTTTCAATTAAATTCGGACAACTGAAATGCCATATGTACCTATATTCTAATAACTTTTTAGTATACCTACATCTTAATGTATAAAGCAGAAACTGTTTGTGTATTTATCTGTCGCCTAAAAACTTTCGAGCCGTAAGCTCTGGGGTCATGAAAGCTCATTATGCCTAGCAAATCCTGATGAATGTGACCATTTTCACCCCCCCCCCCAAAAAAAAACTTTTTTTTATAAAATCAAAATCTAAATTTCAGGCGAAGCCGAGTAGTAAAGCTAGTAATACATAGTAATAAATGTTAGAGGAAGGAGGAGGTAAAAGCTCCATCGAGTTATAATTTTAAAAATTAATAGTGCGCATTTCTTTTTTGTTAAAATAAGAGGTCTCATTGCGAGGGCATAAAACCCTATCCCCTCGCAACTACATGGGAATTCCGAGTTATTGCGTGTTTATTCAAGTGCAACTTATATTATGTTCTACCTTTTAATAATTTATCTTTTGTCACGCTAATGCAAAATCCAGACTATTTTTACAAAATAATAGTTGAATAGTAATAAGAAATGTCACACAGATTACAAATGTGTTTACTATTAAAGTAAAACGTTATGAAACTTTGGGAATGTATAGGTGTCTTGATAAATGGTATGTTAACCCTTGAAGATCAAGTTATTTTTCGTTTTAATTTTACTTTTGGCAATCGGTACGAGATATGAAAGACTTTCTAAAGAGAAATCACTTCGTTCAAGCAGACTTATCGCTTTATTAAAGGTTAACACTTATTTCTGTGGCTGTAAAAAAATTATAAACAAATGTGAAAAAATATATACTTACCATAGCTATCTTGACTTTGCGACATTATCCAAATTATTAATGTTAGGGAACGTTTTTGGCAACATTAATCTGAACGTTATTACTCTCGATGCAATTAAAATGTATACATAATGTAGGGCTGTTGATACCCGGGTACGGCAGTGATTCGATTCTTGTTCCAAGTTCGGGACCGCATCGGTCCTGCATTCTGGAATCTCACAAATTTCGAGCTGTTGTTTATTCAAGTGGCGGCAACGCGCTTTCACGTTCGGCCGAAAATGGCAGTGGGAGAATTATCCAAATTCCGTTGCGTTCGGTCCTATTTTAATCTCCTTGAAATCTCATTTATGTGTTAGAAATATTTTCATGAAAATAAAAGCAAAAATGTGAGAATTTAAATTGTCAATAGTAGATAACTTATCGTAGTTCGTACTTTGGTATTTGCTTAGGTCTCAGGGCGAACCGGTTGGTGGGGATAGAAAGTCACGACGATCGAACAGGAATTTTGACAAAATGACACTTCCATCGAATCATTACCGGACACCAGTATTTCTCAAAGCGTGCGCTGCCGCCCCCCTGGGAGTGTTTAAATTATCTAGGGAGCGGAAATAGGGGCGATTAGGATTTTAATAACACGAGGTTCTACATGGTTACCCAACAAAGTTTATTAAATGTGAAAAACTGTAAACGCGTACGCAGATCTTCTTATATCGATAGAATATTTTTTATATCAATAATATTCGATGACTGCAATCCTAAACGTTAGGAGATAACTGCGCCGAATGATTAAAATGGGACACCGTGTATATGGCAGGGGGCGGTTGGAATAATTTCATAGAACTAGGAGGGCGGTAGTCAGAAAAAAGTTTCAGAAACACTATGGGTACACAGTTGGTACCTGGGTTTGCGATTAATACAATTACGTTTTCTCGATATCCGTATGAATAAAATTGATAAAATACAGATATTCGAGTAATACAGTCAGCCATACCTAATAAATATTGCAATGGTCCAGAGATGGGTATTATCTAAATAAACAAAATATTTAAATAACAAACCGACTAAAACATACTTTACCTTTATAAAAATACAACTTTTAACCCGTCCCAAAAATCTTAATGCGGTCCTGGTAAAAATCACATCACAGTTTACTGCAATAAAATAAGGTTTAAGGGGTTACATACCTCCAGGCGCGGCGACTACGGAAGAAGTAGTGGGGTTGGCAGATTATCACTCATGGAATCCCGAAATGTATATCACTTACGAAGACAGCGCTGTCTCGTTGAAGGCAATAGACTCAATTATTTACCCAACAGGTTGTATCACAGTTTCCTAGATTTAAATTGCAAGATTAGAAGTCCTCCGAAAAATGCCATTTAGTGCAAAATGTCTATTTGCTAAGAAAATTTATCTCACCGGATACAGGCATTACAGTCCTTTTTTTCATGGCTACTTTATAATCATCGCTGAATTCGACGAATTCTTCATTGCATATTACTTAAAATGATTTGGGGATCAGGTTTCTGGAATTCAGAAAATTGAAATGCGTAAGGGTCAGGAAAAGAAGAAACGCCGAGCATTTGACCCTGCTGTTCTATTTGAGTCGGCTAGATACAAAAATCGAGAATATTTGTAAACAAAGTTTTCGAAAAGAAAGTTAACGGTGCAATGAAAGAAGGAATCTCAATGTTCTTATAGTACAACTTTTTTCCTACCAAAATGTATTCAGTAGGCAGTTGTTGAAATGAAAACAAGGTGTTCGTAAGCGTGAGCGTAAGTCTCAATTATTCCTAAGTTAGTAAACACTTCTTACAATTAGTATCATTTCACTGCTACCGAGAAGTAGTTGCGTTAAGGGTACTAAGTAGGCAGTCGTTTTTGTCGAAAATGAAGAATTTCTTTTTCAATTAATTACAAATAAATAAATTAAAGATAAAACTAGTTCTTTGACACATAATATATTAGCATCATAAGCTTTAAAAAAAAACATGTTTGTTTAGTCAAAAATATACATTGTAGAAGATCATTAAAGAGGTTTTTTAAAAACGTTTCTTTTGTTCTGCAGCCATTTTAAGGGGGAGGCCTGCCTAGAAAGATAAAAACAACATGCTTCTTTGGGAATTTTTTCTAGAAAAACCGGTAAACTTGTAATAAAATGGCGGCTGTGCAAAGTTCAAGCATCGATATTTGCAAAAAATCCCTCTTTTTTCGAGTGTAAAAAAATCTGGGCAAAAATAAGCAAAAGCTCCCCATAGAGCTTAGATTTTTAACCCTAAAAGAAGCCAGCAAAGCCTAGCGTAAATTGGTTCATTAATTTTTGAGTTATGTGTCACTGACTTTGAAAAAATGATTTTGAGGAAAACGCGTTTAAAAGTTTGGGTCTGAGAGCTACACCAAGGAAGACCTACCTACTTACACGCGTATAACTTTGTCAATTTTGGTCGGACTAACTTGACACATTCGGAGAATATTTTCAAGATGTTGTATATACTTCAAGAAAATATAAAAATCGATGTTTCGAAAATTTATAGGTAGACGTCTCCCTTAATGAGACGAAGCAAAATTCAGCGACCTACTTATAAATTCTACTTTAGAATACCTTTGGTTCTGCACTGAACCTATAAAAGAATCAAAATTATGAAAATGACAGCTAAGAAATGACGATTTTTCAAAAAAGTTTTTTTTGTTAGATAAAGATGAAGTTTTAGTTTTTCTTCATAAAAAACAAGAGTTTTTAGTAACTCTAATTTAGGTTCAAGCCGAAACTACACATTTTGTGAACATGCTAGAATTTGATTTGAATCGATTGGGACCTCCGCTTTTCAGTTCTCACTGTAAAACAAAAGAATGTTTTTTTTAAAAAAGCACTTGAATGATCCCTCTGTAGCGTCATCTATAATGCATATTTTTGATTAAACAAACATGTTTCTTAAAACTTATAATGATAATAAAATTTGTGTCAAAGAACAAGTCTTAGCACCAATTTATTTCTTTGTACTTAATGAAATGAAAAATGAATGCTTCATTTTCGACAAAAACAACTGCCGAAGTAGTGAGTACCCTTAATCTTGCTGTTGTGGTAGTTTTTGGTCGCAGATTTTAGCGTTGATTTTCTATTTCTGCATTTTACTTACCGCGACCAAATTCTTAAACTTCATAGTACCTATGCTAACTTACGCATTTATTACTAACATTTCAAAGCTTACAGTGTCTTTAAAATAATTAACAAATTGTTACATATTTATTGCTAAGTAGTTATACATAACAAATCTTTCTTTCGTTTCTAAATTCACTATCTCACGAGCTCATGCATACTTTGTCTGAAAAGCTTCCAACGTCGTCGGCGGATTTAGCATTTTCTCGCGCTTATGCACACTATTTTCCATTACCAGCCCCATAATCCTCGGTTATTATAATATAAAATGGCGGCAACGCTAGGTGTTTTTGAGCGTATGCGGTCTTCCTGTAGAGTCGTGCCAAATTACACTAACAAGGGGAGTGCGCAAAGGTCTACCGATTTCATTGAAAGTTTGCGTACCTATAGTTAGTGTGAATTAGAGTGACTCTTATTTTCGACGTTTGAATTTTCTTCGCTGCACCTCCCACACAGTTCCCATTAATAAAAAAAATCTGTGTAAAGTATGAGCCCTGGGCTCTTGAACATTTAAATAATTACATAAAAGCGTAAAAAGTCGATTTTATTTAATTATCCTCTAACTCAAGCTTGCCCCATCGGGTGCAAATACGTTCTGAATTTCTGGGACCCGGGCAACAGCCGACGCGGGACTGGTTACGTTGCTAACCACAGCATGGGTTGCGGAAGAACTGCATGAGTGTGTGGCCGTCCTAACAGGCTCACACACTCATGCACTTCTCTCACAAATTTCGCAACGGGTAGCAATGGAACCGTCTCGCGCTCGTCTGTTACCCGGGTCCCAGAAATTCAGGAGGTATTTGCACCCGATGGGGCAGGCCTGCTCTAATTCATTAATTACATCAAGAAACGTGTCAAATAAAAGATCCAGACAAAAATCATCTTTTATTTCCTATTTTATCTTTTATTTCTTATTACTTGGAACTATCCTGTGGTGTGCAGCGAAGAAAATCTTGAAAGGAATTTCATCAATTGTAAATAAGGGCCACGCTACTGCGTACTTCTAACTTACAATTACTTGAAAGTCTTTTCTTATCCAAATCCAGTAAATGGACCTGTACACAAGAGCGAAACGTGATCCTCTAATTATTTTAAGCGACCTGTAAAAATGATTCTATCACCTGGCGTAATATAGGCACATATACATCGTAATGGAGTACTGCGATGGCGGTGATCTATCGAGTTTTATAAGGGAGAGACACAAGTTGCCCGAGCAGATTTGTCGGAGATTTTCGCAGCAGCTCGCGCTTGCTTTAAAGTATCTGCGCAACAATAATGTCTCTCACATGGATTTGAAGCCACAGAATTTGCTGCTAATGAAGAAGCCATATATGACGTTGAAAGTTGGAGGTTCGTACGCGTTTGGAAGTTGAGAAAATCTTCGATCACTTCGTCACGGATCCGACGAATCCTTCTTCTTGCAGATTTCGGTTTCGCGCAGTACCTCTCGAACTCCGAGCAAAAGTTTACCATCCGTGGCTCCCCCCTTTACATGGCGCCGGAGATTTTATTGAAACGCACGTACGACGCACGCGTCGATCTTTGGAGCGTCGGCGTGATCATGTACGAATGCTTGTTCGGCAAGGCTCCGTATTCTAGCAGTAGCTTTCAGGAACTGGCGGAGAAAATCAAGGATGGCCGACCTATAGAGGTGACTGCTATATTATAGTATCATAAAACGCGTAAAAGACGTACTTATTGTTAGTTAACAAATTACTATTAGATAATGCATTTATTAAGTTTGCTTGTTTTTTTTTAAAGATTTAAGGAGTATATCGTTGGCTTATTGGTGGAACTAAAGTTCAATCTGTTACAATAAATCAGCTAATAATTGGAGCATCGAAAGCAAAAATTTTATTTAAATAAAATTTCGAATAACAAATAAAAGTTAAAGATACATATTATTCGACATTCGTTTGTTAACCTTTAGAGGGCCGGGCTGGCCACTATAGTGGGCACTGAAAATTTAAATATTTTAACTTGTTTCTAAGGGTTTTTGATATCGCTAATCACGATTCTATAGTCAGAATATCGAAATTTTACGCAGAAACAGTGTTGCCAACCTAAACAAGCCTAAATGAATGACAGCAATTACATTCACATATTATTTATAATTTCCGACACAAGTATAAATTCATTTTTTTTTTCATTTCGAAGGACAAGAAGTATGAACCAACAGATAAAAAAAATGACTGCAGCTCGACTGCAGCTCGCATAATAAATAGTAAAATCAGAAAACTAGGAAAACAAATCCAAAAATAACACAAAAAAGAGCTACAAAAATTTCTACGTTCACGTCGTTAGCCCTGGGCAACGACAAAGGAACGAATAATATACATGAATGTAACTGCTGTTATTCATTTAGGCTTGTTTAGGTTGACAACACTGTTTCTGCGTAAAATTTCGATACTCTGACCTAAGAATCGTGATTAGCGATATCAAAAATCCTTAGAAACATTAAAGTTAAAATTTTAAAAATTCCAGTATATGCCATACCGTTCGCGGCCGGGCCGGCCACCATAGTGGCCACCTAAGAATTTGGATATTTTACCGGCCATTTTGGTGGTATATATGCATAAATTTTAAGTAAATAAAATTACAATTTCAATGAAAAAATCCCGGCCCCCTAAAGGTTAATCCAAGTTAGCTTCATTCGGCACATGGCGAGTAATTTTTTAACTTTTATTTGTTATTCGAAATTTGATTTAAATAAAAATTACGTCCATCTCTGAAACGGACTAACCCACTTAAAAAAATTAATTTTTTCTTATTTTATATAATTAGTACAGACTATTGGAATACATTAGGGGAAAGGTGGGATAGTTGATCAGCGGGGATACATGATCACATCAGTTTATATCACAAGTCAAATAATTAAATACAAACAAAGCAAACCATTATTATTATTTTAATAAAAAAGAAAAACTGTGATCAACTATCCCACCTTTCCCCTATTGCTACAATTGCTCAATTTTGCAAAAAGTGTAGGTTAGTCCGTTTTTACTCTCGATGCCTCAATTTGTAATCTATTGTTGTAAACAACTTGGAAAATATTTGCTTCCATTAATCCTTAAGGATTTCAGGATGGACTGACGGACTGGGTCAGTTCTACCAACAAGCCAACGATATAGGATGTAAGTACGTCTCTTTAAATTCAGTCCTTCACACCCCTAACTGTAAGTTAATTTATATACACGTTGCGATGAAAAAGTTCCAAGACCATACAGCAATGCTACGCAATTTTTGAAAATAATAGTTTATAAGTTGAAAACATTTTGCAGGTGAAAATAACAGTTAGGTAATTAATATAATTGTTTACCTATTATTTTATGAGTGCCCTATCTACACCTCTGAAATAATTATTCCTTTTGAAATGGCTACAGTCATTTTTCACTTTACCGGGCGAGCGACGAATATTAAGTCACGATTGTTTGCTCCATTAAAAGAAACCTAACCGTTTAAATGCTTTACTTGTATACGAAAGTATTATTCATTATAACAAGTTAGACTTAAATAATGCCACGTATTGAAAATGAAACTGGTCCAGATTAAAATAACTACAGCGCATATGAATATAAACTGTGGTAAATATTGATTCAGTTTTAGTAGAGAATTTATTTATACGAATGTATTATTATCTTATAATTTGCTCAGATATAGATTTCAGGTCAAAATTTAAATCTCGTGTAACAAGTAGCCCTTTATTTGCGCTCATTTTTTAGTGCCAATTTAATTCAAAATTTAAATTAAAAATTTATAAATATTCACTTCTTTTTAGTATAAACTTAATTATGATCAGTTTTTAAAAATAAACAAGTTTTTCTCAAAAGCCAGGGGACAACTACCCATTTTGCACCCTCCTGCGGACGCTCATGGATATAGCAATACCTCGCTACTGGACCACGGTTTAAGATGATCTTCCAACGAAGTTTAGTACCTAATTCTGTTATGCCTAGGTGTGCCCACGTCGGACCGTTTGGCGAGCAGAGTAAAAGGTACTACAAGAGTGAATGAGATAGAATAACAGCGCGAGTCTCACCTTACTTGCGACCATGCAGCGAGTGGCAGTCGAGCGCGATAACGCCCGGCGTGTGGGATGAGTCATCCAACAATGAAAATTCTAATTTTTTTATACCTGCCATTAGACCTTCCTGAGGGTATTGCCGACGGTTACCGATTTTGCCAATGACAGTGAGTTTAAACACGACTTTATTGAAACCATTTGAACGTACAATTACATGTAACGTGCGATTGGTCTAAAGAAGGCATGCTCAACTGCCCTCGAGGCAGCCGCGGGCATCCGTGAGCGCTCGCGGGCGCGTTGAAGGCCAAACGAGTTCGACAACGAAGGGGGGGAGCAACTGCAATACTGGGAGCTGAGCCTTTGTATGCATGTAATATATAGTTGTACATAACTTGTAACGGACCCACGCCAAGGTCTCTACATTAACAGGGTACCCCGCCAAGACACCGTTTACCGAGAAGTGGGGGCTGAATGCTGGCGGGTGCTGCGGTGCCCACTGGCACCCACGGGCGCATCTATGGAGCATGCCTGATTTACAGAATCCAAAAGTGATTCGATTTACGTGCAATCGAAAATAGTCTGAATATACCTAGTCGTCTTTGGACTCATTTTAATTGAGAAAACGTCACCAATCTGCCAGTAATTCTTTTATGAAGATTTAACGAGGAATATGAAAATTTTTATTTTCATTTATACAGGATTCACATCTCCGGAGCCTGACTTACAAGGGAACACTGCGAACCCGCACTCACTGATTGGCACACAACGTTGTGGGTTTATAGAGTGACTCGGGACAAAAACAACGGTATAATTCATTCGGGTCCAATCGCCCTTTAAGGTTGTGAAAACTAACCTCAAAGTCAAACAGGCACTCTCACTTTTTCGCGTATAACTCCTAAAGTATGAGGGACAGAAAAAAATGTTTCAAACAAAAGTTTAATGGTGCAATAAGCGCTGCAAACTTGTGTTAATAAAATTTAGAAATATAGTTTTTTCGACAGGTTCTTTTTTTAAAAATATTTTAAAAATTTCGTTGACGCAAGTTTGCGGCATCGTTAAACTTTTGTTTGAAACATTTTTTTCTATGTTTTGTACTTTGGGAGTTTTAAGCGAAAAAGTGGGGGTCTATTTGAGTTTGAGGTTAGTTTTCACAACCTTAACAGGCGATTGGGTGGAAATGAATCATATCGTTGTTCTCGCGTTGAGTCACTCTACAAACCCACAAAGTTGTGTTCTAATCAGTGATTAAGGGTTCACGGTGTTTTCTTGTTAGCAATTTTTAGCGCTGCTCAAATGTGAGCGAATTTCTCGAAACAAAGAAGATAGCGGTGGACTAGCTGTGAAGTTTAAAATGTGGATCAGTAGCGAGAGCGAGGCATTACTCTGTTAGCATGTACCATATTTAGCGTTACGTCCCGTACATAGGGTGTGAGGATAACGATGACCAAGCGTGAATGGAGTATTTCCTCGAGCAAAAATAAATAGAAAGAGTGAAATTAAATTGTTTTTATCCGAGGCTTTGTCTTTCATTTGTGGGTAAAAAATAACGACGGCAATATGCCGTATTAAGTAAAATCTTTACAGAACAATTTCGGATGGATATTATCAATTTCAATTGAAATAATGAATAGACTCGTTACATTACAAGTTTCTTAAAATCACTGTGGGAGATTATTATCAGAAAAGGTACATTTGGTTTTATTACATTTAGATAAATTAAGGTTTCGACTTTCATAAAAAACTCAAGAATAGTCCCAAGGACCAGCATAGAGTATTTCACGGACATAAATGGCTGTTCTAACGTAGAGGATATGACGAGTATAATATTTGAAAAACGCAGAGTGGATATTTCTTTATTCTACTAGTTGAGAATGAAGTATAGTGGTGTAATAGGGAACAGGTACGACGGAAATGTTGTAAATGTTTTGAAAAGTTGTTTATGGCCGAAAGCCCTTTTTCGCATTTGTATTCTAAAGCTTTGAAAGCTGTGGGACTGTAGGCAGTAGGCACCATAAAACTAGTGATCAAATTAATTCTTTGATAAACTACAATAATTTAAAGATACCGGTACACAATACAAATTTTCGAATACAAGAAGTATAGACCTTTTAGCACGTGCCTTTTATTCATTTTATTAATCCAGCCTTGGAACTTTTTTTGCCTGCGACTGTATTTATAATTGAGGCATTAAATGCTAAAAACCACACTGAAAAGATTTAATTTTTCCCATTTTATGTGATTAGTACAGCCTATTACATTATTGCTAACTCAATTTCGCAAAATATGTGGGTTAGTCGGTTTTTGCTCTCAGTGCCTCAATTTATACACAGCTTATATACAATTATACAATATTATTATTATATTTCTGTAAGAGATGCGTGGTCAGTTGTACTTCTACAACCAACTGCATTGTAGTGGTACAAATAAATGTGTAACGAAATGAACTACAACTCTGTTTACATAATGAGTCATCTACATATCTGCGATACTTTTGATGACGCGAAAGTCGCATGAAGGTCAACATTGCATGCTTCGAAGAAGCCTATGTGAGGATTTAACAATGAGTGCTGTTCAAAGTCGGGTAGAGATTTTTTCGACATCTCTAAAGCTACTCAAGTATTTTTAAATGTGATTAGATATTCTTGCGAAGGTGATAATATCCAGACAAATCCAACGTTCTACGCTGACCTGCCGTATGAAAGCGTATTCGCGTAATTACTTCAGTATATAGTTTGAATTTGGAGAAAGACAGTGGATTTTTATTCAAAATTCTAAGTTTTGTTCCATAGTACTTAGGAACGCGTCATAAATTCACAATGCCACACACTGAATGTCATCTAAACATCTCTATCTATTTTAAAAAAATTCAGTGGTCTTTAGGTTTTAATGTAACAGCTTTAAGTCACTTGTATTTCGACAATTCTTCTTTTTCGAACAATGTGACTTTCTCTTTAACACTTTCGTAAATCTTTGGACCTTAATGATAAAATTTAAAAATTAAGTGAATTTAAAAAAAAAAATCGCTTTCATCCACAAATATTTTTTCAAATACAAATTTCAACATATCAAATTTACATTTCTAGAAAAAGACTATTAGACCCAAGGACGTCCATAGACTTTTTTCCAGGAGGAGACATTTTTTGAATGACAATGAAGAAAAATATAATAACGAAAAACCGAGTATCCCGCTTGCTTTTTTTAACTCATTTTGTAGTGCCAATTTAATTAAAAATTTAAATCTGAAATGTAGAAATATTCACTTTATTAGCATAAATTTAATAAAGATCAGTTTCCACAATTAATTGTAAGCGATTTTTTTCTCAAAAGTCACAAAGGGGCAACTGCTTTACAAAAGTCCAAGATTAGAGTATGGTTGTGTGAGTATTACGAATCTACAATTATCACTCAAAAGTTAAAAAGGTTAAAAAATACAAAAATGGATACACAAATATGACCCCCTGTGACCATATTATGATTATAAAAAGGTGTGACCATGGAGGGTTAAAAAACTATTCAATTTTCAAAAGTATCACGAATATTTAGATGCTCCCTTGTTTGCGCTCAATTTTCTACACGAAGACTTATAAATAATTTGTATATGTTTGTTATTTAGAAATATATATGAATTAATTTCAAACGTAGCATGCAACGAATAGAACTCGTTTAAACGACGAGAACTAGGATTATTCACTTTTCTATACGATAAAAATTGGTAAATTTATTTTGTACGATACTTGTAACACTGTTGACTACAGTTACCAAAGGGCTCGCGCGTGTCGCGCGAGTGCAAGGACTTACTGATGTCCTTGCTGAAGCACGATCCAGACAAGAGGATCTCCTTTGATGAATTCTTCGCTCATGATTTTCTGGATTTGGCTCACGCACCAACGAAAGAAAATTATGACAAGGCGGTCGACTTGGTGCATAAGGCTGTGCAAATGGATACAGAAAATAATCTCAAAGAGGCATTTCACCTTTACTGCGAAGCTCTTAGATACTTCATTCCTATTTTAACAAGTAAGAGGCTACGATTTCGAAATAAGTGAAACGAAGGTGTCACAAACAGATTAATACAATCGGTTGCTATTCTATTAGACGAAGCTGACCTAAAACGCAAAGAGATTTTACGGTCGCATGTAAATAACTACATTAAGAGGGCAGAAATATTGAAAGCATCGTGTATAGATAGTAGCAACGAGAAAGAGACATGTTTACGGGTAGAGAATAAAGGAAATCCTTCATCGATCCAGAGAGTACCGTTCTTAAACGAGAGATTGTCATTCGTGCATCATGAACTACGTTTGTACCCAAATTTTCATAATAAAATGAAATTTAATAGTGTTTATAAAATAATATTTCTTCTGTTGTATAAAATTAATTATGTCACGCGCGTGTTTTTTAATTATCCAATTGCCCCACTTAACGGGGTATTTTAATTTGCAATGCGACTTTTTCAACTCCTTTCAGGAATTTTTTTATGGATTTAATGAAAGATTTTTACCACTTTGAAAAAATGGCTCGACTTGTTGCTAAGTATGATTCTGGTCGTTCTGTTCATTCGAAATAAAAAAAAAGATTCTTAAATTATTCGGGCTTAGCTATCGTCGGTAGCAGATTTGGATTGCAACTTCGAAAATTCTTAAAATACCTGCAATTTGAACATTTATTGTCGATTTTCGCGATTTTTCTTCGTCTTTTTCGGGCTATAAAATTAAAAAAAAAATAAAAAAGACAATTCTGCTAAGGACGATAGCGACACATCTGCTGAAGATGTGCGCGCAAAATGGGCCTAATCGGTGAAGTAGATTTTGAGATATCGTGGCAAGTATTTTCTAAAATACCGTTTTGCCAAAAAACGTACCGTAAAATGGGGGAACATTGGCAGACAGGGACAACATTGGCATACACCGAAATTACGTTGTTTTACGTCAGATTAGTAAAACTTAACCTGTTAATGGGGTAAACTTTACCTCTGGGAAACCTTTTTTTTCGCGGGAAATTTATATGGATCGAAAGCACGTATCAAATAACATGCAAAAATCACAATTTTGAGTCTAGGAATCTATTCAGTAAAAAGTTATTAAGAAAAAGGGACTGTGAAATTTTGACATATATTCTAACGTCTAATAACCGCGAGTTGCTCTTCGCTCTTGGAAGACCTACCGTCAAGGACCCAGTTCCTGATCAGTTTAGTATATAAATACCAAATAATAAGTTTATCACGATACAAATTTGGTCGAAAAAATTATTAAATAATTATGAAGTATTTTTAAATTTATACGCAAACATTTAATAGCTCATAGTAAAATGTTTTAGGTTGATCAGAAACTGCTCCCTTTGCATCTTAAGTGATCAGGAATTGGGTCCTTGACGGTACCATGCTTTACGCGCCCGCAAGCGGGCGCGCGCCCCCCGCCCTCCACTAGCCAAAACCAATACTAATACCCTGGACAAATTGGAAAGTGGAATGCGTTGTTTCGGAATAAGTCAACGGAAATACTGTACAGAGGAAAGAGGTGCAGTATTTAAATATATAACATAGAAAAAACAATTTTGTTCGAAATGTAAAAATAGTAACTGACGACATTTGCTTTTCCCTTTTACACAAAGAAAACGTCCAACACCATGTTGACCTGAATTGTATAGCTTCATTGGTTTGCGATGAACACCACAATTTTTATTAATTCTCAGCAGTCCTTGCTCCCGCAACCATAAAATAGCACTCTCTTCAGACTGAGGTAAAGAACACAAGTTCCACGGTACCATCTTAAATATATTTACTTACTTTATTTCTGTAAAAATGAATACAATAAATATAACCGTTTTGAAAAACAAAGAAACTACATACTCCTACCCCTCCAACCTAAAACAACGAATCATACGCGACAACCACTGTAACTGTCACAATAAGGTTATAAAATCTGTCAAAATTTCGTAACTTTTTCGCCTCATAACTTTTCAACGAACAGATTCCTAAATTCAAAATTGTGATTTTTGCATGTTATTTGATACGTGCTTTCGATCCATACCAATTTTAGATAAAAAAAAAGGTTTCCCAGAGGTAAAGTTCACATCAAATTTAAGTTTACTGACCTCAGATTAGTAAAACTTAACCCGTTAATGTTATCTACATGATGTGCCAACGTTACCCCGGTACACTAACGTTTTTAACATGTATTAAAGAAGAAAATGACAAAAATTTTATTGCATTTTAACACTTGTAGTACAAGCACGAAACATGCAACGTTATGATAGGATACTTAAAGCAACTGTAAACATTTTAATTTTTACATTATATAACAAAATGTATCAAAAACCTGCCAATGTTCCCCCATTTTACGGTATTTAACCTTTCGCAAAATATTCCAGTGATGACAATTCTACTTACACCTAATCAGCCACGCCTGGTTCGTACTAAAAATCTTTCACTAAGTTCACAAAAAATCTCGAAAAATGGTAAAAAAATCGCATGTCTCAGTAGAATACCCCCTTAAGAATTAATCATTTCTTCAATTAAAATATAACACAAATACTTTGCATTAACCCTTAGGCTGCCGCTATTTTTTCGTAAAAATAGGGGTCCTTTTTTTGCAAAAATTTTTATGTATGAGTAGTCAATAGGTCCCATAGAGTCGAGGGGGTAGAACTGTACCAATATAGTGGCTATAGCGGCAGCCTAAGAGTTAATAGTACAGCTTGCAGAAAATTAGAATCTAATGAAAGCTCTTAGGAGATAATTACGTGCCATTACCTATATAAATCAAATTAGTTCATAATTCGGAATCTGTGTTACATTTTGATCGCGCAAGAAGAATAAAATGCAACACTCGCTTCATTAATATTGCGCGTTGTCAAGAAATATTATTTTATGATCATGTCTTGCGATTACGAAATAAAATGGTTAACTACTTTTCAATAGAATCGAAATGCGCGTAAATACCGAATCGTAATGCACCCTGTAATACTTTTATCGATAGGAACACTTAGCAAAAGTACCACCAATATGACGGACGCCCTCGAAATAGGAGATGTTGCCGAACAATATCTCGCGGAAGGGAATTACGCGCTTGCGCTGGAAAAATTTCAATCCTGCCTGGGAATACTCGTTCCTCTTTTGGGAAAGGAACCACTTGGCCGAAGGAGAGATTTACTACATAAACAGGTGATTAACTAATATTATATTAACACTAATTTAATTATCCACTTGAATACGGAAATCAGCATAAACAAACACAGATTTGCGATTTAGATAAAGGTATTTAATCAACTTTTTTGCACCTGATATCCTACTTCACACAGGTATGAAATATGGCTGGCTGAAGAAAAGGATTAAAATGAAGAGAATTCGTATAGAAATGTATTTTTAATATTATAGCCATAATGGAAGGGTAAGGGGGAAAACAGAGAATGTCACAAAACAGCGTGATCAAGACAATTAAGTTTTAATACTTTAGTCTATCAGTAAAGAAATAAAGTTCAATGAACCTTCTTCTTAAATAATGTCTTGTTTTACCTTGACGACAGAAGCTTAAGCTTAGGCAAAGAATGGGGACATTCCGTTTTTTGTTCCAGTACAGAGTGGACATTTCCTGTTTTTAACCAGTATACCAAATCTTTAACGGTATCTTACGGAGGTATTTGAACTTTATAACCCTTTTTGATTCGACAGTTTTGTAATCTAAGTTGCCACCAACAAAATATGCTATAAATGCCAAATCCCGAAAAATGGACATTTCCGGCTATTCCCTTTACCTTTCCCTAACCTAGTAGATATTCGATTAATTAAAACCCTCTAAGCTTGGCACTTCGATCGCTTCGTTACTCGGGCGCGGATGATAGTTTACGAGCTAAGTGTAATTAATACCAATAAAATAGTATAAATGTAACAATCAAGATAGTATCGAAATTAACCAAATTTAAGGCGAAATTGTTATAACATAAACCTCAAACTCTTCTCAATGTTATCAGCCCCGATTCCATATTAATTATTCTGCGAGCAAATGTACTAATTCTAAGTACTTTTTCATTCTATCGCAATTTACCGATATCAAGTATTTACATTAAAAGTGCGATGTAATTATGAATCTCTGTCATTCCCGATTCGCATATCTGCATGTAAAGAACGTAATGGGTGAAGAGGAAGCTACCAAAGGTCTTACATCGTCAGCTAGTTCACTGAATAATATATGTGCATGAATAAAAATCATTTGTGGTAAACTGCTTCCATTTACCTACAATTAGTCTCATCGAATCCAACTTGTTCATCGTTCACGATGATAGAACAATAAAATTGCCAGAGGCTGCACCATTGCCGTTTGGTATACTAATTAAAACTAATTAAAACTATCGAACGAATTCGATAAGGATGAGACAGTTTCAATGTATTGTGATTTTAGTTTGATGAAGTTTAGTGTTAGATATATAATAGGAAAAAAGTGTATTGCTACTTTAAATTGGTTAAGTTCCTTATCGTCGAGGAATTTTCTTGCGCATTACATTAAATAGACGATAATCATCAGGTGCCGTATATTATCACCCAACGAATAACAGTCGTTAATGCAAATATCTTTCAACTGCGGGCAAACACAATAATACTAACTAATTAATATAATTTGGAAATATATGATTCTACGCACAGTATTCCTTAAATTCGAGATGAAAACATTTTTGTAAAGTGTTATTTCTAAATAATTAATAATCTACGATTTCAATATTACGTCGCAAATAATAAAAGGCAATGAGTAATATTTATAACAATATGTTGCATTTACAAATACATAACGATTATATTAGATACATTTTGGTACGTTATACATAATGTTGTTTTGATCGGCAGGTTCAGCTTTGGTTGAAAGAAGCGGAGAGCACCAAAGGTCTTTTAGCCACTCAGGACATCGAGGAATCCGTGCACCGTGCTTCTGACTCGTTTAAGCAATGCACGATACAGTAATTTGCGTTTTGCATTTAATACAGAGGTTACTTTCACTGGCATTGTGCGGGTAAATTTTGCGAACGGAATGCAAGTCATTTCTGTCACATCACGTTGATGTATTTATATATGTAAGATATTCATATTAATTTATGGAGAAATAAAGAATTTTTATATTTAATTTTTCAATGTCGATGGATTTTTCGTATTCTCTTAAAAAATGTACAACGAGCTTCTAATTTAACCAAGAAGAAAAGAAGCAGTGAAGGTGAAATATTTTATAATTCCAATAACATTCACACTTATTCCATTTTACTCGCCCCCCCCCCCCCCCCCCCGCTTCCCCCCATACGCATAAAACATTCGTCCTTTGCGTACCCAAAAGCTGACCTCCATTAATGACTGTCATCCAAGTCCAATCGCCTTTACATATTTACTCTAATCGCCAAGTTACAAGGAGTCATTTAAGGACTCACTGACATTATTTACATTTCTCTGAAAGTACTAACCTCAAGCATTCAACGTACACATCAAGCCATTTTTTTGTTTCGTAACTTCAAATCAACGAGGGGTCACGCAATTTGTTTACATCTTTCGCAACAGGGTTTGTTTACTTTGTACGCGTTATCGAGTATAAGACCGTTTCCTGTTGAGGGCACTCTAACACGCGCGATGACGTTTCCAAGAAAACTACAATTGCGAAATCGATTGGCAAATACAAACAGACTGAGGAAAATATTGTGACGTTATTGAAAAGAAGAAAAAAAAGAAAGAATGATTCGATTAGAAGGAAAAATTAATTACTACCAGGGAGGACATTGGGACTTGCGACGGAAGAGGAGGGCGCGCGCATCGTGGCGCGTCGCCCTTACAACTTCCGGCAGAACCACGTGACCCAACTAACGGTCGTCGTTGCCCCGAAGCGTCATGGAAAATTCCCATTCCCGAGCAACAACACTCCCCTCCCCCCTCCCCGCTCCCCCCTTCCCTATATACATACCCCCTGCTCGCCCCCACCCTCCCGCGTACCCCCACCATGCCGTTGTCAGGTACTTATGTACATCCCCCACTTCATTGCAAAATTCTCTTTCCCCCACCAGCGGACCGGTGGTACCGGATGTGCGGCAACGTCGCAACCGTTAAGTACATAAGGATCAGGGGGTAGAGGGGGGGGGGGGGCAGTGAGAGGGGGGGGGGGCACGGGAAAGAACTGGCAACGTGTACCACATTCAAATCTGGACGGAACCCGGTCGGCCTCTCGGCTCACCTCCGCGCAAAACAGCAGAAAACGCGGGCTGGCAAGAGAATCGCGTACACGTTTGGGACGGGCAACCAACCGAGCGTTCCTGACGATCTGCCTAAGATCATCCGTCGCGTACGTCGCGTGTCCCCGTCGCCTAGCACAGTGCCGAATAGCGTGCAGAAGCCGTAGAGCGCAATTTCGCGGCGCCCTCGTGCGACGACCCTTTCGCCTTCCCCGTGAAACAGTGTGAAATTTTCGCGCGCGCGCAAGCAGCTCATGTAAATGTTACGGGAACGCGGGGGTAGCGTGACCGTGTTGCGGAAGTGTTATCTTGTGCCGTGGAATTATGTGCATGGATATTCAGGTTAACGAGAAGGAGAAGAAGATGAGCGACGGGAGCGTCGACGAGGACGTACAGATCGTCGAGGCCCGAGTCAACAGAGGTAAGCTTTTGAGGTTATGGGTGGCGGCAACGACAGCAGACTCGCGCGTATCCCCTCCTCCCCCCTCCCCCCTCCACACACACTGCGCCCTCTGTCTCTTTTTCTCCTACTGTCTTTCGCGCCCTTCTTTCTTGTCGGCCAGTCGTCGCGTCCCGTCCTTTTCCCTCTCGGCCGCGTTTCTCACTCGATTTTCTACCACGTCCAATCGCGTTACCCTCGCCGCCGCTGTACCTACCTACCCAGCGGCCAGAAGTACACATCGTGTTTGATGTTTTCTGCGAGCTCTGTGCCTCGTGTAGACCCGGCGAAACGTGCTTTCCCGATGCGCGGCCTGTCAACGTCTCTGACTCTTCTGACTCGAGGCAAGGCCTTAAAGACATTTTGCCCGCCCGGTGCCTCGCACGTGCGTCTCATCGATTCAATACTTGGCAGCGAATCCTGCAAACAAATACTTCACGCGTGTACTTATGTGTTGCACTTTATTAACAGGGGCAACAGGTTCGCAGTTACGTAAAACGTTTTATGTTGATTCATTCCTGCATGGATCCGACAGTGTTTCAGACTCGTGTGTAGGCAGATTCATTTTGAAGTCGCATACGCATGAAATTATTTCCGTTCTGTTGTATATCGTACGTGAAACGAGTTTCGCGTTGAAGGAAAAGGAAGTGTTCTTGGAAAGATTTATATGTTAATTGATTATTTCGTCGTAGTGTAGGAGTCACGTGACTGCGTGTTGATGCGTATGAAATTGTACGAGGAATACTTTTACGTTCTAAGTCTCACTAAATCATTATCAATGATATCTTTGTTAAATTGTTCTCAAAAATGACCATAAATTTTGACAAATATTAATACGTACATTGTATTTACAAATACTATTAGACAACAAGACTCTTTTTTAATACATCTCCGATTTATAATCAATAAAAGGATCCTAAGTCTCATTTCATTTTATACACGTATGATTGTAGCGGATGACGTCACGGTTTATTTAAAGCAACCTGTAAGATGATCGTGGCAATATCTTAGATGCTTTTATACAAAGAAATTGTATAACGAATACTTAAATTAGTACTAACCTTAAAACTCGACTTTTTTTATCAACAATTTTTCCATATAAATGGTAAAGTTTTAAATCATTAAACAGAAGAATATGTTTATTTTTCACAAGAAAGGTAACTATATTAATTTAAAGGCTATTAAATACTCTACCGTCTTAATACCTTTAGTAGCCCATAATGTATGCTATATAAATTTATTATACTCTTGGATGGTTAAAGATTCATATCGACCAATTAAATTTCATATATTTTCCAACAATCTTCATGTGTAGTTAGAACCTAATGAACTGGATAAGAAATATGTAATCTGTACAATTTTAATGGTAGTCGAACATCGAAAGTTAATCGATTACAGATATTGCCGAGAGTTATGGAGGTCATCTTTGATATTGCTATGATAAAAGAGTTTCTGTTCCCTTTATACGCGAGGAAATTAGAAGAGTTTTCAATTAAGTGTATGGTATGATTCATAGAAAGGAAATCATCATTGGCATTTATTATTTCAATAATGAAAAATACGTAAGACTGATGCAGGGAAAGTTCGGTCTCCAAATGCTATGTTTTTTACCAATTTACTAAAGAAACATGTGATCCACAATTTCTTCGCCAATAAAATCAATTTTAACAGTACTTAAACTATTTTTTTTTATAATAAAAACGTTTCTGTTATATATATATAATACAAGCACTGTTTTTCTTCGCGAATGTAGTTTTTCTCTGAATCAAAGTGAAATTTATTAAATTAAGAAGTATATTCGTAAAGGAAAATATTTTACTTGGAGCATAATACTAAAGTTTGAATAGTGAAATGTATAGCTTATGGATGCTTTTTACCAAATACTTAACATTCTTAATAGTTCAGTTAGATTTTATTATAACTCGTGCAATTACTAATGACAGAACAAGTATATTTTATACACTAGTGTTCGTTCTAGTTATTCACGCCCGTGCGCTTCGTGTAACACGGATTACAGCTTGCTCCGACCGCCCGCCCGTTTGCTGCGATGGCACATATATGCAAAGGCAACTATATACCCTGTACATACGAGAGCGCGAACTAGAGTGGGGGAAGATATGTGCAGGCGCAGTACATAATGTACCCACCCCTATATACTACATAAGAGCCGAAGAATGATGTAACAATGAGGCAGCTTCACGAAGTTTGCCGAGCGTTCCCGAGACGAATGCTTTGTCCAAGTCGCACGCGTGCTTGTGTGTTATGGGGTCGCACACCACGAAGCTTGTCAGCTGCTGCAAGTGTACGACGCCATATGCAATTCTACTGAGTTGCGCAAAAAAATAATGCCTCGAAAAATGATAGAGCATACTTAAACGATTGTTCCTCGGTCATAAAAATCTATAATACATACGTATTTACCCTAACTTATTCTCATTCTTCTGATGCGAGACGAGCAAAGCGATGACCTTCGCGTCGTCCGTCTTATTACGATAGAAGGCAGCGGGCTTCATAGAAACGTGTCTTTGTGCGCGATATTTTTTTCTATTACGTAATGTTTGTTTTGACGATTTCGCAATTGAAGAAAGCACAATAAGCAGTTCATCGTTATTAGAGAGGAGAAAAGGGACTATCAGTGAAGTATGTAGTATATTGGAAAGATAGAGAAAGGTAATGCTGTTATGGCAAAGAGAATGGATAGGAGTGGGAGAAGGAGAGGGCACATCCGGTTACCGCCATATTGTTCTTTGGTAATCTCCTCTTCCCCCTCCATCTTATACTGTCCTCCCTCCCCTCAAACTAAGTGTGCCTTCACTCGGCATAGCAACAGCAGCAATAGAAGCCTGCTATAAATAGATTGCTACGACCTTCCAGTGTTGCCAGAACGACTGGCCCAGCATACGTAGCGAAAGAAATCGGGCCAATCAAGGCCACGTCAGGCATTTTGTAGCGGCAACGTCGCATTCGTCCTTAGTAATTCGTTGCGAAAGCAAGCAGTAAATAATCGAATGTTGTAATTCATTTACATCCGATTGATTCTTTGTATTTGTTTTCTATTTTGTCTAGTTATGTTTTATCAATACGTATTTCCATTTAATACGCTCAAATATAGCGTTAACTTACATCTGCTTATTTCTACACGCGTGTCTGTCGCATTAACAAGATAACGAGCAACGCATTTTATGTGCATTTTTTTGATTTCACATTTCTTTGCGTATCGATCAAAGCGGCATTGCTCTTCTCCGCGTGCATTCTCCATGTATTCATATGTATGACTAAAAAGTGAAAAAAGCCGGAGTGGGCGTGCCAGTGGCGCGAACCGGCAACGCTGCAGCCGTAAATCATGATTAAAATAATAAGTATAATATATATGTAGTATATAGGAGGCTGTCGGGTATATGTATATAGGAGCTGCGCAGATGCACAAATAGCATTGCACGTCTGGCCGGGTTCTGCGCAGCTTCAATTCCCCCACCCTTATTCTTCGGCCCCCACTATCACGCAGAATCCCACGGGTAAGTTCCAGGAGTGGCAGTGGGGGTAAAACGCGGGCGTTAGAGGAGGGAAGGGCACCTGAAACCGCGACTATATACCCCCGCGTGCGTTTACCAATCTTGGCACTTTGCCTGAAAGAGCATATCGACCGTGCGACGTTGTCACATCGTCTGCGCGATCTTACGTGCTGGCCCTGGCCACTCTTTGAGCGGTATGTACCTAGCCGCTGCAGCCGATCCGTGATACACGATGCGAAACACGATCGACAATATATATTTCACCCATTTTTTCGATTCAGTGACGTACCTAGCGCAAAAGTTCATGACTTTGTAGCTTCGTATAAATTTCATGGGATAATTAACTGAGGGCTATTATCTCCAAACTTAGACAATCCAAAAGGTGGAAAAGTGTATATAAACGTACGTTTAGTGACATATTCGGTACTAAATTATTGGATACAGTATTATACATGTCTGTAAATGAAATTCTACTTTACATACATTTTTCTACAAGTCCCTGTCCTTATCACAACAGAGTGTCATTGACGTATTGCGTTTTTATCGGTTCTAATGATCCAAGTTCCAGTTTCTTTTGTAACCGGAGATTTAGTAGAAATCTATAATAATAATCGGGATCTCGTAATTTTCAAATCACTTAATTTCATACATAGAATCATTAAGAGCGCGGCTGTTGTTTCAGCTTGTTTCGAAAATACGATTCCTCCTTGTAAATACGATATATGTATACAGGCGGAATGTACTACCAGATTCGCAAGCCGTTTCTGCTTCGCTCTTTCCTACAGTTCTTATTCGTCGCTGGCAACGTGCGTACAGTCAGTATCAAATCGTTACAATGCGGAAACGACAGGGATTCATTGTGTAAATATTCAACCACGTTCAGTCGTCGCATGTTTAGGCATTGTTAATGGGTTAATCTGCGATAAAGTAGGTTTAAAACGTGCGTTAGTATACACTGGGCGGTATGGGTTTCGGTGGACGAAACTCGAACATGAATCACACGAGGCGTAACAGGCATGCGTCTTAACGCACGGCATAAAGATTTTTCCAAGTTTTTCTCGATCTCCCGAGCATTTGTATCTTTATTTGTCGCAAGAGGTAAAGATCGGTGCAACGTTGTCAATTTTACGTAGCACGGGAGGCTGTTTTAATCATTTCGAATCGATATTGTTACAGAGCGATATTACATACACATACATACGTCATCACAGAATATAAGATTTTGTGCGACTCTCAAGATTTTCTTAAGTCATATCATAACATTATATACACCCTTCACTTGTCACTGTTCGGCTTCGACTAAAGACTGCCGCCACGCAACGTTCTTATATACCACTGTGCAGTGAACAGCAGAGTATCGCAATTAGTACGGGGCAGAATCTCCTTTGCATATCGTAAATAGTTCATTTATAACGGATCAACCAACATTTCTTACATCGCACACATAAGTTGTGCGACTTGCCCAACGATTTGGGCAAGTTATAACGTAGTAGAGCAATCCCCTTTAAATTCTTCGCGGCATATGTATTCCACAAATTATTGGCGCATGCGTTGTATTCAATTTCTATCGAGACGCTGGATTCCATATAATCGGTAATAGTTCCTGCGGCAGATAGATGGCGCCAGTTACCGGGACCTATTCATTTCTTTCTCTTTCGAACAATAGACATTTGAATCTTCGATCTATAAACTGAAGAGTTGAAATATCAACGAATCGTATATGGGATTGGAAATTTATTTTAAAAATCCCGTTGCGTTTTCATTTTGAGCCAGATGCCGCGATAGACGTAGCAGCCACCGAAGAATTAGTATTAGTGAACCGGGAATAATTTTACAAATAATAAATATATTAACTAAGTCAGCTAACATTCGATTCCCTTTAAAAAGCAATAAAGTGAAAGTGCAAAGGTTGGAAGAATGATTTCTTGGGGACACGTAATTTCTCGGGCAACAATATCAGAGGAAATCCCAAAAATGGAAAGTTAAAAGCAACCGATCGTGTGTACGCGGAGGACGATACTGGTACCTAGCCGTACAGTCCGTGCGGAAAATTAAAGCTGTGCCGCTCTGGCCCGTAGAATTCGCGGTCGGCTAGACCGTGGAATGCCTAGTCTCCCGTGCAGCTGCAGCCAGACAGCTCGATGCCACGACATGGTTTATCGGGCGGCCTGAGATCGGAGTTTTACAGAGACCAGGTCCGCGTAAAATGGCGCTACCCTCGGCCGAGAGCACCCTAATCTACGACAAAGCTTCGCCGGGGTCCAGAGGTATGCCCGTCCAAAGTGCACGTACATAGTGTCAACGGTGCACCGTTCACCTACACCTCCAAATGTATGGTCGCCGTGAGTCGAACGTGGACGAATTGCCTCGCGCCACCTGCTGTAATTGTAGTTGCTGGACAAAGTGAAACGTCGAGGGAAAGCGTGAAAACTAGAAGCCGCGAGAGTAGAGACGAGAGAACTTTTCCGTCCCCCCCGAGCCTGTTCCTTCCCTCTTCCATGTCGTGTAACATGGTCGTGTGTCGCCGTCTCATTGACAGTGCACTTCGGTAGAGGCAGACGCAGCCGCGTATAACCTCTTCGCTGGTGTGTCTTCCTTCGCAATCCGTCGAAATGTGATTTCAATTAAAGTAAGGCACACTCTGTATCGTCGAAGATGAGGAACAACATTACGGACATGCACACAGCGAACGCTGATAGTAGCACGGACGCCATATGGCTCGAGAAAAGGAGTCCGTCGCGGACGGCGCCCGATCAAGTGTCACTCAGTACGTCCCTAAATGCATCTTTCCTCGCGAAAGAAAGATGTGCTTCGTAAAAACTTAGTGCTGCCGTGTCTGTCGATGGTATTTCGACCTGCACGCCCGCGAGTTGCCAGCTAGCACTTTGTTTTACATTAGTGATCGATGTTGGTAGAAAACAGTGTGAGATCTATTTTCCTTTTTCCTTGTCGGGTTCGTTGACAGAGAGAGAAACATAGATCGAAATATTTTACGATGCTTTTACCTGAGGAAATCGAAGGTTGCCTTATTGGAATGTTTGCTTAAAAGTAACCGCGGAGGATCGGCCGGGTTTGGATAGACGGTCAATTATCGCAGGTCATGAGCGCGGGGTTTTCCAAGTACCTACCTGATGTTTTATGACGCTTGGAGTGCACATTTACATTGGATTCAAATTTACGATTACATGTACTTACAAAGTGTGTTACGATTACATGTACTTACAAAGTTTATTATACGTTTGTTGGAAAGGAAAAGGAAATTTTGATGTACGTAAATTGTAAATACCGATTGTCGCGTAGTATGAAAAGAAAATACAACGGGTCTTGTAAATAAATAGATTGCAGAGTGCGCTTTCTATGTTCGTTTTCCATAATTGTGCTTCGTACGAAAGTGTAAGCAATTATCTGTGCATGATTTTGATTACTACCATGTGCGATTTTGTGCCGCGATAAAGAAAATAATTACGATTTGAAATTTATAATTGCAGTTAAATAACGATACTTACGTATATGGAAAACGCTGTTTTACGTGGTGTACGAATTTAAATAAATTGTATCACTGACATGCGCATCGTTCGCGTCCACGTGTACAATTCCACATGGCTTGCAATGCCAAAATTTTGTGCATCGTAAAAATCAGCTTCCGATCGCGTGAGAAGCATCGAGAATCTGGTTTATCTTGAATGAGACTCGGGATTGTACGAAGTCGGAATTTTTATGGAACGCGTGTACGACAGAATGATAAGAGATAATTGCTCCAATTAATTACCGATTACACGTCGAAACCTTGCATTAACACGCGATACACGCTTTCTCGCGCCCTTCTCTATCTACCACTAATTTTTACAGATAAAGATCTATTTAGGGAACTTTTTGCAACGATTCTTTTGTTATCTTAACACTGTTCTTCTTTCGTTTTTCTTCCAAAATTTTAAATATTCTAAATATCGACGATACAGTTGCAATACGGCATAAAAAAAATTCAATTCATACATAAAATAAAATTGATTGTATAAAATTTATTTCCCTTTAAATACTCGCGGTTGGAGGTGAATTGTTTCTACAACTTCGAGGAGTATAAAAATAGAAGATAACTTAGAACGATGTTTAAATCACCAAGCGGGCATGGAAACAGTTCCCTTCTAAGGGCGAATGTTTTACTTATAGAAATGCAAATAATTGCAAATCGTATTGTTTCTTTCTGAATGTCTATCTTGCGACACAGTAACGTAGAAATTAACGAAAGTTGTTTCTCCTTTCTAGGTTTTGAAAAGGTCGTTGTCAAGCAAGAACTTCCCGATGAAGCGGAGATCCGAGAACTGGCTGCCAAAATGGTGGAAGCAAACAAGGCGAAAATGGTCAGCGGGGTGTCAGGGACACCGCAGCCAAGGCCGCCCCAATGCCTCCTTCCGCAGACGAATCTTCCCGGGATTTTAGGGTACTTGAATAAACGGCCGGCCGATTCATCAACCGCTGCACCGACGAAACCCCCGCCCGCGGAAGGGAAACTACCCCCGGACGACGAGAGTCAAAGAGGCCGATTCGGATGGACCAGCTTCGACGACTGTCACATACCGTACATATTTCGCTCCGGCGAGAAGTATTGCGCCGTACGAATCCTAGAATCTAAGTTATTGAACAAGTACCTGAGCTACCTGCACGCGGACATCTACAGCTGCACGTGCATAAGAAGTTACTATATTACGGAGGCCGAGAGCAAGCTGTTCACGGAGATAAACGTGAAGCACTGCGAGAATCAGTTCGGCCGAGAGCAATTCACGTGCAAAGACTTGGTGGTCCGTCTCTCGGATGCTAAGGAGTTCTACAATTTCCTGGACGTTTGTTACACCAAACTAACGGCCGGCACGAATCCCAGCGTGTCGAACGGGCACAAGGCTGACAAATGCGGTTTCATCCGGATAAACAAGGAATCCGTGGTTCCTTACACAGTGAAAGACGGCCTTCAGTACGTCCCTCTGTTTTATTTCGAGGGCGAGACTGAGAATCTGAAGCTAAAAGCCGAGAAGCTCGAGGGTTGGGATCTGTCGTATCTCAAGTTTTGTTGCAAAGTACAGGGTATACGTAACGAGTTGTTTGCCAGTGAGACATGCTCGGTGATTAGTTTGAACGATATTAAAAGTTACTTCCCCCCCGGTACGGGATTTGAGGACTATTGGCCGACCAAAGTTATGGACTCTCAGTTGTTAGTGAATAGCAAAGGCGGTGGTAGCGTCGGTGGATGGACCAAACAACCGCCGACGCCACCTGCAACGAAGCCAGTACCCGTGCAGAACAATGTGACCAAACCGACGCTAAATCCACGTGCCACTCCTATGCACACCATGTTACCACGTGGACCTGTTCCCAGTACGCCACAAGTACAGCGCGTCACTCAGCCGAGGCCTGTCGCTACTACTCATCCTACGCATTCGTCTCCAACTGCACTTCCCTCCGGCAGGCCGAACATTGTGACGCAGCCAATGTTGAACACCGTGCAAAACGTTAATGGTTGGACGGGACTTGTCGGTGGCCAGCCCACTTTCCAAACAGCGCTTGTCTCTCAGGCTAATTCCATTATACGAATGCCTTCGTCCTTAAACATGCACAGCGTAAGTTTCTTGATTAATTCTTTCTTCTTTCTGTTTCGTTACGTTATAAGCAAAAGAATCTAAATGTGCAAACATATTTCAAGATATATGTTGGACCAGTTTTCAACTGGAGAAGTTCCTTTAACTGTTACAATATCAATATGGATAATCATGAGTTTGCTGCATTGCTAGAATCTTAATTTTATACTAAACAAGACTCCTCGTTGTTAGCTATGTCTTCTAGGAATAATGTTATTCCTAATATTTCCTTTGCATCATAATTATTTTCATTGTTAAATGGTAAATTCGGAGAGCCTCAAATACCTTAGCTTGATTTCAAGCGATCTGCAGAAATTTACGAGTAAAGCTGGACAAAATCTTTCGATGTACGTTTCACCTGTGTTTAATTTGTAACATTAGATTTATTATTACGCATTATTTTTGAGAAATCATCTGAAAGTAGTATTCTGAAAAGGTCCCAGGCATTATATATATTATCCGATGTAATACAGAGCTGTTAATTATTATTCATATACGTGTTTCCGTATCTTTTAATTGCAGCAAATACCTGCGCAACCAAAAACTTACTCGCAACAGTCTAGTAGGAGTAGAGGGGGTGGTGGCAACGTAGCAGCTCAGTATCCTGGTGTATATCCGGTAACAACTATGCAGACTGTCGCTCAGGCTCAACCACCCCCTCTTGTAAGAGCAACGGTCCATTCCAGTCAACCTAATCTTGGGTAAGTCTCGCACCCTGTGTTTCTTAATGCATAGATGTTTCTCTCGATAAAGTATGAAATATTCAGGGAACTTTTTCTTTTTCACATTCAGCATTTCCACTTATCTCTCATAGCATTATCGATGCTTTGCGCTTGTTTTCAACTTAGCGATTGAAGTCAGTAAATTGTACCTTAAGTGTGAGTTCAGTGTTAAAAAGCACGCAGCGAAACATTCTGTTCGAATCTATACACACTTAGTATCGTTCACTATTCGAAAGCTGATTGCGCGTCATATTTTTAACACAGCATTCGAAAAACTTTGTACAAGATTAAGCGAGTCGGCAGATGTTTTGTTCATTTAATGAGTAGATTAGTGTAAAGAGTTGCTGTTATATTTATTATTCACCTGTACCTTCATAAACGATTGGAATAGTTTCAATTGAAAATGTATGTCCGATGCGATATATATTAGAATAAAGTTAGCATGTGATGTCAGATTTTGGGGAGCTAGTTTATTTATTTAAACATACATAATTATATTTGTATTTGCAAACGATTATTATTTATTGTGTGGAGAACCTGCACCATAGCTTTTTGCATTTGTACATACAACATATGATTTTTTTTTGTATAGTTATCCAACCTATGGGAAGGATGACTGGTGAGTCCCTGTAAAATGTACTATAGTCATGATTACTGCGTAAAAGTAAGATAGCATGCACAAGAATACTATCATTAACAAACTTTGGTTTATGCGAAACTCTAATAACTAAGTATTGTCTGTGTTGCCTTCTTAGACATTACTTTCTTTTTTTTTCATAGTTTCATTATTTTTATTCGCTAAACACGTATTCGGGAGTGTAATTGCTTTTTTTTTATTAACTTTTTTCCTTTTTTGCTAACGTATATGTCGATATAAATAAGAAACGTAAATATCTGTTACTTACGATTATTTCAAAATATTCTCCATTGCTTTATTTGTTTATTACCTTAATCATAATATTCTATTGCTTTAAATCATTTAAATTATTATGCTAAAGTACTGAAATTTATACTATGGCAATAGTACAGTATTCACTGATATTAAATATAATGAATTAATATATACATTTTGTAGGGAATCTCTAATTATAACGATACGAAACTTAATATGCCTTTAATAATTAATACTTAATGCATTTTCCTTTGCTTTGATATACATTTTGGAGCGCACACTTCAAATTGTTTTCGAATGCACATAGAGTAAATGGCAAATGTATACAATAATACATGTTATTAAATATCTCGCAACTTACCTAAGTATCGCAAATTAGTAAATTAGTATCGCAAGTCTAAATCACATAGTTAGGCGTACATTTCTTGAATTTTTCTATTTCCCAAGATCTGATGTAAAATTTTTCTATTTTAGGGTCACGTCCACTTATACTGCACCTACCTTAGGTGTACCTAACGCAGTAACTGCGAGCACGTACCCGCAAATGCTTGGTTTGAGCGAACAAGTACAAGCTCTAATGCCATCTCCTACTCCAGTGTCTACATTATTGCACCCGCAAAGGCATACGCCATCTGTACATAACACATCCCACACAAAATATCCACCACCATTGATACCAGTAAATGGTGCTAATAATAACACCAGGTATGAATTAATATATATTTTTTGCATTAAAATGTACGCCAACGAAACGTCGCTACTATGTAAAAGTATTTGATTTCAGAGATTCGAGAGGTAGGAAGCCATTAATACCAATATCGGAAACACATATAGCGACTTGTCAGGTTCAACCTTATCAAATTCAGAAAGCACTGGTTGAAGATAAAATGGTACCTTGTATTAACTTCAAGCCATATATCTACTCCGAATTATTGATGACGCTTCCTGATTTTGTTGCTCAGTATTTCCCTGCTTGCGACATCAATAGTTGTCGACAAGTCCTCACCGATGTCTTGCACATAGACTTATATCAAGGAAATAGGTAAAGTAATACCTTTTTATACAGGGTGTTTCTGAAATGGTGTTACAAAATTTACAGGTGTATTGCACGCCTTGAATCTAGTTGTGAGAATAAGCTCTAATAGCATTGGGTTCATAGACTTAAATTTAAATTGTCGTAATCCTAGGAATCACGAGAGGAGAATTAATATGACCTCCATTGCTAAACTCAATGAACGTCTTATACATTTGAGAATATTTAGCATGTTTCTAATTGTGTCGCACGGGCATTCGTAATTTTGAAGCATTCTCTGTTGGTCTAGAACTTTAAAATGCACTATTGATTTCTAGTGATTCCGCAAAATATTCGAAACGGTTTAAATTCATTTTATTTCATTTTTCATGAAAGTTATAATTTCAACATTCTCGGGTTACAAGATTAAGGTGCGGCGGGGTTATTATAATAAGCTATTTTCGTACTGCAACTTGGATTGATTACATCTCAGAAAGAGCATAATAGTTTTATAAGAAATCTTGGCCAATACATTTCTCCGTAAAAATAACGCAATTTTTCCTTCATCCTTCTGTAAATGTGTAACACAAATTGCATGCTACTTTTAAAGCATACTTAATGATACTGATAGACAGTAATCTTTTCTTTAAAGGTTACAAATGAAGATGCTAATGGAAGCAGGAAAGTGTTCGTCTATGAACGAAGAACTGCCCTTAATACAAGTGAAAAGTATAATGAAATACATGCCACAGTTGAAGTACATGTTCAACAGAGGAGAGATGGTGATGCCTACGCCAGCGCATTCATCGGAGGAACACCCTGCTAAAAAGCGTCAGCGCACCAGCTAGGACTGGCTACAGCCTTACTGGCCTACTTACGACTATTATCATTCGGCGTTTTGAGAAAGCCGATCACATTGACTCGTGTGTAACAGATCAGCATTATCATGTGCTCTGAGAAAACGTGAAACGCAGAATAAATCTATATTGACGTCATGTGCCAGAGATTGCACGCAACCGAAGATTACCTTTTATATAGAAGGGATCTGTGACATACTGTGAGCTACTTCTTTCTCCAAAGTGTATCTACGAGACGAGAGTCTGCTTGTAAATAAAAAAAAAACAACCAAGATGTATAAAGCTGATGTTGCACAGTTGGCGATTCGAATATGCTTTTATATATTAAGATCAATAATACCTTTCTCCCTTGTTTCGTTTAGAGCTGGGCGATGCTAAACGGACGGGGATACGAGAATAGAGAATATCGTAACTATAAAGATCATTCCTCGTTTTGTATTTTGTTTCAGTTTTCTACCTCTGCTGCAGAGTATCGTACGTGTAGTATTTCTTTGTAAATAAAACGAAAAGTTCTAATCTCGATGTGATTCGGAGAAAGAAAGTGCTGAATGTGCAAATCGTTAATGGACACGAAGTGCTGATGGTGTATTATTTAAAATCCACCTGAATCGCACGTTGGACGGATATGAGAAACAAATTTGGCATTTGTATCTTTAAAGAAACGGAAGTAATACTTCTTCAAGTTCCTAGCTATCGCTAATGTGTATCCTGATAATTAGCTGAAAAAATAATTTAAAGATGTTCTTAATTCAACGGTTTAATGTAAATTACGACGTAAGTTTAACAAGACTTATTAGATAGAACGTTATAAGTTTCAAGTGTTGGGAAATTCTGTTTTTGAAAATTTGATTAACAAGATCACCGTATACAGCGATGCGACTAATTTTGTTCGGATATTGTCAGTATCGAAATACCTACGTCAATAAAGAAACAAATAAAAAAAAAAAGAAGAAAAATGCAGCTTAGGTTACCATTAAATCCATGACTCGTGTTAACAGTCAATGAGATATGTATCATTAGTGTCATACAAAAGATTTGTAACTATTTACTATTCGGTGAGCACAATCATTCCAGAATGTGAAAATGGAATCGATTCTGTTTTACTTTTATCGCGATCAAAGTATGTACTGTTCCTTTACGTTGCGCTTAACAAAATGTCAGTAACTGTGTAGCACACTCGAGCTCGAAGAATCCTTTATGTAGAATAAAGTACTGACTCTCTTATTAGTATTTTCTCTTCAATCAACAGATTCCATAATGGTTTTAAGTATTTATTGAAAGCAAACATATCTCACGAATGTTAATTTCAAATATTCATGCAGTAGAATTTAAACGATATTAGATAGCCCGCAATTTAACGGGAGAATTGATTGATTATGCGAAACTGACAGATCGAAGAACTTTTAATTTTAAGGCCGCCTGATATGGTCATCCGTTTTAGTCTACAATTTCACGCGGATACAAAATTATTCTCGTTTTTAATCATTATTTAATATAATTTCCTATATTTACAAGAAAAGTACGCGCCAGATGTTTTCCACTCGGGTGAAAACTAAGGTACGACTAACTGATAAAAGTAATGGCGTATTAATACGCAGTTTCAACTGGTTCTGCTCTCAGAAAGAGGCTTCAATTAGTATTATCGACTGATTAACTTTCGCATTCGCTATTACTATTACATAAAAGGAAACTAAGTATGTATATGTGAAAAAGTTGTGTATGTATATATGTATGAAGATAATTATAGCGATAAATTAATGTTGACCATCATGAATTTTCCATATAAGAGAAAGGCTTTAGACATCCTGTTACGGTGGAAATGGTATATTTTGTTATTTATAAATTACATTTAGTCATATCACAACTTCAAAGATTCTATTGCCATTAAAAAGACTACATATGTTGGGCTGGGGTCTACCCTCTCTTGATAAAAAAAATAACGAAGGGAAAAAACGGGGTAAAATAACACAAGAAATTCGTACGCGAAAAGTATTCAATGGAGAAATCTGGAATAATATGTAAAGTACTATTTATTATTTATCAGATTTTACATTTGAGTCTGCGTGAAATTATCGAAAGACACACCGATGCATTAATCGCTTGACAGAAGAGCCGTTAATTTCGACCGCGCGTGGCATATGGTGGATTCATATTCTGTTTAATTGATGAAACGGAAGTATCGGTAAAACAAATTTCCGAGGTACGTTATTTTGTAAGCAAATACATTTTTTTGTATCTGAAAAATATAAATAAAAAAAGTATGAAACATATACCATGGAGGGCACACGAATACGAATTCGTCACTGAATATTCAAGTCTGAGGAATTTCTTGAATTATTTTAAGTATTAACTATTTCAAGCACACGTATTAATCTACGTTATTAATTGCTCCTTGTTACCGCAAAGTGCAAATAGAATAATGTATCACACGCATATAATAATGTTTCGTGGTGATGAAGCAAAAGGAAAACTGAGATTTTGTGGGCCCAGTCCAAAAATTAGAACTTAATTATTTTTAGCATATTAGATTAGAGCATTTATTTGTTATCACATGTTAAAATGATGCGTGTATTATACTTTATCACATTATCATCTGTACATATAGATCATAAGAATTAGAAATACTAGACATTTCAAATAAATTCATGATATAATCAATAAGAGTGTTGGTCATTTTATATTAATTTTTTATGTGCATCGGAACGTACCGCCGAGAATAATTACACTTTTTCTATTCAGATATGATACATTTAATAAAAGAGTGGCATAAATTATACGGTCACTTTTTTTAATCTTATAATTTAAACATACATCGACATACCGCGTTTTTCCAATTCAAATACTATACCACTTTTAAAGCATGGAATAAGTTCGGGTTTAGCAAAATGTTTGCAGCATGAATAGCATATGTTAAATATTTAAGACAGTTTATTATTATTATGTCATTCCAATACATAATAATATATTCTGTTACAATCACGATTTATAATTTTACGACGAAAATAGACTATCATAAAACATCACTTAGCTTTTTAGAAATAGTAATTTAGTAATATATGGGGTGTTCGGCTACATGTGGGAGAAAATTTAAGGGTTAATTGTCCTCGAAAATATAGAATAAATTACGTTGACCTCGAGCTTCGTTTTTGAAAAAATGAACTGAATTTTAGCCGAGTACGCATGCACCGAAGTACAGTCTTAGGCGCCTAAAATTCAAATTCAATTTTCTCGAAAACGAAGCGCGATATCAAAAAATTTTTTTCTACGCTTCCGACTTATTTTTCTACGTAGAATCATCCCTCATATTTTCTCCCGCGTGTAGTTGAACACTCTGTATATTTGTTATAAATTAATGGGCAGGTAAATGTGAAATATAGTTTGAAGGAATAACAATTAAATTTTCTAACAAGGGAACATTCTCCATCCAGAAATTCTGATTTTAATGAAACGAGCAACATTTTTTCTGCGTGAATTCACTGTGTAGGGGGGAAATCAGCCCTTAAAGTTGCGAGATATATCAAAGCATTAAACATAATAATTGTTCAGTTTTTTATGCTCAATCGCGCTTTGAAAATAAAAATAAAATTATACGAAAAACGCGATAACTTTAAGGGTCGATTTTACCCCCGGACTGAATTTTCGTAGAAAAAAGAAATTGCTCCTTGCATACTCAAATATCCTCTCCATTCACAATTTCATTAAAATCCGAATTCTCGGTTTGGAAGTGTGTTTTCCATTCTGCTATGCAAACAAAGCATAATTAATACATTTTCATTTGATTTAACCTATTGGAAGTAAATACATCTAAATATACCTAATTATTATTTTGCATAGAAAAATAACAAATACTATTTAAAGTGGTGGATATAAACGAAATAGTATTTCAAATGTAATATGAAGATTTACGAAGTAAAACAGTTTGCTTTAAATTCATGTTCTTCAAAGTATTCATTAAAATATTCTATTTTCAATATTCTCACATTTCGAATATCTGAAACACCGTGCAATAGTTACGATACGGCTAGATAGTAAATAACAATGGAACCAACTGTAAAATAGATAGATTTTGTAGGCCAGCTAAAAGAATCCGTTTTGCGCACAGTATCGGAGCACAAGTAGTCAAGCCGAATCCTCAATATATCGAACACTGCAATATTCCTATTTCATATGTTCGCTACTGAAATAAATCTATTCTACTTATCAAGTTTCTGCGTTATGCACCTATCGCCTTTGCTTTTAAACGCCGCAACACGTTTGATCGCGCTCAGCTGTACCGGAAGGACGTCATGTGCATTCGAATGGCACAGTGCTGGCATCTGTGACGGAGGCAAACGAAATTGCACGAGACTGGCCGAAGTAGTCAGTCGCGGTCGCCATTTTGTCGGGTAGTCATCGGGTACGTCGTGTTTCTTTCGGGTTGCTGTGTTTTTGGGGCAAGCATCGCCGAAGAATTTGGGGCACGCCAATCTCGTTCGCTCCCCTAAATGGCTTGTCTGAACACCCTTAAGCAGGAGATCAAAACTCTTGAGTCCGTCTTCCCTAAGAGCCATGAGAGATTTCAGATAATGTCCGCGAGTGTGGACGAACTCAGCTGCAGGTTCGTCGGTAAAAATGGGAAGAAATACGAAATACACGCCAATATTACAGTAAGTGTAACAAGTACGGTTGGGATTTTAATGGGCAAGTCTATTCGAACCAGCCGACAGCGGTTTTCTGTTTATATGGGGGCACGTTGATTCCCATCGTTGCCCGCGACAAAGAAACAATAACACTCGGTGTTATTATTTAGGGCTTTTGACAAGAGCCATGCCCCGCTGCACGTACATGTACCCTCCATCCTTACGTACACTTTTTCCACCACCGTTTCTCGTTGCACCGTAGAATTTGTTGTAGCCACGATCGATTCTTTCTCGCTTCGACGAGACAGTTCCCGTGGTGATTTTCAGGCGAATTAATATCGCGCTAGAGGTCAATGTATGTCACAAACAGAGGGTAAGCCCCTCGCAATAATACCTATCCCGTCCATTTCTACTTATTATGATGAAAACAATATTTTCGCTTTCGTTCATTAACTCTCAAACAGTTATGTCGTATTTGTGCGAAAACGAGCCACTAATTTCGTCCACCTTAGATAATTTTCGTAGATAATCTCAGTAACAATGGGTATATTTATTTTGCGTTTCTTTCACCGTTAGTGTTTCCGTTTGTTTCAATACGAAATTATCTTTTGCCTTTTATTGGATAAGTACCACAAAGTTTCGCTAAATATCGGATAAAAATTATTCTGCATCGGATGACATTCGTGTTGTTCCGAAATCCACTAATTTGCAATGCATAATTTAAGTAACAAATACATAAATGTAAAATTCATTATCATTCGGTGTGTGAAATTCCACGGAGGTTCTTTTTACTTTATTTCCTTGGGTATATTATTATGCAAATTCAAGAGTAGTTATGTTTTTATGTTAATTAATTATGCATTGAAATAGTGCAGTACTTTAGACGCATATAAAATGTCACGTGGAAGAACCTATTCAAATTTTCCGGCACTTTATTCAGAGACGTACGTAAACCTAATTTATTGATATCGATTAAATACGTTGCTGTTTACATTCTGTTTATTCATTTGTTAGAGAAAGAATAATCCTACCTGTAACGACAAGCGATTTAGCATTACTAATAAGTTACAATTTGCGTATGCGTATACAGCGATACCAAACCAATTGCAATTTGCTTTACAAATATTTCTGACAAATGTTCCTTCTAACGTAATGATTTATTACAAATAATTACTGAGCACAGTATATCGCGATTACCAAGTTCCTAGGATCGTACACTAAAGGTTTATTTCTAATCTGTTTATTTTGTACGATTGGATTTTTAATAACTGTGTTACGAGTAAGTATAATTGGGGAATTATATTATTTATATATGCCAAAAGGATATGCTTTAAACTACTACCAGGTTGTAAGATATTTCTCATTTCGTAAAGGCGAGTAGTATTACACGAAATGATTGTCAAGGAACGCTCTTTTCAGAATTTGCTAAAATAATAAAGAAGTATTAATTGCGTAATAGTTTGGAATTCACAGATGAAAACTTAACTGTATGTATCTAGTTAATTTTGCAATACAAATCAAACCCAAGCTAGCCATCGAGGCCATTAAAAAATTAATCAGATCAACCATTATTGAGATTCGATAATCAAAGGGTTCTTGAAAAAAGGCACAGTCTGTCTCGCGCTGTGTGTAAACTTGGCGCGAGATACTACCATGTCTCTTGAAACAGGTCTACGTTATTATACAAGATACGTACAAATTTTATTTGTTATTTAAAGAAGAAGATTCCTAATTCTTATAGTCCATTCAACGAGTCGAGTCACCGGCTGTAAATAAAGCAACGTGGTGATGTTCAAACAGAACAGTGACGTGTCCTTCAGATATTGTATATTATTCGTTGCAAATATGAATATGAATAGCGCAATAAACGAAGCAAGTTCTAAATGATTAATAGTTGATTCTGTATCGCTATTATTTACATTTATGATTAAAGGTTCCGTAATTACAATATGTCACGATGCGCTTTACAAACTGATACAAAGACAGCCCTGTGATTAATAACTGACTAGCGTTTGATAGCTTGTGGCAGCTGATAGCTGTGGCCGCTGCCTTTCCCATATACTTCAGCACGTGCATAACTTGTTTACAGCTGCTGATTCGACTCGTTGAAGTAGGCATTGTCCTAGGTATAAACAATTATATGAAACGAATGAAAACACTTTTATTGATATTGCTATTACCGTTAGATTACTCTATGTGGATTTAGTTTACGTTACCACTTTTTTCTGTACCGTAATTGCTGATACAGTGATACTTTGAAACATTTTTAACGACGCATACATTGGCTTCCTTAGTTAAAATGTCCTACCTAGCATTTTATTATTTTTCAAGATATGTTGAAATATTTGAAGTTCCAGACATCTTCTACCATTTAAACAAAGTTGGAAAACCCTATGTGCTTTGTAGAGATCTAGAAACAGTCTAATTTATTTCTTTACAAGGAGGATACAAAGAGAATGATAAAACTTCAGTTTTCTTGGATGTTTCGAAATACTAGATGGGATATTTTGACTAAGGAGGGCAGTATAGTTCACTGAAAAAGGATTACTCTGTCTGCACTTACAAGGGAAGATCTGAAACTTGGAAATCTGAGAAATTATGAAATAACTATTGTTTTCTGCTGCCAAAATTCACTCTAAAGGTCAATGTCCAATGTATACACTCTTGTATCTCCTGTAGTTTACAGAGAATGAAATAGAAAGAGAATCTAAATTTTGAAGGGTTGATTTTTACTGATTTAAGTAAATTTCGGCAGCTTACTATTCGTCATGATGCGTTCCATATATTTGCTAGTATTCAAATATCTGATACATGTAAATTGTGATCTATAAAAGGGAGCAGGGGTATTAAACATATAATTGAGAGGCTCGATGGAAAACAAGCACATTTCGTTTCTTTGTACCATTAATTCTTTGTTGCAATGTATTGTAATTTCACCATCAACATCATATTGAATTTTCTTCATGCTGAGAGAAAACAAATGCGTAGTGGAAAAGTGGCAACGTGTGCCTGCTTTCGATTGGGCCCCTCAATTACAAAATGCAAACAAAGATCATAAATATATAATAATTAATTTACTTTTATAATATAACTAGTAGATATGATAAGAAGGAATAAGAAAACACTGATATGTAATGCACACTTTTATAAGTAGTAGAAATTTTTTCACAAGAAATATGTTTCTTATACGCGAAGAGAAAAATGTGTATCTCGTAGTGAATAATATACACTATCAGTGGCAGATTTAAGAAAGGCCCAGGTGATAAACGTTCTGAGGGGCCCATATCTTAGGGAAAATGAAGAGGTAGTGTACTAAAAACGGGTCAACTGTAGTAGTACGAAAAAAATGCAGTGTCTGGATACCTATCTACCTAATCATAATTTTTTTTGGAGATGGGGGCCTTCTGGGCAGAGGCCCAGGGGGCAACTACTCATTAGCCGCCCTGTTAAATCCGCCACTGTACACTACCTGTTCTGTCAGCTAAGTGTTAACACTCTTCAAGTGTTATAGCAGATTTTAGAATATATAATTACTGGAGAAGACATCGGGTCGGGTTCTCAAAAATCTCGGTATTCCCGAGAATGTTCGCAATTCCCAAGAGAGTTGAGATTCCCGAAACTGCCGGGATTCCCGAAAATTCCGAGGATCCAATTGCTGTTTCGTAAGAAAAATGTGCAGCGACATTGTTGATTATCTGAAGTACAGACATCAGTAAGTCCTAATAATACGAATCCGGACAGTTTCGGGAATCTCGACTCTCTCGGGAATCCCGAAACCCTCAAGAAGCTGTCTATAATCAGAGAAAAATTCTCGTCCTAAATTACGTACTATTAGTTTACCCGGCAAATAATTAATCTTCCAAAGTTTTAAATTGTAAATTAAGATTTGATTTCATAAGATGTATGTAAAACCTTATTCTGTACTGATATATGTATACCATAAATAGAATTGATTATGCATTAAAGTTTATTATTCCGGTACATCGTGAGATAATTATATAAATGTTAATCGGTGTCTTACAGGAAACCTACCCCTCTACGCCACCAGTATGGTTCGCAGAATCAGAGGAGACGAGTGTCACAAATGCGGTACAAATTTTAAGTAATACCACAGGCCGTGACAACCATGTCATTAATCAAGTTGGGATTCTCTTGAAAGAATTATGTAGACTTCACTCATTACCAGAACCACCTGACGTTGAACGATTGAGAACAGCTTTGGATCCATTGCGCTTAGGAGGATCAAATGAAGCTGCAGCGCAAAGGATGGAAGCTGATGATGTTGAAGATATTGACGAAGATGAGGAAAGCGAGACTGAGGAAGACCTTCACTTAGACATGGACGAGGGAGATGCCAATGCCAAGAGTAAGGTAAAAAGGGAGAATATTAAATATAAAAGTTATGTTGATATCGTACTACTTGCGTGTCTAGTTAATTATACGAAATTTCAATCCCTTTTTGCATTCATTTCTATTAACGTTAAGTTTATTTTGAAGGGCGAGGAAATGGATTTGGAACATCTTGCGACGCTAGAAAGGTTGAGACAAAATCAGAGACAAGATTATTTAAAGGGCTCGCCTTGTGGAAGCGTGCAAGCTACGGACAGGCTTATGAAAGAATTGCGCGATATTTACCGAAGTGACAGTTTCAAAAAAGGTAGCACAGTATGATTTTATAAAATATCTGTATCATAGAATTATATTGTATATTTTAATGTTCCGCTTAAATCTATTACAGGAATGTACAGCATAGAATTAGTGAGTGACAGTTTGTATGAATGGAATATTAGGCTGATGTGTGTTGATCCTGATTCGCCTCTGCACAGCGATCTCATACTTCTGAAAGAAAAGGAAGGCAAAGATAGTATTCTCCTTAACATGCTCTTTAAGGTATATCATCTGTCTAAAATTCTTTTTCTCGCAAACATCTTGTGTACATCAAAATATATCGATGGACCACCTTCTTTAATTTTTTTTTTAAATCTACCCCACTAATTTCCGAGGATAAGAGAACTCATTAGTGATTTCTGTTATTGTAGGAAACGTATCCATTTGAACCCCCATTTGTCAGAGTCGTACATCCGATGATTTCTGGTGGATACGTCCTTATCGGAGGCGCTATTTGTATGGAGCTCTTAACGAAACAGGGTTGGAGTTCTGCTTATACAGTGGAAGCAGTTATCATGCAGATTTCAGCGACATTAGTGAAAGGAAAAGCACGCATACAGTTTCAAGGATCTGGTGGTGCTGGAAAAGTATGCGGTGGGCAAGGCCAATACAGTCTAGCACGTGCACAACAGTCATTCAAGTCTCTTGTACAAATACATGAAAAGAATGGTAAGCTATTAGTGTCACTTTTTATTTTACGAAGATAAAAGTAGTTGGATTCATTCAATGAGAAAAAAGTTTCGAAATATGTTCAAGCTGTATCGCAAAGTTCTGAATAATTGTTTCGAAACGCTTACAGTAGGCGGATTCGAGAAGCATTCGCTTACCCTTTGGTACGTCTCGATTGTACTCCTCGAGTATCTGAAACAGTACTAGAGTCACTATGCATCCCATTCTCTCGAAACCGAGGCATTTGTGAACAAATTTTACTTTGCAATTTCAATTGTCACGTTTCGGGCCGTATCGCCAGCCTTGTTCCTGAAACAACGATGCATCGAACATATTGTGTATTATAATATTCTTGTAGGTTGGTTTACCCCCCCAAAAGAGGATGGCTAATGAACACGAATCGCGAAGGATGAAAAGTATGACGCGTGCTTACAGCTGAGACTTTAATTCGGTGTGTGCCCAACAAATAATTGTTACGATAATGATTTAATACACAGAACACAACATTAACTAGGTAACTTAAGATACTGAATTAATCGAACGCATAATTCCTTTGATGGCTGAGAAGAAGGCTGCTGCGCGACAGCGAAGCGTTTCGTTCCGTATGCATAGATTTTTCAGTAATTAGTGATTTAGATCGCCAATCGCATTTGTGAATGTGGGACATGATCATTTTATCTGGAATTGATTCTCACGTTCAGGGATTAACTGAGAATCGTAATTATTCCAAATAACATTAATCTTAGGTTTGTTTCCCTTTCTTTCTCTTGTACTCTGTCGAGTACACATGTTGTACGTACGTACGAAACAGTGTGAATATTCTGTGAAATGCGTTTGCGCAATCTGTGCTTCCTGTCTTTTCAGCAGGGAGGGACACGGCGATTAGCAACTTAGATAGTTATATTGTGAATTTTTCTAAATATTTTTTTATCATTTTCAGTTTCCATTCGTTCCATTCTACCTTATTCTAATATATTAACTTTCTCATTCATCGTGCAATTCATAAATAAGTTGTTTGGGTATATACGTTCGTTAAAAAGCTAAGCAGTGAACGATTAAATGCGAGAATAGCGATGTTTCTGGGGGTAAAGCGAGTTTTGTTATTACCTTTTGTATGCATCGGATGATTTCTTTCATTGGCGAATATAATTCAACGATGCGAACGAGCGCACAACCAAATCACTACCTGGCAGAGTACCTTAAAGTAACACCCCGTTACATTTCTACGAAGTTAATCTTGCAGTTGCGTATTACGAGACTTTAGAGAGTATGTATGATGCTATATAAATACAAGCTTCCTTAAATTCTGCTGATCGCAATAGAAATCAAGGGAATCTCATTCGATATTAATTTGCTTCGCGTGCGCCAAGAGATCGTAGATTTTTCATGTAAAATATATTTTCTTACATTTTCTAAGTAGTGAGTTTCACAGTGCTAGTTACTAAAACACCGAGCGTAGGTACCTTTAATGTTTTATGTTGTAAATATCATAATTATCATTCGTATTTAAACTTCAACTAACGTTCATATTAAAGCCTGTTCTAACAATGATATTTTCAAAAAGAAGCTTTCAAAGGTCATGTTCAAATTTTCGACCGTATTTATACATATAGAAGTCGCATAGCAATACTAGGTAATATATATTTCCTTAATGTAATTGAACAAAGTAGATAAGGGTTGTATAGATGTACATATACATGTTCGTATACTAACATCTCGGAAGTGCTCTGTAGTGACCATTTTCTTTTCTCCTTTAGATCGAGGATTACAAACACACGATTAATAAAAGATACCCAAGATTTGGTTGTGTGACTCGCTTAATACGGTCCACTTTTGTTACGTCGTCTGGAAAGTGGTGGATATGCTTGGGATCGGCACGAAAGTTTAGTCTGTATGTTGGGCGTACGCTCAAGCGAACTTTTAGTAGTATGTACTCTATATATACATACATATATATATTATATAAATATATATCGTGACATTGATTTGCAATTCAAGCTCTATTTACAAGACGTATCGAACACGAGGGTAATGAGTCACCGACGAAATTAATTTGTGCCACAGTAGGGTTTACACTGAAGAGTTATGAAAACTATAAGACATAAAACACAAAGACCACTCGTACAATAAATGGTACAATTAGAATCGCGGTGAATGAGTACATATTGCTTGTTAAAATTATACACAACTTATCATTGCACTTGTATTTTTGAAATTCACGAGACTTATAGCGGAACATTTTCTTTCTACGTACGAGTCTCATATCCTTCCTGTACGAAAATAACGAACTTTCGTTGCATGCCTCGCGATGAGATTTCGTGCCAGTTGCAGCAGCGACGAAGTTACCGTAAACGCGTGGCAAGAATCAGAGGCCAAACTCTATCGCGCGTTAACTAGCGAATTTCTACATTTCTAAACGATTGCTATTATGAGGTACTCGAGATCTTGAGTCCACTCCCAGAACGTCTGTGCAACTTGTTTCGTACATACATACACGCATACATTCATGAACACAGGACACTCACGCGCACCCCGGACACACATACCTATGTCATACATACATACATGCGCGCGTGCGCGCGCATATGCATTCACACACCTACTCCGATTCGTGTATATAAATATCTTTGCGGTTTCATCTTTGTACGTTGCCCATGCGAAAACCTTTCATCGGTCGAACGTATTTAATGGGCGACACTTTTGCTCGGTCACTCAAGATACATTTCATTACTCGCTTAATACGATACCAACCCTTTGGCCCGACGGTGCGCCGAGTCACAGAATGATGAATAGCACCAATGTACGTTTCAGACATGGCCACCAGAATCGTACGAAGATGAAGCGGTATATATGTTATCGGTAATAACGCACGCACGACACATCCGTGGACATAATTATCGGGCTAATCCAGCGGAGGTAGCGTGGCGCGCTAGTTTCGTTCGTGGTGTAATTAAAAAATCGTTCGTGAAATTCGTGCGAGCAGTATCGTAACGATATCTAGATTCTTAAGTGTAGGATGTACAATCGACGGGCTCGTTGTCAGCGGGCGTCAATGATTTGTACAGCCGAGCCTGACTGACATTGAGTACTGGTTGTTCGACGTCGTTAACCGTTATGTTCTTTGTCAAAAAGCTTCTTTCTCTCACGTCTGTTAAGTTTTCTTTCATTTAAGAATTTGCGAACCATATATATTGTAAGCAGCCACCGTGGCCTGTATATTTTTGCTACAAATATCGTTAGTAGTACCGTTTTAAACGTACAAACGTTTTCGTGTTTCTCTTCTCCTATTTGTTTTCTCTGTCTCTCTGTCTCTCTTTCTTTCTCTCTCCTATCTATCTCTCTCTCTCTCTCTCTTTTTACTCATTGACGTTTTAAAGAAAGCTGAAAAGAAGATACTGATGTACTACGATAAATTGAAGACGAATTACATTTAATGGTTTACATTTGTTAACGTGAATCGATACGAATCTTTCTCAGCTGTTGAATAAACGAGACTCTTACTTGATGGATGCAAAAGTAATGGGAATTTTCGAAAGGGAATAAAAGCATTGAGTATCGAGCAAGATACTCTTGGTTTAAGTTCCATTAAGACCGATAATGGTGGTGTATAAAGAAAACGATATTACTCTTGCATACAACTTTGCTTTCCAAGGTAATGAGAAACTCTCTTCACTCTTGCATCGTCGCAATAATTTCGTGAGACAGATGTCGAGCTGCTCGATCGATCTCGCTTCGATTGTAACGATGAAAAGAGAGGAAAATGAAAGAACAAGCGTGTGTATCTAAGAATGTGCTGAGGCAAAGCTGATCGCTAATTCCTTCGAAAATAACCAAATGATTTTCAGTAGTTTGTATGCGATTATATGCTTAATGAACTCTCGACATTTCACGGTAATTTACAGTGGACATTCGATTTGAAGACTGATTAAGGTGGGAACCTCCGCGTTCCTTCTTCCATTGTCACGTACTAAGAATTGTCTTATCATCGACGCTTATCTCACCCATCGTGGATCGGCACGAACAAGTAGCAGAAAACAATCGGCCCGTGCGTGTTAAAGCTGTCTGTTCTCGTGCACATGTTAAACGTAGACATTTCGTTCCCGAATGTATTTGTGGCAAAAATGGCGAGCTCGTTAGAGTGTCTTAAGTTGTCTTTGTTGCCCGAGGTAGGGGTAGCTCGAGGCCAGTGTAAACTGGTTCCTTCGGGTCTCGTACGTGCGGCCATACGTGTTTACGTTGACTAATTGATTTGATCGGTGACGATCAGAACGGCAGCTTCTGTTTTACGGCGGGGCACGCGGTTCACATGGAATGTATAATCAAGCGGTAGAAAGGGAGACTTTCGCGGACGTAAATTAAGCGCCGTTAGTATTGATGCGCGACGGAGAATTGCCATTAATTACTATTGTTGCCGTTATCATTGATTACCATAATTTCGTTGCAACCGCTGCGCCTTCAGCCGTTATCCATCCAGCTGTCGGCTATAAGTATACAGACTTTGCGTACCGTGTTTTTATGTATGTGGCATCACTTAATTCTCGTATTGTAATACTTTTCTGACGAGGGCTTCGGGGAAAGAGCATTGTTCGCGCGTCGTCAGTGGCACGCGAGAGGCTTTATCTTCGCTGGTTCTTTGCGAATCGATGCCTTTGGATATAGATCTCTTAGGATCTTTCGCGCGAGCAATGTTCTCCGAGCTTAAATCTGTAACTCGACTTACCTATCCACTGTAACTGCCTATGTACCCACCTAATTAATTAACCAATACCGGCAATCAATCGGTCGGCCGATCGCTTCATCCTGTCGTCGTCAATCTATAATCTTAAGGTCATTCTACGTGTCTTAAATCTGTCTGCCCCCCTTACATATATGTCGTACCATTCGCAGACTTGAGTGAACATTTCAATAATTCTAACGTAACGACATCATACTTTTTCTCTATCTCTGTCCCTTTCTCACGCCGCGACTTTTGCATTAAGTTATGTTTAAATATTATTTAGAAGAACGCTACGAAACACAGAAAATAAAGATTTTAATAAAAAACAGAGATTCTCCCTGGTGTGAAGTGATTCCCTCATTCTACTATTTTACTGGTCGCGATGTTATTCCCTCGCGAGTATGCAGCTTGTTGAAGAGCCGATTTCTACAACCGAGAATGCATGGGGGAATTAGGGAGTAGCGGGGGCAACATTTGGCTACGTGGATCGGTGTACTAACCACTGAAGTGTGTATCGGGTTTACTATTATATCTGCAGGGCCAAGGGCAAATTTGGGTACAGGCTGCAGTCCAGGGTGGCAAATTTGGGGGGGGGGGGGCAGAAAATTTGGGGGAGCGACAAATTTTGGAGTAACAAATGTTTGAGAGCGGCAAATTTTGAGCGATAGAAGTTGGAAAAGGTTTACTTGAGACAGCATTAAAAACAATTCACTTTTTTCATGTTCCAAATTAGTAATGATTCCGATCTGATATGCCATATTGAATTAATTTTGAAATTGTCTCGACTCTTTTAAATTAAAATATTTAATGATATTTCGCGGAAAGGGCTGCACACGCTTCTTAGTCTGGGGGCGCTAAAACTTAAAACCCGCCCCTGTTCAGGGCACAATGCATTGTTGATTGCTATTAGCGTTTAATCGATGCAATATTAATTAAGCCTTACGCTATGAACAGGCATCATAAAATTGTAAAAGCGGCACGAATTGAAAGTTTGAGATCGATAAGTAACAATAGTTTAGAGATAGGTATGTTCCGTATAGTTTTTGGACACCATAAGTTAAGCCTTTGGATACATCAAAATGGATACGTGTTTTGGATTTAAGGGGCTCTGTAATAAGTGAAACGTTGACAAGTGATATTTCGCTTATTCACGCTCTAATAACGTTAACGTTTAATATTCCGAGAACCGTTCGAATTCGGAAGCTAAAATTTTAAGTAAGTTTCCGGAGACTATCAAAGCATGGTCTGAATTCGAAAAAAGAATTAATGGCTGTGGCGTTAAATATGCTATTCTCTTTGTTTATCTTGTAAATTCGATTTACAGTAAATGATAAAGACGAAAATTTTTCTTAGCGAGAGAGTCGCTTCGATCGCTTCGCATTCAAAGTGTTAACAAAACATTAATGACCTTAATAACTCAGATGAAATTACCTTGACAGAGCAAAATCATATGCATCGGTCTATTCTAACCATTTATAGTACCTACGCGCAATACTATATTTTTTGTAACTTGTAATTGAGACGGAAATATGCGACTGTTCTGACTTTCGTGGCTCGACCTGTATATATAGCATCCTATTTGTAGTCGTACACTGTAGACTTGTAGACTATACCATATAATTTATGAAATTATTTAATTTTCAATTCAAATCTACATAAATTATAATAAATTTTGAATCCTCCAATTCAATTTTATTAGAATATATCGAATTACTTAATTTTCAATTCAAATGTACATGGCATAGTTTCGCTGGGGTACATACTATGCATGAAGCGATCTCGAATGGGTGAATAGAATCCAAATTTCGCAGGTGGTAGCAAAACATCCGTTTCTGTTTTTACGGAATTTACTGAAATTGTGTCCAGTAAAACTAAGAATCTACAAGAATAAGAAATTCAGTTTTTATCAGTCAACGGAATGTTTAAAGTGCCGCTGTAGCTTACACGACGGTTGTATGTACTGCGGTAGACCGACACGCTGCCACTCGCCAAATTAATTTTAAGTGGCTTTTTCAAACGTTGAGAGAGTTGGCAACTTCAAACGATGAATTTAAGAAAATTCAAATGGCCGAACGATAATTAACCCCTACAGCACACTTTATTGCAGGAACATTGCAGAACCGTTGTTACACATCGCAATGTTGCAGGTTGCTTGCAGGTTGCATTGCAATTTTATTGCAACATTGTGGAAACATTGCCGTGCAATATAGCAATGTCCACGTTTGTACAATGATTCGGGAATATTGCACACACATTGCCGCAGAATCTTGCGCACACATTGCCGTGGAATATTGCGCCCACATTGCCGTGGAATATTGCGCAGATATTGCGGTACAAACTAGGTGGAGCGTTCGTGCAACGTCGACCACAGAATACGGCATTACGTTGCACTAGCAACCTATGCGGGTCGTTTCCGCAACGTCGATCACAGAATACAGTCTTAGATTCCACAGGCAACGTCCGAGGGAATATATGCGAACGTGGAAAATATATGATATAAATAATTAATACAATTACTTAATTAGCACAATAGGGTTTGAACAAACTGCTAAACTGTATACAGGAACAAAAGATATTTGTAAAGAAGTATTAGATTTCCCAATTACTGCCAGTGTCCATAATATTGCCATTTAATTTATTGTCTGACTCGTGAGTGACGCAGGCGCAGTTCATGTACACATTACCACCGCTCCTGTAGGTGTTTCCCCCTCTACCACTGTAGCTTAATCGCTCTGAGCACTGGGAAGCCCTTTCCCGTGGACACTGCTTTTAAGGTCGTATTCAGATATATTGGCCATCACTGCTGTCCAGCGGTCGCTGGCAGCTCTGCGAACGCCGGGACGGTGCATGGTTCTAGTGGAATGAATCCGTGAGGCGGTGTTGTAGGATTAAACGATGACCCTGTATATGTAGATTTTGCATAAGTAAGTTTCACTTCTGCAGTGTGTAGTGTAAAATACACGGTCTTTTTTATTCTTATGATTTGCTTACATCGTCGTGGTTTGTTTTAAATTTTAACTTTTATTTTTTCCCGCTTTGTTTAGAGGACTGTGTTTAATAAGCCACCCAATATTATAGCATTACAAGAGTTGAAACACTTAAGAAGATGCAACTTCTTTAGAATATACAGTACGCACATGTTACAAGCTCAAGGAACGGGGCTGGTGGCGGGCGTACGGCGCGTTGTGTACACTATTCCGCGCGGCCAACGGGGCGAGTGAGAAAACCCAAGAGCGAGCCAGAGGAAACGAAAGAGCCTGTCGTTCGTTCTTGGATTCTCTCACTCTCGTCCGCAGGCTTCCAAGAAATGGTGGGGATAATCGCCGGACTCCTATATAACGCATGGTAGAAACGGGCTGGTAACGAGGATTTACTATATTCACATTCACCAATTTTAACTGCTGATAGGGGAAGGTGGGGCAAGACGGGGTAGTTAAGGTTTGATGATGAATAAAACTCAGATTTTCATAATAAACTAATCAATTTTATGTCTGAACCATTCTTTGGTAATTAGTCTTTGAGTTTAACTGTGAATCAACCTAAGTTTTACAGATTTCAATAGAATAAATAGAAAAATTCAGAAAAAGTCGTTTCTCCCCATCTTGCCCCACGGGTGGGGTAAGATGGGGTACCAATTAAATAACAATATAAATAAAGTATATATATACAAAGTAATTATTTATTGGGTTGACAGAGGAGACACACATGTATGGCTTCGTCGTCCTCATCTAGTACATCAACAGAGGAGAAATGAGCCCATTTGCCACATATTTAACAGTGTATCCACCTTCCACAAGGGAATCAGTTCGTTTGAATTAATTAATAGAAAAGAAGTATCATTTTCCTCGGTCCGTTTTCCGTCTATAGTTTCTAAACATCCTGAAACAATGAGAAACTTTGATTTTTATTTTTAGGTTTGTGAGGGACATGATGGAGTTCCTCTCATTTTCATTACCCCATCATGCCCCTTCGCGTCTCACCACAATCATATGAACATTGCTCGAAACATTATTTACGAAAGTATAAAATAACATACGTACCTTATAGCCAGCTAAATTCTGTCTCAGAAACACATACCTGTACCGGAGATCTTCTATATTATTATGTCACTGTCACGGATGCTAAAAATAAGGAAAACGTAAGGAAGTCCAAAAAATTTTAAATTCTGATCTAACTTCGTCACGCGTCCACATGTTTCACTGATTCGCTGCTCACTGACGGCGCCTATAGTGACGCATCTAACGCCTATGCTAAATTTTGATTACTGTGTTTGTATCACGAGATACAGGGGGTACCCCGTCTTGCCCGCCCCCCCGTCTTGCCCCACCTTCCCCTACAGCTAACAGCGTTTCGGACAAAACAACTTCTAATGGACGTACCTACCAAAATGTTAGGAGGCTGACGAAGACAACCCTAGTAGCACAAAATATTGAATGCACATACATCCAATATTAAAAAGAAGTTCAATCTCTTTTTGATATTTAAATATACATACAATATTTATTCTAGATCAAGAAGCAAATATTTTTTCCAAATATACTGGAAATATTCATTTTATATTATAAATTTATTTTCAAATATAAAGTATATTTTACATTTCCTGAATATTTATTTTGGAATTTTGAATATTAATTTCAGTTCATATTTTAGTTCATATTTTCAAAACATATATTTCACATTTTCAGTATGTGTATATAATATTTGGGATCAACATGTTTTTCATATTAAAAAGTGTGGCTAAAAAATATTTTTTTAATATTCGGAAAAAATATTTAACCAATATTTTGTGCTACTAGGGAACTAAGAAATCGCGATCTTGAAATTGATTCGAGAAGCTGAATCAATCGCAAGCAGACGGACGACACAGATAGTTAGGTAGTTGTATTTATTGTGAATTACTGAGTTACTTATATTTCGTTGTACCTTCCCGCATAAACGTCAATCCATTCATTTTTATTTGTACGTAAACGGTGCGGCAAATACGTACCAGCATTTGCGTACGCAACATTTTCAACGCCTTTAAAAATTACAAATTTTCATGTTTTTTTTTAAGTTTTACTGTATTTCTATCAGTCAGATAGAAATTATTCTTCAAAATAAAGAAAGTTTCAGTCGAATCGGATAATAGCTTTTCGAGATATAGATTCCGCCGATTTTATAAACACTGTTTCGAGAAAAATGCGTTTAATGTTATGACTGTACTTTCGAACGGTCCTACTGGCTGATCGGCACGAGGTTTGAGGGTAGGGGTGCGGGTGGGGGGCAACCCTAAATCTAAAATTGTTGCTTCGGGAATTTATTAGTTTCCGAGATATTAATAAAAAACATTTAATATTGCGGTTGACTTATTCCGACACAACGCATTTCACATTCCAACTTGTTTCGGATATTAGTATTGGTTGGGACTGGATTAGCACGTGGGCGCGCGTAAAGCATGGTAGCGAACGCGTTTGGAGCAGCGTTGCCAGGAAATGGGTTTCGTGGTCAAACTATTAGTAGTGCAGGGGGAACTGGTTCATGCATGCGCGTGATGTCAATCGAATCAACGCCAATATGGGAAACGATGGGAAACAAACTCGACGCCAACGTCAAGCCAAGCCAAGTGCCAAGTACATACGGCGGCACCCAACCAGCGTCAACAACGGATTTCCCGGCGATGCTGGGTGTCTGTGGCCTCACTTGGCTTGGCTTGGCGATGGCGTCGGTTCGTTTCCCATCTTGGCGTTGATTGGTTTGCCGTCACAGCGCTGTCACGCGCATGCGTGCCGTGACCCAGTTCCAGCTCCACTACGAATAGTTTGATCACAGAACCCATTTCCCGGCAACGCTGGCAAACTTTGGAAACGCCAGGGCCACCCGATTATTTTTCAACGCGCTCTCTCTGTATCTGCCATGTGTTTTTTTGTTCACTGCCACACAAAATTCAGAACAATAGTTCAAGATACAATAAAGCAGCCTGCCAATCGTCAAATTAATTTGTCGAACCGTTTTTGTACAAATAATTCATAAACGATTACCTATTTCTCGGCACAACAAGGCGCAATCCCCCCTTAATGGGCCAACTGACCCTCACTGCCTGAACCCAATCTCGTTCTACGGCACCGAATGCACTTCATTTCCCACGAACTCGTTAATTTGCGTAAGAATTCAAATTGCTATCTCATCCAAATTGTATACATCGTCAAGTTTGCCGTCTGTTTCGTAATGTTTAATTCGTGGGCCCGCGTAGATGCAGTTCTTCTCGCAAGCATAAGATGATATTACTTCTCTTACTCTCTTTACTAACATTCTTATACATTTAATACAAATGCAATTAATTATCTTAATCAAATATAACAAAATATGCATCCCGTATAGTAGTCTAATTTCAAAAGTCCCGTCGTTTATTGGGACTTCAATACCGTAAAGTAGGAGACCGATGCTTTCAACACCTGAGGGTAAAATATAAGTATGACATCTATCTAATTAACGTCACTTCCTAGCCAGTTAACAAATTACCTCTGCAAAGGTTTCCAGGGTTAGTGGCAGAAGGCCGCCGGCCGACAAAACGGGGGAAGTTAGGGTTTCCCTTAATGATAGTAGGTACAACATTTTAGTCTTGCGCGAACTGTTGTACCACAGCCCGGAGTACCTGCAAACAGCGTCAGAACTATCACGCAACCCGAACAAATTGAAGCTCCCGTTCGTATAGGCTGACAACTGAAGTCAATATTCACATTTCATTGTAAATCTCATCGTAGGCATTCTGTACGAACTGCCCCTGACTGGTCATGAAAAATAGGTGAATCAGCTGAACCACTAGAAATCCCACGTATTTGTAGAACTCAAAACCCACATCCATTAGTGACGTCTGATCTCAAACAATCCGTTGCACGGTCATTACAGAAAGTTTCATGTAATAATATAATACATTCCTAGAAATCAACATTTTACCTTTACTAGCGTGATGCTCAACGCAGTGATCAATAGTACGACTCCAATTGCGAGATAAGTCGAGTGGAGGTCCTGGATATCCTGGATAAATCTGCATCGTTAAAGGTGGATGAGGCGATGCAGGAAACATGAAAGCATACACTTCATTTAAGCTGATTAGAAGTATCGCGATTAGACCGCGACTGATTGAAACATTTGTCCATATCTATGTTCACCCTATACTATACCGTATACACATTCAGCTAATCACATTCATCTGCTTGAACATTCGAAAAGATTTTCTACCGAGAGAGATTTGCAAACAATGTCACCGACCTAAGAGCGCGTTTGTGCCCTTGAATCGAGGAGCGTACATTTTTGTACGCTACGTCCATCGCTTCGGCCGATTCCTTCTCATGAGAAGCGTAATTCTCGATTGCACTCTTGAAACGGTATCTACGGCATTAACGCTGACACCCCAACTCGCAACGATCTCGCCTGAATTCTGATTAAAAATTGATTGCTACGAATTACTTACCCAGAAACTGCCAACAATCCGCACCCATGCTGCACGCCGAACATGTATAAACTATCACAGGCTGTATACACTATCGAGACCGTGAATATTACAAACACCATGTGCATCCAGAAATATATGTAGTATTTGTCTTCGTCAAAGGGATAATATGATGGGTAAATGTAGTATCGAATCACCGTTCCGTTTTCTTTTCGGAGGAAATACATCACGACAGTGGCTGTGGTAGGCATCATTACAAATACGAATGTGCCGAACGTGGCGGTCGCTGGAAATGAAAGAGAAAAAGGACACTACACTTGTCGCGGTGGAAGACAGAATGATTATTAACGCTTTGAATGGCACAAAGTTTTGGTTCGACATTGTGCGCTTTTGCCGAACTTCGTTTGTCTTTTCACGCGAAGACGCCAGTCACTGCCAGAGTTCGGAGGGATTCGGCTGCACTGATGCAGGGGGAAACACCTACAGTAGCGGAGGTAAGGATCAGTTCATGCACGCATTACCACCGCTACTGTAGGTGTTTCCCCCTCCATCAGTGCAGCCGAATTCCACCGAACTCTCATCGCTGCCGAACGCCAAACCGACATGTACCTGTCTAATAAACGTTTACACTTTAATTGTTGTATTATGGTACCTACTCCATAATATCATGATTTACTAATTATGCTGTGATTCGCGATATTGAAGAATATGAATGGCCAGCTTGCCATTTAATGTGTCGCCGTGTCGGAAACTTGCGTGCTCTATTAAGTGAGAATGAAAAATCTAAAATGGTCGGCGGGAAGTAAATCATTTTTGATTCGACTATTTATGAATTTTTCTCCCCTATATACTGCTTGATGTTTTTTTCATGAATATTTTATTTTATCAGATGCGTGGAGGTTTTGAATGTACGGCCATTAACATGTTGACAATGTCAGCCAGGGTTACTTGACTAATTGTAAGCATAGGAACACCACTAAAAATTCGTCTTTTTATCCTCAAGTTGCAGTCGAGGCAAAGAGATTAGCTGCCTAAGTCCACTTTCCCCGCCACAAATACCTCAAAAGTCACCCTAGCAGTTTAACACCCTTTCCTCCCTTCAAACTCTGCGGCCTTTCAAACAGACCATATCAAACAAGTACAAAATAATTATAGTATCTAACACCATGATAATTAATATAAAAAAAATAACATTGTGAAGAAGTGAAGAAAAAATATATAAAAATTTATTGGGCGTAGGATATATGTATATGTACGCTTTTCGTATACTATGTTGATGGAATTGGCAGCGTATATATACCTACGCCTTTCGTAATCAAAGGGTTAAAACTGAAAAGTAAATGTCAAGTCAACTAACGCCATTACATTTGTCAACCGTAATTTGTTGACTTATTAACAACTCACTACTCTAAATATAATAAAAACTACTACCTAGACTCGATTCAAATGATTTTCAAAATTAAGGTACGCAACAAGTCAACAAAATATCAATGGTCTATTTATAAGAATTAGTCAACTAGCCCCGGTCTCCCCTACACTATGCAAATTGCTTGACCTAGACGCACGCCGCGCCGACGCCTCTCAAATTTTGAACCACCGAAAGTAATTCTAGCGAGAAGTTCTGACTGTCACGTGTAACCAGACCTCTTTCGAATAGCATTCCCGCGATGTTCCACAGAAATCAAAGTAACTTATCTTACATACCCACATAGGCAAGTGTAAATAGCACTCCTCTTTTGCCATAAACGTCCATAATTTCGATCTCGGCTGGTGGCCTCTCTACTTCCCAATCGTTGTACATGTCATTAACAAATTGCGTCAACTGTAATTTCATTAATTTCATCTACCAGCGAAGAAATGAGTAGGGGAGACTGGGGTAGCTTATAACACGGGATAAATTGTAACATAAGTAAAGTCTTTTGAACGACAAATCTGGTAACCCACAGCATGCGAAAGCTGCTTGACGATATTAGCACCGTCGGTTTTAGTGACACAAACGAGCGTTATGTAATCATTTTGTGGTTAAAGCCCAAAATTTTAGTATTTACAGCACGTAAGTAAATTTTGTCTTAGCACTTTTAATTCAATTAATCGTCGGTAGAAACCGTTTGAACCTGTGCATCTTTGTCGCAAATGAATCAGTACACATTGGTTTATTATAATGTGTACACATTTTAGTAATTTGATACTTAGTTTCTCATTTTTTTAGATAAAACGCAAAAATTCAAGATCGGGGTAAATTGTAACATGTTACTACTTTTTTTTGCTATTTGCTGATACACCGGAAAAAGATGCTCTAGCTAGACGAATAACCGAACAATCGAGAATCCAGAAATGTAAAAAAATGTATGAAGGCAAAAGTAAAGAAAGCGCAGAAGAAGAGTTTGGTAGAATCAGCTGTGTTTTCACTGTTTTCATTTATAATTTTTAGAAATGTTTCTTTGTGTTCATATTTGTATTTAAATAAGTAAAACAGATGTGTTACTATTTAACCCGGCATGGGGCACATTGTAACAAAGGTTCAGATTTGTTTAAGATGAAGCTAAATGTCTAAGGGTGCGTTCCAGTTGGGCCCAAAACGACCGCAACGCCCGTGATTCTCGTAGAAAAACGGGCGTTGCGGTCGCTTTGGGCCCAACTGGAACGCACCCTAAGTGTCCAAGATTTTGTCACGTATGCACTTACTCTCAATGAGTTCACCACATACGCAAGTAGTAAGTGACGCAACTTATATCCCAATTGAGAAAAACACTTTCAAGAAAAAACTTGTGAAAACTTTTTTGTAACAATCTGCCCTGGTCTCCCCTACAATGGACAAATATCTCCTCACCTTCTCATAGTTCAGACCGTAATTAGCGACCTTTATTGCAATTCCACACCCTGCAACCACAAATGGGTATCCTTCCATTAGGATATCCGGACTGAAAAATACTATGATCCTCAAAATCTGTAAATGACGATAGCACGGCAACTGGTAAATTAAGTGTTTAAACAGGCTCGATAACACATACAGTATTTTTACGGGCGGATAGTAAATCAGTCAATTAAGATTAGGTAGTAACGAATGTGGAGGTAAGATGGTTCTAAGGAAATAATCGGTATAGAAACTGATGTGTACCAACGTAATGACAGACGTCACAGAAAAAGTGTATATAAATGTTTGTATTATGTTTCTGCTCATCTTTGACTGATACGGCCATACACCTGCGCATCGACAGAGCAATTTGTTACGGTTCAAGTATCGTTTGTTCACCTCTTCCCTCTTCATGGCGAAACTGGTATAGTTTCGGAGATTCGGTAGACAAATACGCAGGCGTTATAAGCGGAAAATGGTAACACCTATCGATCGTCTTGAATTATTTCGTAATTCGTAGCGATTATTACACCAGTCTGTGATTACACCGGTCAAAGAATTTCACCGTCAAACGAACATCTATTTTCTTACCGGCGCAATTGTCTATGCTGCCCCTTACAGACAATTGCCCTGAATTGGTTGATTTACGCCCACTGTAATCAATTCAACGAGTCCATTTATCAGCGGCAAATAAAATATGCACGCCGGTGGGACAGCGGCTGCACGTATTGGTTATTTGCCATTGCCACCTACTATTTTGTGAGAACACCGTCACGTGTCGTTCTAATTATTAAACGTGCAAATGTTTGTGTAGGTTCTCCACATCCATTACCAGCCCCCGCGTGTTCCTTGTTTGCTGTGGAGCCGTGTGTATGGAATATGTGCAATCCTGTTTGTGTTCGGTCCTCGTTCGACAGTATTGAGTGCAATCTACCCCGCGACGGTATAAGTGGGCAATTGAAAAAGCACTTTATTAAACTATGCTCTGTATGGTATGGTGTGAAAAATTGTTACCAGTAGTAAGGGCCGATTTCAAGCATAAGAGTTTCTACGGTATAAACAAACGTTTTTCCTGTTGAAGGGGTGGGGTAGAGTTATCACGATTGTCGAGGTTTCCATAGTGAAAACGTCACTGGGTGGAAAACGTCTTTTTCGTCGGGCCACGGAGACCTCAGTCGCTACTACCATGAAGGAGAGTGCAGCAGGGTTGAGGCATATTTAAACTGACCCAGTCCTACGGTCTTCATCTGACGTCAGCAATTGCTAAGAAGATTAAGAAGCGGTCAATAACGTGCCATAGTCCTTCCTCTGCACGAACAACGGTTTAAGAACGCAAGTAAGCAGTTACACGACTAATTCAACTAGGGTAATTCCGGGTGAGATGGCCTTGCGGATGAGCCATTCCACGTCAAAACGGATAGAGGGAAAATTTAGTTTCACCGATTCTCTTCAAAATTACAGCACTTGTCAATAACCTTGCAAAAACAAAGTATACTGAATATTAAAGGCCTATGTCAAATAGTTTTCGAAATATTTAAAGTTAAAGTCTTAAAAATTGGAACAAAATCAGTTGCCGCGTCATCACTTAAACTCTAATATCTCGGTTATTTTTAAAGATAATGTCTCCGTCATGGTCTCATTTTAAAGCTGAAGGAATGCTTTCTCAACCCGTATTTAGAATATTTTGTTTATTGTTAATAAACTTGACGGCAATCGATGTCAAAGTTTCAAATCGCGATTGTACGTCGTTCCCCTCCACGGTCCAGCTTGAAAAAAATACCGTTCGATTCGTTGAACCCTCAGCTAATAAATGGGTTTTTCAAAAAAGTGGAGAAATTTTGGGAACAGTGAACAAAAAAATAAAACTTACGATAGTGCACATCAACAGACGCGGTCGCGTCTGGAAGCTAATTCCCCTTCCCCCCTCTACCTATAGGCACACTGAGCGACCAAGTATCTATACACGAATGATCGCGAAATTGACAGGTCTCCGAACCTATTTTAGCCTTATTATCTTATTTTATGACATAGTCCCGGTGTTTTAACATGATTAAGCGACTAATTATTTTTTTTCGAACCCATTTGTCGTTTTACTTAATGTATCAAGCTGTTTTTCTTAAAGATAAAAGATTTATTCTGAATTAATAGTTATCAAAATGATACTTTTTTTACGAGACAGTCGGATAGCACGTAGCGCTAGTACTTGACGCCCGTAGATGTCGCCATTCTCGTTTTACTTCTCCAATTCACGCAGGTAGATGTCGTCTTTCGTAAGCTGAAGTTATCCGGAATGGTTTTGCTGAAAATGCGGTTGCGCAGTTGACGAAAAATGCAAAAAGTCGCTGCGTTCGGGTCTCTAGTAAATGTCACCTAGCTGTCACTTAATCATAACCTGCCAAGTTTTGGGTTAAATTCGAGTTTTTAGAAATGAAGCAAACATACAACAAGCAAACAGAGAATCGAAGCTAAAAAAAATCGTTTAAAAAGTATGATTTCTTTTCATTTTTGACGTTGCAAAAAAAGAATACAAGAATATGAACCGCTCTCAGGATGAAGACCATTATGAAATACGGCACTAAGTAATTTAAATTTTTTTATTAGGGGAGACCGGGGCAAATCGGCCACTGCGATAAATCGGCCACAGGAAGTTTTACCTAGTAGAAGTTAAAATAAAATCTCGTGTTTGCTTTTGTAAACGTCTTTCTATGTGTCTACAGTACCAACGGAATTTGATAGCATTTGAGATTACGTTGCACTTTGTAGAAGGCAAAATACGTTTTCGGCAGTGATAACAAATTTTCGTGACTTATGCAAAATTTGTCTTTATTCTGTAATATTCATGTTCTGAAGTTTGAGGTGAGTATTTATTGATTAAAATAGCGGTACTGATTACGATTTCGATGATAGTTTGAGTTATATTGGAAAATCTCTATTGTGTTTGAGTGATTGAAGTTAGAGTTTACGTCTGGGGCAAAACGGCCATGTAACACCCGGGGCAAATCGGTCACTCACTGATGATGTCGAACCATAGTAAATAAGTAGTTTTATTAACTTTTGTGCTAAAAATATTCATCAATGCAGAGCTGTCGGTGGATTCGACGCTCAACAATGGAAAACAGTTAACGGTTTCGGGACGAGGTGAGGAGTCGCGTGGCATGGACGGAAGCGCCGCTACGCAGTGCAGTTCGATCTTTGGAAAAAGGAAGTTATATCCGTGCGTTTAAATATTGATCGAAGCGATTATAGCTTGAATAGTTACGAGGAGAAATGAATATCGTTTACATTTTTCAGCAACGTTAATCAACATCCAGCCGGAATAAAAGGTGGCCGTTTTGCCCCGAAGGAGTGGCCGATTTACTCCGGCATTTTTCGAAACGGCGATTTTACACTATATTACAAATTCTCTGGAATGACTTTAGAAACGGGAAGTAACGAAAATTTGTTGTAGCATTTATGTACTATAGGGATTACTCTTTCGGATAGTATAATTCATATAGGTAATTGAAAAATTATTTTTTTTTTGTTAAATTTATCAATGAAAAAAGTGGTCGATTTGCCCCGGTCTCCCCTACATATTGATATCGGTTGTGGAGCAGCTGTATTTTTACAATTAATTTCTTTAACAAATGTTGCCATTTTCATCACAATAGTTTTATAATCGTCCGATTAATTTTGTCGTTGTCAATACATTTCGATGCTGATGTACCATCACGTATCATGCATCAATATGAACCGCTTTGAGGATGAAGACCGTTATAAAATACGGCACCTAGTAATTTATAACTAACTATGAAAAAAGTGATGAAATCTCCCCTCCCCCCCCCCCAATAAACATGACTCATGTATGAAAGAAGCTAATTCCCTTTAATTCTCGAAAAAAGTTCACATGCTAAGATTGTGTAATCATCTTTGCTAATTCCAATTGTATTTTCGTTCTCCGTTCGAACACTGATTCCTCTGTCACTTTTTATACTTGACATTCCTTTATTGGTCACAAATCAATTCAGTGCTCAGATTTTCAGCTTCGGTTTTAAGGAATTAGCGGGCGTTGTATAAGAAAAAAACCTTGATGATGACTACCAAGTTTTTATTATTTTCCATCGTAATACGATTTCCATACGTCATTTTTAACAGAACATGTCGCTCTTATAAAAGTTTTTGTGTCAATTACTGGCCTCGCCCGCTAATTCCTTAAAACCGAAGCTGAAAATCTGAGCACTGAATTGATTTGTGACCAATAAAGGAATGTCAAGTATAAAAAGTGACAGAGGAATCAGTGTTCGAACGGAGAACGAAAATACAATTGGAATTAGCAAAGATGATTACACAATCTTAGCATGTGAACTTTTTTCGAGAATTAAAGGGAATTAGCTTCTTTCATACATGAGTCATGTTTATTGGTCACTTGGAACTGCACGGATCCCATGGTCAGGCCGCACGCACGCGTTTTCAAAACAATCGCCTGGCGTAGGAAAGTATTTATATCCGATGCGACAAAACAAACTTTTCGTTCAGTGTTTCGGTATTCTCGACAAAACTAATAGAAATATCTGTTTGCCATATAAAAGATTAGCAATAGTAGGTAGCTTTTAGTGATTCTTCCTTTTCTTTTTTACATGTTATTACTGAACGAAAAGTTTGTTTTGTCGCATCGCATATAAATACTTTCCTACGCCAGGCGATTGTTTTGAAAACGCGTGCGTGCGGCCTGACCATGGGATCCGTGCAGTTCCAAGCGATGTGCACTATCGTAAGTTTTATTTTTTTGTTCACTGTTCCCAAAATTTCTCCACTTTTTTGAAAAACCCATTTATTAGCTGAGGGTTCAACGAATCGAACGGTATTTTTTTCAAGCTGGACCGTGGAGGGGAACGACGTACAATCGCGATTTGAAACTTTGACATCGATTGCCGTCAAGTTTATTAACAATAAACAAAATATTCTAAATACGGGTTGAGAAAGCATTCCTTCAGCTTTAAAATGAGACCATGACGGAGACATTATCTTTAAAAATAACCGAGATATTAGAGTTTAAGTGATGACGCGGCAACTGATTTTGTTCCAATTTTTAAGACTTTAACTTTAAATATTTCGAAAACTATTTGACATAGGCCTTTAATATTCAGTATACTTTGTTTTTGCAAGGTTATTGACAAGTGCTGTAATTTTGAAGAGAATCGGTGAAACTAAATTTTCCCTCTATCCGTTTTGACGTGGAATAGCTCGGATGAGATGGCTCGATCACGTGTATGTTCTAGAACGTTGCGATTTTCAGTTGTTTTCAGTGGTATATTGCGCGTCGCTCACACGCCGCATTAATTGTGTTTTCTGTTTGCTTTCAACTGTGAAATCAGGTAAGTTATTTGTAATGTAAAAATGGCCTATTCTCGAAAAATTTCTACGTATTCTTTAAATTATAATTTACTAACATTTTACGAAAAAGTAACGATTTTTTCTGAATGCAGTGCGTTAATATAATGTTTAGAGGTTATATTTGCGTTCTTGTGATGAGATATTGTCGTAGCATTATTGAAAAATCAAGCGAGGCAGCGCTCCTTGACTCTCGGGTTAGTTAGCCCGATTTTTTCGAGGATAGTTGGCCCATCATAAAATCATGCATAATAGCTAGTAAATGTTTTTGTAGAACATGCCAACGGAATATAAACGAAAACATAATCAGCGTAGGAAGTTATGGACAAACGAGGCATTGTTGAAAGCCGTAGAAGCAGTCCAAAGTGGCAAAATGGGTGTAAATGCAGCATCCAGAAACTTTGGTATCCCGGCTCCTACATTGAGGAGAAATCTAAAGCAGCGAAAGCAGCTAAACGTACTAAAAATTTAGGTAGGCTTAAACGCAAAGTAGTTATACAAGATTTATCTTCGGATTAAAATTTTTCAGATTTTCGACTCCAAGAATCTGAGGAATAGGATAATAATACTGAATGCGTGGGTTGTGGAGAGCAGTACAGCTGTATGTATCGTATATGGGAAACGATGGGAAACAAACTCGACGCCAACGTCAAGCCAAGCCAAGTGCCAAGTACATACGGCGGCACCCAACCAGCGTCAACAACGGATTTCCCGGCGATGCTGGGTGTCTGTGGCCTCACTTGGCTTGGCTTGGCGATGGCGTCGGTTCGTTTCCCATCTTGGCGTTGATTGGTTTGACGTCACCGCGCTGTCACGCGCATGCGTGCCGTGACCCAGTTCCAGCTCCACTACGAATAGTTTGATCACAGAACCCATTTCCCGGCAACGCTGGCAAACTTTGGAAACGCCAGGGCCACCCGATTATTTTTCAACGCGCTCTCTCTGTATCTGCCATGTGTTTTTTTGTTCACTGCCACACAAAATTCAGAACAATAGTTCAAGATACAATAAAGCAGCCTGCCAATCGTCAAATTAATTTGTCGAACCGTTTTTGTACAAATAATTCATAAACGATTACCTATTTCTCGGCACAACAAGGCGCAATCCCCCCTTAATGGGCCAACTGACCCTCACTGCCTGAACCCAATCTCGTTCTACGGCACCGAATGCACTTCATTTCCCACGAACTCGTTAATTTGCGTAAGAATTCAAATTGCTATCTCATCCAAATTGTATACATCGTCAAGTTTGCCGTCTGTTTCGTAATGTTTAATTCGTGGGCCCGCGTAGATGCAGTTCTTCTCGCAAGCATAAGATGATATTACTTCTCTTACTCTCTTTACTAACATTCTTATACATTTAATACAAATGCAATTAATTATCTTAATCAAATATAACAAAAGATGCATCCCGTATAGTAGTCTAATTTCAAAAGTCCCGTCGTTTATTGGGACTTCAATACCGTAAAGTAGGAGACCGATGCTTTCAACACCTGAGGGTAAAATATAAGTATGAAATCTATCTAATTAACGTCACTTCCTAGCCAGTTAACAAATTACCTCTGCAAAGGTTTCCAGGGTTAGTGGCAGAAGGCCGCCGGCCGACAAAACGGGGGAAGTTAGGGTTTTCCTTAATGATAGTAGGTACAACATTTTCGTCTTGCGCGAACTGTTGTACCACAGCCCGGAGTACCTGCAAACAGCGTCAGAACTATCACGCAACCCGAACAAATTGAAGCTCCCGTTCGTATAGGCTGACTACTGAAGTCAATATTCACATTTCATTGTAAATCTCATCGTAGGCATTCTGTACGAACTGCCCCTGACTGGTCATGAAAAATAGGTGAATCAGCTGAACCACTAGAAATCCCACGTATTTGTAGAACTCAAAACCCACATCCATTAGTGACGTCTGATCTCAAACAATCCGTTGCACGGTCATTACAGAAAGTTTCATGTAATAATATAATACATTCCTAGAAATCAACATTTTACCTTTACTAGCGTGATGCTCAACGCAGTGATCAATAGTACGACTCCAATTGCGAGATAAGTCGAGTGGAGGTCCTGGATATCCTGGATAAATCTGCATCGTTAAAGGTGGATGAGGCGGTGCAGGAAACATGAAAGCATACACTTCATTTAAGCTGATTAGAAGTATCGCGATTAGACCGCGACTGATTGAAACATTTGTCCATATCTATGTTCACCCTATACTATACCGTATACACATTCAGCTAATCACATTCATCTGCTTGAACATTCGAAAAGATTTTCTACCGAGAGAGATTTGCAAACAATGTCACCGACCTAAGAGCGCGTTTGTGCGCTTGAATCGAGGAGCGTACATTTTTGTACGCTACGTCCATCGCCTCGGCCGATTCCTTCTCATGAGAAGCGTAATTCTCGATTGCACTCTTGAAACGGTATCTACGGCATTAACGCTGACACCCCAACTCGCAACGATCTCGCCTGAATTCTGATTAAAAATTGATTGCTACGAATTACTTACCCAGAAACTGCCAACAATCCGCACCCATGCTGCACGCCGAACATGTATAAACTATCACAGGCTGTATACACTATCGAGACCGTGAATATTGCAAACACCATGTGCATCCAGAAATATACGTAGTATTTGTCTTCGTCAAAGGGATAATATGATGGGTAAATGTAGTATCGAATCACCGTTCCGTTTTCTTTTTGGAGGAAATACATCACGACAGTGGCTGTGGTAGGCATCATTACAAATACGAATGTACCGAACGTGGCGGTCGCTGGAAATGAAATAGAAAAAGGACACTACACTTGTCGCGGTGGAAGACAGAATGATTATTAACGCTTTGAATGGCACAAAGTTTTGGTTCGACATTGTGCGCTTTTGCCGAACTTCGTTTGTCTTTTCACGCGAAGACGCCAGTCACTGCCAGAGTTCGGAGGGATTCGGCTGCACTGATGCAGGGGGAAACACCTACAGTAGCGGAGGTCAGGGACTCGTACCGGTACGTAAAATACCGGTATTATACCGGTATTTTTCGGTTGTACCATCGTAACCCTTATAGAAACCGAAGTACAAAAATACCGGTATGAGATCATACCGGTATATGAAAATACCGGTATATTTACCTATATTTACCGGTAATTTTTTCGGTTTTCTTATTCTATTACAATTTTCAAGATATTTGTAAGCAGAGATTTAAACCCGGTATTATTTGATTACTGCTATTATGTTACCAAAATTATATCTAAACCGATATAGTACCGAAATCGCTGTAATGCCGAAACCAAAGGAATTACCAGCAAAGAGAATAAGATGTTACAATGTTACATTCGTCGGAACGTCGATTTCAAACGCCAAGTATAGCGACGTCGTTTGATGCCGTCTTATATATCGTCTCCCTTACGTCCGTCATGTGAGAAAGGGATAACAGAGAGGCTCAGAAATGAAGTGGAGGCGGAATATAAACAAATGAAGATTTGTTCTCGAGATCGATGACGAGAACGTGGAGCGTTAGCAGTGCCGCCAACCCAAGTTAGTGTCGAAAGATTATTTTCTTCATTAAAATATGTCCTGTCACCATTACGTTACAATTTGTCTGATTGTTTTTAATATTTTATTGTTTTATTGAAAAAGAAAAACCTGTCTTAATCTTAACCTACCATTTCTATAAGAGGAAAACCGAAAAAATACCGGTATTTATTTCGGTTTTCGGTAATATATCGGTTTCGGTATAGTGTAATACCGGTATCCAATTTATACCGGTATTAAGTCCCTGGCGGAGGTAAGGATCAGTTCATGCACGCATTACCACCGCTTCTGTAGGTGTTTCCCCCTCCATCAGTGCAGCCGAATTCCACCGAACTCTCATCGCTGCCGAACGCCAAACCGACATGTACCTGTCTAATAAACGTTTACACTTTAATTGTTGTATTATGGTACCTACTTCATAATATCATGATTTACTAATTATGCTGTGATTCGCGATATTGAAGAATATGAATGGCCAGCTTGCCATTTAATGTGTCGCTGTGTCGGAAACTTGCGTGCTCTATTAAGTGAGAATGAAAAATCTAAAACGGTCGGCGGGAAGTAAATCATTTTTGATTCGACTATTTATGAATTTTTCTCCCCTATATACTGCTTGATGTTTTTTTCATGAATATTTTATTTTATCAGATGCGTGGAGGTTTTGAATGTACGGCCATTAACATGTTGACAATGTCAGCCAGGGTTACTTGACTAATTGTAAGCATAGGAACACCACTAAAAATTCGTCTTTTTATCCTCAAGTTGCAGTCGAGGCAAAGAGATTAGCTGCCTAAGTCCACTTTCCCCGCCACAAATACCTCAAAACTCACCCTAGCAGTTTAACACCCTATCCTCCCTTCAAACTCTCCGGCCTTCCAAACAGACCATATCAAACAAGTACAAAATAATTATAGTATCTAACACCATGATAATTAATATAAAAAAAAATAACATTGTGAAGAAGTAAAGAAAAAATATATAAAAATTTATTGGTCGTAGGATATATGTATATGTACGCTTTTAGTATACTATGTTGATGGAATTGGCAGCGTATATATACCTACGCCTTTCGCAATCAAAGGGTTAAAACTGAAAAGTAAATGTCAAGTCAACTAACGCCATTATATTTGTCAACCGTAATTTGTTGACTTATTAACAACTCACTACTCTAAATATAATAAAAACTACTACCTAGACGCGATTAAAATGATTTTCAAAATTAAGGTACGCAACAAGTCAACAAAATATCAATGGTCTATTTATAAGAATTAGTCAACTAGCCCCGGCCTCCCCTACACTATGCAAATTGCTTGACCTAGACGCACGCCGCGCCGACGCCTCTCAAATTTTGAACCACCGAAAGTAATTCTAGCGAGAAGTTCTGACTGTCACGTGTAACCAGACCTCTTTCGAATAGCATTCCCGCGATGTTCCACAGAAATCAAAGTAACTTATCTTACATACCCACATAGGCAAGTGTAAATAGCACTCCTCTTTTGCCATAAACGTCCATAATTTTGATCTCGGCTGGTGGCCTCTCTACTTCCCAATCGTTGTACATGTCATTAACAAATTGCGTCAACTGTAATTTCATTAATTTCATCTACCAGCGAAGAAATGAGTAGGGGAGACTGGGGTAGCTTATAACACGGGATAAATTGTAACATAAGTAAAGTCTTTTGAACGACAAATCTGGTAACCCACAGCATGCGAAAGCTGCTTGACGATATTAGCACCGTCGGTTTTAGTGACACAAACGAGCGTTATGTAATCATTTTGTGGTTAAAGCCCAAAATTTTAGTATTTACAGCACGTAAGTAAATTTTGTCTTAGCACTTTTAATTCAATTAATCGTCGGTAGAAACCGTTTGAACCTGTGCATCTTTGTCGCAAATGAATCAGTACACATTGGTTTATTATAATGTGTACACATTTTAGTAATTTGATACTTAGTTTCTCATTTTTTTAGATAAAACGCAAAAATTCAAGATCGGGGTAAATTGTAACATGTTACTACTTTTTTTTGCTATTTGCTGATACACCGGAAAAAGATGCTCTAGCTAGACGAATAACCGAACAATCGAGAATCCAAAAATGTAAAAAAATGTATGAAGGCAAAAGTAAAGAAAGCGCAGAAGAAGAGTTTGGTAGAATCAGCTGTGTTTTCACTGTTTTCATTTATAATTTTTAGAAATGTTTCTTTGTGTTCATATTTGTATTTAAATAAGTAAAACAGATGTGTTACTATTTAACCCGGCATGGGGCACATTGTAACAAAGGTTCAGATTTGTTTAAGATGAAGCTAAATGTCTAAGGGTGCGTTCCAGTTGGGCCCAAAACGACCGCAACACCCGTGATTCTCGTAGAAAAACGGGCGTTGCGGTCGCTTTGGGCCCAACTGGAACGCACCCTAAGTGTCCAAGATTTTGTCACGTATGCACTTACTCTCAATGAGTTCACCACATACGCAAGTAGTAAGTGACGCAACTTATATCCCAATTGAGAAAAACACTATCGAGAAAAAACTTGTGAAAACTTTTTTGTAACAATCTGCCCTGGTCTCCCCTACAATGGACAAATATCGCCTCACCTTCTCATAGTTCAGACCGTAATTAGCGACCTTTATTGCAATTCCACACCCTGCAACCACAAATGGGTATTCTTCCATTAGGATATCCGGACTGAAAAATACTATGATCCTCAAAATCTGTAAATGACGATAGCACGGCAACTGGTAAATTAAGTGTTTAAACAGGCTCGATAACACATACAGTATTTTTACGGGCGGATAGTAAAGCAGTCAATTAAGATTAGGTAGTAACGAATGTGAAGGTAAGATGGTTCTAAGGAAATAATCGGTATAGTAACTGATGTGTACCATCGTACTGACAATCGTCAGAGAAGTAGCGTACATAAGTGTTTGTATTAAGATTCTGCTCATCTTTGACTGATACGGCCATACACCTGCCCATCGACAGAGCAATTTGTTACGGTTCAAGTATCGTTTGTTCACCTCTTCCCTCTTCATGGCGAAACTGGTATAGTTTCGGAGATTCGGTAGACACATACGCAGGCGTTATAAGCGGAAAATGGTAACACCTGTCGATCGTCTTGAATTATTTCGTAATTCGTAGCGATTATTACACCAGTCTGTGATTACACCGGTCAAAGAATTTCACCGTCAAACGAACATCTATTTTCTTACCGGCGCAATTGTCTATGCTGCCCCTTACAGACAATTGCCCTGTATTGGTTTATTTACGCCCACTGTAATCAATTCAACGAGTCCATTTATCAGCGGCAAATAAAATATGCACGCCGGTGGGACAGCGGCTGCACGTATTGGTTATTTGCCATTGCCACCTACTATTTTGTGAGAACACCGTCACGTGTCGTTCTAAATATTAAACGTGCAAATGTTTGTGTAGGTTCTCCACATCCATTACCAGCCCCCGCGTGTTCCTTGTCTGCTGTGGAGCCGTGTGTATGGAATATGTGCAATCCTGTTTGTGTTCGGTCCTCGTTCGACAGTATTGAGAGCAATCTACCCCGCGACGGTATAAGTGGGCAATTGAAAAAGCACTTTATTAAACTATGCTCTGAATGGTATGGTGTGAAAAGTTGTTACCAGCAGGTAGTAAGGGCCGATTTCAAGCATAAGAGTTTCTACGGTATAAACAAACGTTTTTCCTGTTGAAGGGGTGGGGTAGAGTTATCACGATTGTCGAGGTTTCCATAGTGAAAACGTCACTGGGTGGAAAACGTCTTTTTCGTCGGGCCACGGAGACCTCAGTCGCTACTACTATGAAGGAGAGTGCAGCAGGGTTGAGGCATATTTAAACTGACCCAGTCCTACGGTCTTCATCTGACGTCAGCAATTGCTAAGAAGATTAAGAAGCGGTCAATAACGTGCCATAGTCCTTCTTCTGCACGAACAACGGTTTAAGAACGCAAGTAAGCAGTTACACGACTAATTCAACTAGGGTAATTCCGGGTGAAATGGCCTTGCGGATGAGATGGCTCGATCACGTGTATGTTCTAGAACGTTGCGATTTTCAGTTGTTTTCAGTGGTATATTGCGCGTCGCTCACACGCCGCATTAATTGTGTTTTCTGTTTGCTTTCAACTGTGAAATCAGGTAAGTTATTTGTAATGTAAAAATGGACTATTCTCGAAAAATTTCTACGTATTCTTTAAATTATAATTTACTAACATTTTACGAAAAAGTAACGATTTTTTCTGAATGCAGTGCGTTAATATAATGTTTAGAGGTTATATTTGCGTTCTTGTGATGAGATATTGTCGTAGCATTATTGAAAAAACAAGCGAGGCAGCGCTCCTTGACTCTCGGGTTAGTTAGCCCGATTTTTTCGAGGATAGTTGGCCCATCATAAAATCATGCATAATAGCTAGTAAATGATTTTGTAGAACATGCCAACGGAATATAAACGAAAACATAATCAGCGTAGGAAGTTATGGACAAACGAGGCATTGTTGAAAGCCGTAGAAGCAGTCCAAAGTGGCAAAATGGGTGTAAATGCAGCATCCAGAAACTTTGGTATCCCGGCTCCTACATTGAGGAGAAATCTAAAGCAGCGAAAGCAGCTAAACGTACTAAAAATTTAGGTAGGCTTAAACGCAAAGTAGTTATACAAGATTTATCTTCGGATTAAAATTTTTCAGATTTTCGACTCCAAGAATCTGAGGAACAGGATAATAATACTGAATGCGTGGGTTGTGGAGAGCAGTACAGCTGTATGTATCATTGTACGGAGAGATTTTTCGCCACGTCGTCCCATTAGTTATTTCTTACTGCATATAAAGATAAAATTATAAAAAAGAAATCAGAACAATAGATTCTGCGGTTTGTGCAGAACTAACATATAATTGAATAAAAATTTAATTTCTCAATTTATGAAAGTAATGACACGGAAACAACTAGGCTATTGTTTATCAACATCGTGACTTTTAAAAAGAGCATTAAATACAGTATTAAATAAAAAGTTTGCAAAAGCTTTTCACAACAATTATGGTTAAAAAATTGATAAATGAAAAATTAAGTAAACTTCATCCTAGAAAATCAAATAACCGACCTGAGCCTTTGCGGCCGGACCCGCGCGCGGTCGCCTACCGGTCAGATTCTACAGAATCTGAATTTGTTTATTTTTCATCGTATCAATATGAAAGTGACACCAATGGATTCCTGGCGTTCTCCCGATTAATTGGACAGAAAATAATTTAAATCGGACTATTTTTAACGAAACGGGCTTTGAACTCTGCAAAAAGATTTCTCACGTAATATCCTTAATTATGGTCCGAATTATATAATTTTTTGGGCCATTTTCATCGGGAAGACATGAGGAATCGATTGGTAATACTTTTATCAACACTTTTCAAAAACATGAACATTTTATGTGGCCCGTCGGTTTTATTGCTCTCGGCGGTCAACGGGCGGTCTACTGGGGTCCGAAGGTCCTCGCTCGCAGCGAGAAAGCAAAACAGTGGGGTGGGTACGTCTTTCCCGATAATCCGAGCCCACATAAATTGTTCATGTTTTTGACAAGTGTTGATAAAAGTATTACCAATCGATTCCTCATGTCTTCCCGATGAAAATGGTCCAAAAAATTATATAATTCGGTTGCCATTTTCGTCTGTTCGCGCGCGCGTAGGTTGCAGTTTTAACGGATGACCCTGTACACAGTAAATACTAAATGCTCGTTAGGAGCCCGACGAACAGCTCCTTGTGCAGCCCTGCTCTAGACGAACAACGGAACAATCCGGAATCCAAAAATGTAGAAAAAATGTATGAAGGCAAAAGTAAAGAAAGCGCAGAATAAGATTTTGATAGAATCAGATGAATAAGCAATGATTGCTTAACTCATGTATATAAAATGTTTAATAATGATCTGTGTTTTCATTTATATTTTTTAGAAATGGACGAACCGGGGTCTGGTATTCCCGGGAGCCACTAGGAAGCAGAGTTGGGCATCATCTAGATAAAAGTCGAATAAAATAACTTTTCAAATAAAGTTAGCTTCATTCCAAGCGCCTAGGATGAAGCTACTTTATTCGAAGTGCCTTTAACTTGAATTTCGAATAACGGTTCAACTTTCATCTTATCTTCATCCTAGAAAATCGAATAACCGACCTGAGCCTTTGCGGCCTGACCCGCGCGCGGTCGCCTACCGGTCAGATTCTACAGAATCTGAATTTGTTTATTTTTCATCGTATCAATATGAAAGTGACACCAATGGATTCCTGGCGTTCTCCCGATTCATTGGATAGAAAATAATTTAAATCGGACTATTTTTAACGAAACGGGCTTTGAACTCTGCAAAAGGTTTCTCACGTAATATCCTTATTTATGGTCCGAATTATATATTTTTTTGGACCATTTTCATCGGGAAGACATGAGGAATCCATTGGTAATACTTTTATCAACACTTGTCAAAAACATGAACATTTTATGTGGCTCGTTGGTTTTATTGCTCTCGGCGGTCAACGGGCGGTCTGCTGGGGTCCGAACGTACCCACCCCACTGTTTTGTTTTCTCGCTGCGAGCGAGGACCTTCAATTACAAGTTTTGACTGTACAAGCAAATCGAACGGCAAGTAGGAGCATGTATGGCAGCCTTAAGGGGTTATGCCTACCTGCAAAATTCGGAAAAATGGATTTTGGGGTTTTGACATTTTCTTAAAGTATAACATCTTAAAAGTGTTGTGTGAAGGTTTCAATTTGATCCATCCAAAATTAGCGGAGCTGTGCGAGTTTTAGTATAGGTATGTCCTGGAGGAAGTAAACCTAACTTGAAACTTTAAACGCGTTTTTCTCGAAAGTACATTTTCAGAATCGATGAGCAAAATATCTCGAGAACCGCTGCATCGAATGAATTCAGCTTTTGTAGGTTTGTTCTGTATATAAAAATCTTGTCCTTAATCGTGGCTTTTTCATTTCTGTTCCGTAGTTTTTATTTTACAGATGAAAAATGAGCGATTTTTGCAGCGAAAATCGATATTTTAATTTGAACAGCCACCATTCCCATACAGCACACTCGCATGGCCGGAAGGTTCCATCAATGTAGCAGGAAGGTTCCGGTGCATTACCGGAACCTTCCTGCTACATTGATGGAACGTACCATGGGGAATCCTATGTCCGCCCTTTTGGAATATTCCACGGAACGTTCCGGCCATTCTCTGGCAATGCTCCCGGAGCGCTCAGGCCATTCTCTGGCAATGCTCACGGAGCGCTCAGGCCATTCTCTGGCAATGCTCACGGAGCGCTCAGGCCATTCTCTGGCAATGCTCACGGAGCGCTCAGGCCATTCTCTGGCAATGCTCACGGAGCGCTCAGGCCATTCTCTGGCAATGCTCACGGAGCGCTCGGGCCATTCTCTGGCAATGCTCACGGAACTGTTCGCAGATTTTACAACGATGTTGTTTCGGCAAAATTTGTGTGATATAACAGAAAGGAAAGGAAATGTAAGGGAAATTGATTAAATTACAATAAATATTGGCAATATTCATATATTTTTTTGTACAAGTCGATAATAGCAACAACAACAATAATAATAACAATAAAAAAAATAATAGTATCGATATGTATCGATACGGTATCAGTCCTAACTTATGAAAAATATATGTAAATAAAACTACAAGACGACAACAAGAACAATAATAAAAACAATAAAAATAATAATATATTGACTCTGGTGGAACTTCCCAAGCCCGCGTGGTGAAGCTCCAGGAGTTGTGTCACGTCACGCACATGCAACTGCTTGCGACGCGACAGGTTGCAAAGCCAAAACACGTAAGAAAGCACAAGCATAAATAGTTAGAGCGTGATTATTTATTAATTGCTTTTAAATAATAAAAATGGTTAGAACGTGTGTGTTTTGTGGCGCCTTGAGTGAATTGGATGAAGGTTTGACATATCACGGATAAGTAGAACCTTTTTTTTTTTTTTGTTTTACTTGGTGGAAATCCCCACGGATACCCCCCGCCCGCGGGGGCGGGCAGGGGGTTATGTGGGACTCGAACCCACTAAAACCACCAAGGTGATCTACCTCGCGCGCGGAGCTGCGCGCCCGAGGGGAGGGATTTGGACGCGAGATCAAACAAGCGATACGTTCGCTACCCTCCCCCCTTGCGCTTCAATGCAGCCCCGCGCTAGGTCCCCTGAACGGGGTCGTCCCTGGGGGAGTATGACAACCTCCCCCAGCAATATTCTCCGGGACCGGCGACTCGCGACGGATCACGCGCCCGAGTCGCCCCTTCCGGGGTCGCTGCTGCTAGGGCGGTGGTGTCCCCCGACACCCCCGCCCCGCGACCCCGCGATCGAGCTCCCAACCGGTCGCCGCGCAATGCTTGGTAGCGCGCGGCCGGGCCGGGGCACACTGCGTACCCCGGGGGAAGCTCGATCGCTCAGACGGGAGCGGCGGCCGCCACTTCCCTGGCGGGGGGGGGGGGGGGCTTTAAGACGGCCCCCCCCCCCGTTCTCCGTGCCTAGCGACGCCGCCGCGGCCCTGGCGAGTCCGATGCCACGACTCGCCGACCGCGGCGGTCACCCCCGTCGCTTCGTCGTCCGCGGCGGCCCTTCGCGACAACGGGGGCCGCCGCGTTTCCCGACTCCTTCCCGACGTCCCCCGGCGCGCGTCCCCCTCCGACACAGAGGGGGCGGCGCACCGGGGGGCGTAACGGCCGCGCCCGTTGCGCGGCGCGGCCCCATCCCGATCCCCTACAGCGGGGAGCGGCGAGACGGCGCGACCCGGGGCCTGATATCCGGGGAGCGGGGCGACTTACGCAACTAAGTCGCCGCGCGACCTCCCCCGGCCCCGGGTGGATAAGTAGAACCTATGTATATACTATTTGTAGGTTAAGTCGAACTTTTTAAAAAAAATATTTTTGTTTGTTTCATATAGATTTCCGTTGGTTACAGAACATGGGTCTGGGCCAGAATTTTGTACATTCAAACAACGCCTTATTGTGTTATAATCATTTTGAAAAACTCTGTTGAAAAACTCTGGTGAATCTTCTCAAACCCGCGTATGTGGAGTTAAAGAGTCTTCTGCCCTCTTTACTAAAAATGTACTGCATGCAGCATGTAATGAACATGGAATAATACATGCATTTATTTTACAATTTTACAATTTTAAGTCCTAAAATGTGATAAATAATAAATTGACTTACTCATTGCTAACTTTACTATATGTTTGAAGGTACTGAATGATTGTTTTTCCTATTTTCCATACCAACTATATTTTTCTGCCACAGAATCCTCTATTAATTTATGTAATATCATCAACGCCATTATCGTAGCATTGCTTCCACAGCTCCTCCTCAGTAAATGAATCTATTAAAGGTCATTAATAAATTATTTTAGTCATGAACAATGGCTTTATTGAAAACAACATTCATGTAACGCCAATCACAGGGGTGCATTGAAGCGAAGCAATGAAAAAATAACAATCACCACAACTTTAAATAATTGAATGGAAAGTGAAATGAAAGTTATACAGTGTATGCATATTTACAAGGAAACTGTGTGAAAAATAAAAGTTTGTAGCACAGAAAGCAAAGAAATATATGTAATTTAAGTAATTAAACTATTGCAGTTGGTTAATAAACATCAAATATGTTATATTAGTTACTTTAACTAAAAAATAAGATCCTTAATTGGAATAATTCATATCTATTATCTGCGAAAGATCTGTTTTTATCGCGTCCTTGTGTAGCGTGAATGAAAACATAAGTTCGACTTAACCTACAAATAGTATATACATGGGTTCTACTTACTCGTGATATGTCAAACCTTCATCCAATTCACTCAGGTCTTCTGCGCCACAAAACACACACGTTCTAACCATTTTTATTACTTAAAAGCAATTAATAAATAATCACGCTCTAACTATTTACGCTTGTGCTTTCTTACGTGCTTTGGCTTTGCAACCTGTCACGTGACGTCACACAACGCCTGGAGTTTCACCACGTGGGCTTGGGAAGTTCCATCAGAGCCATTATTATTATTTTTATTGTTATTATTATTGTTCTTGTTGTCGTCTTGTATATAAAAAATATATGAATAATTAATTGTCAGTATTTATTGTAATTTAATTAATTCCCTTACATTTTTTATCCTATCTGTAATATCATACAAATTTTGCCGAAACATCATTGTTGTAAAATTTCCGAAAAGTTACGAGACCATTACTGTAAAATCTGCGAACAATAATTATTATTGATATATATCAATTAGGGAAAAGTCGATGCAAGAATCGATTCTGGAACCTTTGTTGTAAAATGTCCGGAAGGTTCCGTGAGCATTGCCAGAGAATGGCCTGAGCGCTCCGTGAGCATTGCCAGAGAATGGCCTGAGCGCTCCGGGAGCATTGCCAGAGAATGGCCTGAGCGCTCCGTGACCATTGCCAGAGAATGTCATGAGCGCTCCGTGAGCATTGCCAGAGAATGGCCGGAACGCTCCGTGACCATTGCCAGAGAATGTCCTGAGCGCTCCGTAAGCATTGCCAGAGAATGTCCGGAACGCTCCGTGACCATTGCCAGAGAATGGCCGGAACGTTCCGTGACCATTGCCAGAGAATGGCCGGAACGTTCCATGAGGCTGGCAGGAAGGTTCCAAGTGGCAATGTTCCACCGCCACATGGCTGCAATGTTCAAGGAAGGTTCCTATGTCCGCACCGAGGCAACATTCCACGGCAACCCCCATGGAACCTTCCTGCAAGCCTCGGGCAACGGAGTGTGCTGTATGGGATTTTGGAGCAAATTAATATTTCGGGATAATGAACGATTAAGGACAAGATAATTTAATATACTAACTAAATTCCTTCGAATTTTTCATTTCGGATAAATCAGGTAAAAGTTGGAGTGATCACCGCAAACTACTGAAAAACAAAACGCTGCCAGAAGATCACTGATATTTCTTTTATTTATTTATATTTTCCATTGGAATAATTACTACAAGTAGTATAAGATGTACACTTTCGAATACATAAAGGTTTGTTTAAAAAAGTCTCTAAATTTTTCCCCCCAAAAATCCCGAAACTACTTGCGTTTTCGGACCTTGCAGGTAGGCATAACCCCTTAAAGCAGGACAAATTCCAGTTTTAAAGGTCAATTGCTTGTACTATATATATACCTACAAATACAAAATTAATTATAAGACATTTTATGCTCAAAATATTACTCTTTATTACATATAACAAAATTGTGATTTTGCTTTGCGCTAGTCTTTTAGGGTATTGTAAATCAATAGCATTTTCAATTGTGAATAATGCAGAGAAAACATTTTCCTCAATATTTTGAGATCTTTCAACGAATTTGTAACAATGTTATAAACATCTATTGTAAGTGAAGATATTTTACATATTCTGTACCTATATTTTGTATAATATGTATAATCTATGTGTACTACCTACATGTTCTACATATTTCATATCTATTTTAAGTGGTATATTCTGTGTATTCGACCTTGTACTGACATTTTCATGTATCTATTGTAAGTAAACGAAATAAATTGTTATCGAGTTTGGTAATATTTTGAAAACAATTTACATCCATAAATTTTTATTTAATCAAACCAGTACCAACCTCCTAAAAACGTCCAGAAAACGTTTTAAAAACGTCCAAAAAACGTCCAGAAAAGGTTCTGAAGACGTTTTACAAACGTCCTAAAAATGTCCAGAAAAGATCCTGAAGACGTCCAGAAAACGTTTTAAAAACGTCCAGAAAACGGTCTGGTTTGTGAAAATGGACGTTTCTAGGACCTTTTCTGGACGTTTTTAAGACGTCCTGAACGTCTGACCGGGACGTTTTAAAAACGTTTTTAAAACGTCTTTGTGCTATCTGGGATGTTTTCTGACGCCACCCAAAACGGTGGGCATGATTCAGCCCGCACGAGTGGTCTGAAATAAAAATCACCGATTTTTTAACAATCTGTGGGATCATAGTTATCGTGTGACGTCGCCATTTTTACGAAAAAAAATTTGCGGAAATTAGCACCTTGAATAACCGGGTCATGATTTTCGCTATAAAACTCGTACGTTTTTGCTGGTTATTAAAAAATGGTTCAATTTAATTGAAAAAGCTCGACGTCACGCGATAACGAATTTTATGTAGAATATGTGTGTAAATGGTGAAGTTAATCGGATGAACGGTGAGGCAGTTATCATGCCCACCGTCTTGGAAAATGATGTTTCGAAAAAAAACCACATTTTTAAAAATTATCCAATGCTCATACCTGAGGTATATAACCACCCCCCCCCCCCCCCCCAATAAACATGACTCATGTATGAAAGAAGCTAATTCCCTTTAATTCTCGAAAAAAGTTCACATGCTAAGATTGTGTAATCATCTTTGCTAATTCCAATTGTATTTTCGTTCTCCGTTCGAACACTGATTCCTCTGTCACTTTTTATACTTGACATTCCTTTATTGGTCACAAATCAATTCAGTGCTCAGATTTTCAGCTTCGGTTTTAAGGAATTAGCGGGCGAGGCCAGTAATTGACACAAAAACTTTTATAAGAGCGACATGTTCTGTTAAAAATGACGTATGGAAATCGTATTACGATGGAAAATAATAAAAACTTGGTAGTCATCATCAAGGTTTTTTTCTTATACAACGCCCGCTAATTCCTTAAAACCGAAGCTGAAAATCTGAGCACTGAATTGATTTGTGACCAATAAAGGAATGTCAAGTATAAAAAGTGACAGAGGAATCAGTGTTCGAACGGAGAACGAAAATACAATTGGATTAGCAAAGATGATTTCACAATCTTTGCATGTGAACTTTTTTCGAGAATTAAAGGGAATTAGCTTCTTTCATACATGAGTCATGTTTATTGGGGGGGGGGGGGAGGGGAGATTTCATCACTTTTTTCATAGTTAGTTATAAATTACTAGGTGCCGTATTTTATAACGGTCTTCATCCTCAAAGCGGTTCATATTGATGCATGATACGTGATGGTACATCAGCATCGAAATGTATTGACAACGACAAAATTAATCGGACGATTATAAAACTATTGTGATGAAAATGGCAACATTTGTTAAAGAAATTAATTGTAAAAATACAGCTGCTCCACAACCGATATCAATATGTAGGGGAGACCGGGGCAAATCGACCACTTTTTTCATTGATAAATTTAACAAAAAAAAAATAATTTTTCAATTACCTATATGAATTATACTATCCGAAAGAGTAATCCCTATAGTACATAAATGCTACAACAAATTTTCGTTACTTCCCGTTTCTAAAGTCATTCCAGAGAATTTGTAATATAGTGTAAAATCGCCGTTTCGAAAAATGCCGGAGTAAATCGGCCACTCCTTCGGGGCAAAACGGCCACCTTTTATTCCGGCTGGATGTTGATTAACGTTGCTGAAAAATGTAAACGATATTCATTTCTCCTCGTAACTATTCAAGCTATAATCGCTTCGATCAATATTTAAACGCACGGATATAACTTCCTTTTTCCAAAGATCGAACTGCACTGCGTAGCGGCGCTTCCGTCCATGCCACGCGACTCCTCACCTCGTCCCGAAACCGTTAACTGTTTTCCATTGTTGAGCGTCGAATCCACCGACAGCTCTGCATCGATGAATATTTTTAGCACAAAAGTTAATAAAACTACTTATTTACTATGGTTCGACATCATCAGTGAGTGACCGATTTGCCCCGGGTGTTACATGGCCGTTTTGCCCCAGACGTAAACTCTAACTTCAATCACTCAAACACAATAGAGATTATCCAAAATAACTCAAACTATCATCGAAATCGTAATCAGTACCGCTATTTTAATCAATAAATACTCACCTCAAACTTCAGAACATGAATATTACAGAATAAAGATAAATTTTGCATAAGTCACGAAAATTTGTTATCACTGCCGAAAACGTATTTTTTTGCCTTCTACAAAGTGCAACGTAATCTCAAATGCTATCAAATTCCGTTGGTACTGTAGACACATAGAAAGACGTTTACAAAAGCAAACACGAGATTTTATTTTAACTTCTACTAGGTAAAACTTCCTGTGGCCGATTTATCCCAGTGGCCGATTTGCCCCGGTCTCCCCTAATAAAAAAATTTAAATTACTTAGTGCCGTATTTCATAATGGTCTTCATCCTGAGAGCGGTTCATATTCTTGTATTCTTTTTTTGCAACGTCAAAAATGAAAAGAAATCATACTTTTTAAACGATTTTTTTAGCTTCGATTCTCTGTTTGCTTATTGTATGTTTGCTTCATTTCTGAAAACTCGAATTTAACCCAAAACTTGGCAGGTTATGATTAAGTGACAGCTAGGTGACATTTACTAGAGACCCGAACGCAGCGACTTTTTGCATTTTTCGTAAACTGCGCAACCGCATTTTCAGCAAAACCATTCCGGATAACTTCAGCTTACGCAAGACGACATCTACCTGCGTGAATTGGAGAAGTAAAACGAGAATGGCGACATCTACGGGCGTCAAGTACTAGCGCTACGTGCTATCCGACTGTCTCGTAAAAAAAGTATCATTTTGATAACTATTAATTCAGAATAAATCTTTTATCTTTAAGAAAAACAGCTTGATACATTAAGTAAAACGACAAATGGGTTCGAAAAAAAATAATTAGTCGCTTAATCATGTTAAAACACCGGGACTATGTCATAAAATAAGATAATAAGGCTAAAATAGGTTCGGAGACCTGTCAATTTCGCGATCATTCGTGTATAGATACTTGGTCGCTCAGTGTGCCTATAGGTAGAGGGGGGAAGGGGAATTAGCTTCCAGACGCGACCGCGTCTGTTGATAGGTATATAAACATATATGTACAGGGTCATCGTTTAATCCTGCAACCCGCGCGCACGCGAACTTGTAAAATGGCAACCCCGCCTCACGGACGCATTCCACTACAACCATGCACCGTCCCGATGTTCGGAGTGCTGCTAGCGACCGCTGGACAGTAGTGATGCCCGAGCTTCGAGAATTTTGGGCTGGTCTCTTTCAAATTAACGTTGCAATGAACTATTCAGAATTTTCCGGCTCAGGATGAAAAATTCGGGGCCTTTTTCGTATAACTTTTCAACTATAAGAGATATCGGAATACAATTTGCGCAGAAAAATGAGGAAAAATTATTCCCACTTAATGATGGATAATTTAACATATTTTACGTTTACTTAATTTTTCTTTTATCAATTTTTCAACCATAATTGTTTAAAAAGCTTTTGCAAACTGTTTATTTGATAATGTATTTAACACTGTTTTTAAAATTTGTGGTGCTGATAAACAATAGGCTAGTTGTTTCTGTATCATTACTTTCATAAATTGAGAAATTAAATTTTTATTCAATTATGTGTTAGTTCTGCAGACCTCAGAATCTATTGTTTGAAGGGTGGCGAAAAATCTTTCCGTACAAGGGTATAGCGCCACGGTCAACCCTGTCGTACCTAAAATTTTTGAAATTGAGACGGGTACAAGATCAGTTGACATTATTTTCAAACCTCATTACAGTAATCTGGGGTGCAAGTGGTAAACCGATCATAAAAGCGGAGCGCGCGGCTCGGTTACCTGGGCCGGGATATTCCCAATACCTAGCTCTTTGCGACGCTAAAATTTTCGAAGCTCGGGCATCACTCTTATCCAGCGGTCGCTGGCAGCCCTCTGCTGGGCCGGTGCATGGTTGTAGTGGAATGCGTCCGTGAGGCGGTGTTGCCATTTTACAAGTTCGCGTGCGCGCGGATTGCAGGATTAAACGATGACCCTGTATGTACCTATCTTTACTATTTATAAAGAGAGAGCCGATTTTTATGTTCGCGCAAAATTCAAAACCTATTGAACCGATCTTCCTCAAATTTTGACACGTTATTCCTGCATACTCTAGGACGGACATAGGCTATGTAGCATGTCTCAGAAACGCGTCATTAACATGTAATTTATATGTAAAGATTTCACGTGTACGACTGTTTGGCCCCTCAGAACGTTTGCCACCTGGGCCTTTTTTCTTAAATCCGCCACTGCTTTTTTGTAACAATCTGCCCTGGTATCCCCTGCAATGGACAAATATCTCCTCACCTTCTCATAGTTCAGACCGTAATTAGCGACCTTTATTGCGATTCCGCTTGCTGCAACTATGAATGGGCATTCTTCCATTAGGATATCCGGACTGAAAAATACTATGACCCTCAAAATCTGTAAATAACGATAGCACGACAACTAATAAATTAAGTGTTTCAACAGGCTCGATAACACATACTGTATTTGTACGGGCGGATAGTAAAGCAGTCAATTAAGATTAGGTAGTAACGAATGTGAAGGTAAGATGGTTCTAAGGAAATAATCGGTATTGGGAAACCAAGAATTTCGATACGCCAACTAGTGACAGAAAATTAAACTACTGTGAGTAGGCCGAAATCCGTCGAACTCCATACGATTATCAGTATTTATATAGACATTTTGTGAAAAACGAGTGTTTTAAAATTTTTTTGAACACTAAATTTTTACTTCTTCGATCTAGAGACGCGGTAGCGTCTCGACGCCAAGTACATGAAAAACACCCTGTATATATCGATGTCGCTACAGTGTATCTTTACTCGTCGCGGAGCCACTTTAACCTAATTCTGACATTTATACATTAATATCTCATCAGGCCTGCAATATTTTGTAAATTTAAAGGCATTTTTCTGATGTAAACCGCATATCGGCTTTCGAATAAGACCAATTTCAATAAAATCGGTCCACGCATGACAGAGATATCGTAATATCGTCTCAAGGATCTGTCGAAAACGGTAGATTTTTCTTCTGATTCTTCTTCAATCTCAAATTTTTGTCGACATAGTAAGTACGTATACGCGTTATTATACGCACACCTTCAGCCAAAACGAACTAATACATGTTTCGTTCATCAATTCCTACCTTCACTATGCAATTTCGTTCATCACTTCCTATCTTCACTATGCAATCTATTCCAAATTTTGACAGCTTACAGTCAGGTTATATACAAAATTTGAGATGCCACGTGTTTTTACAAATATATATCGTTGTACCATTGAATTGCAATCAAAATGCAGTCTCACATACAATTCCGTGAATCTGGAAACACGTACAATTCCATGAATCTGAAAACACGAAAATTCGTGCTACATCTGGCGATAACCCCTTTAAGCACAGAAATTTGTAAACATGAAAATGAAAATTGATACTAAAATCAATTAGAGTCCAATAAAACGCATGAATTTGGTAAACATAAACAAATTAATTTAAAAAATACTATTCCATGAAATATACTCAGAAAATGACGTTACGAATGGAAATTTTAATTTTCTAACCACGAAAAACATTTCTCGATTTGATCAAACAATTCATGAAATTGTGCGTGCTTTCAGTTTCATGGAATTGTACGTGCTTTCAGATTCATGGGATTGTAAATTTCAACAGCTGATAATTATTATGCTGTAATTGTAAAACCCCATAAAAAAATTAATATAAATCAGATCAAATTAAAAATTATCTGAAGTCAATTCCTATGCAAATTATCTTTGTAAAAAGAAGTGAGATCCCCCCAAAAAACTTTAAAAAAGTAAAACAATTACGCCAAGCACATGAAATCAAGTAAATCACAAAATAAAGAAAATAATACTAATAAATACAAAGTAAAAAAAGATGTGAAATCAGAATGAGCTGCAAGTACATAATGGTGCTTTCCCGCAGCGTGCAAAGGTGACACTGTAACACAATAAAAGACAAAAAAAAGATGTCCGCGGCCTGGAAGTCAAATACTTGGCGTGACCAGGCAAGGTATTCTCAAATCATCAATACCCATACCCCCCCCCCCCCCCCCCCTCTCGCAGGCTTTCAGAAAATTTGTCCATTTAAAACTAAGACAATATGAGTACATTTTCATTATTTTGCCTTTTTAAATAATTCTTATTCAGCGACACCTTAACCTTGCCTGGCCACGCCAAGTATTTGACTTCCAGGCCGCGGACATCTTTTTTTTGTCTTTTATTGTGTTACACAGTGTCGCCTTTGCACGCTGCGGGAAAGCACCATTATGTACTTGCAGCTCATTCTGATTTCACATCTTTTTTTACTTTGTATTTATTAGTATTATTTTCTTTATTTTGTGATTTACTTGATTTCATGTTCTTGGCGTAATTTTTTTACTTTTTTTAAGTTTTTGGGGGGATCTCACTTCTTTTTACAAAGATAATTTGCACAGGAATTGACTTCAGAATATAGGAAGAGAAATTAGAGACTAAATAAAGAAAAAAAGTAGAATATCCGCACCAGGATTTGAACTCATGATTTTTTGCTTGCGACCCAAGCGCTTCGATGTCGGGAAAACGACTTCTCGCCGGAGAGCGCCGGCCAGGCAGCGCGTACGGCACACGGATGGAGGGACGGGTATGCTTGTGTGGTGCGGTACAGGCGCTAGGAGGGGGTACGCTTGGTCGTGGAGTGGTGGTAGGGTCCGTGGGCGAAAACCCACGGTTCTGGCATCACTGGGCTGAACGTCTTCTTCGTCGGGCCACGGAGACCTCAGTCGCTACTACCATGAAGGGAGAGTTCAGCAGGGTTGAGGCACATTTAAACTTACCCAGTCCTACGGTCTTCATCTGACGTCAGCAATTGCTAAGAAGATTAAGAAGCGGTCAATAACGTGCCATAGTCCTTCCTCTGCACGAACAACGGTTTAAGAACGCAAGTAAGCAGTTACACGACTAATTCAACTAATAAGTTTATCTGTACCAGTGTATCGGTAGATGACTTTGGATGAGTGATAAAGTGCAATATATTTTCTAAATGTTACCTTTAATCCCATTACTTACTTGGTGTCTAATTTTTCATCCATGTTCATATACTTACAAAAATTCCTCCTTTCGATCGGCAGCTGTAGGGTTATCGGCGTCTGTGGCGAAAAGTCCAATGCAATAGCTATAACGAGTTGTTTGAGTTTGTTATACGATATCTTTACGATTTTTACGAATGGTGAAAGAAGAGCTGTGTATTGTCCACTCAGGCCGGGATTACAATGGTTGGGCCCCGGGGCTATCAAACCTCCCATACAGCACACTTCGTTGCGGCAAAGTTGCAGGATGGTTGCAGTAACCTTGCGATCTTGCATGGTTGCAGCGCAATGTCGATGTATGGTTGCGGCATAGTTGCCGTGCAAAGTTGCGCGGAGCGGACATAGAATTGTTGCTGTATAGTTGCGGCATAGTTGCAGTGCATAGTTGCAACGCAACTATGCCGCAAGTATGCCGAAAATATGCCGCAACTATGCCTCAAGTATGCCGCAACTATGCCGCAACTATGCCGTAAGTATGCCGCAAGTATGCTTAATCACTATATATACCATTTACAGTAATCTACATCCAAGAAGGTTAAAAAAATTCCCCCCACATCTGATAAAAATGTTATGGAGCTCGCTCCACAATAAGAAGTTTTTTGTGGCTGATGGGGAGTTGGTCTCAACAAAGTCATTCTCAGTTACAAAATGGTCTCCAACAGGGTACGGTAAATTCCCCCATCCTGTTCAATATCTTTATGTCTGATCTACTTCACCTCTTCGACATAAACAATAATAAACAAATTCATGCCCTGGCCTTCGCTGATGATCTAATTATATACATCAACGGAAAATACCCGTCTATCATCCAGAAACATCTTCAAACGCTTTTCAACAAAATTTCTGATTATTTCCACACCTGGAAGCTTAAAATTAACGAAAGTAAATGTGAGACAATCTTATTTAGGCCCTACATCTCCCAAACCTCAGACGCAAACACAGACGTCAGAACTTTTGCCAGGAAGTTTGCCATTAAATCTACCTCCGACCCAAACATTAATATACCCCACAATAGTATAGTTCGCTACCTAGGAGTCCATTTGGATTTTAAACTTAATTATAACGATCACGTTTATCTACAACTTCAAAAAGCACATAAAGCATTCTATGCCAATAAAAGACTTTTTTATTCGAGAGATTTGCATAAATCCGTAAAAATTTTGTGTTACAAACTACTAGTTAGACCCATACTCACATATGGTTGCCAGGTGTGGTTTAATATAAGTGCGGGTGTTATGGAAAAGTTGAGGTTGTTCGAACGAAAATGCATACGCGCCTGCCTGGGTAGGTACAGATCTGTTGAATCTGATTTCACTAAATTTGTGAGCAACTTTAATCTTTATCTTGAAGCCAAACTAATTAGAATAGATCACTTCATCATCAAACTAGTTAGAGATCATTGGGCTGGAGTTATCTCAATCAACTCGAACTCCCTCATCTCACATTCGGTCTACCCAAACCCTATGTACTACGATAGCACAAGACTTACAGGGTACATTCCCCCTCAGGCCTTTCCCTACCTGGACTCTGTGGGCTTCATCCAAAATATCAAATTGCTCCCTATTATTTATCATGTAAATAGGAAAGCGGCTGATAAAAAAATAACTTATAGTCCTAACCTGAGCTCTAAGGACAATAGTATGAGATTTGTTCATAGAATGACAAAATGGGACAAAGAGGCCTATCAGGAAAAAACTGCGGAAAGTTACTGGTGGCTTTACTAACTACCAGTAGTTGCATGGTACAACTTAAACTTAAGCCCCTACGTTAAGGTATGATAGAAGTTGACAGTCATCAAGCGCAAGCACAATTCAATATATGTATATGTATGGACATGAGGTACAATATATAAGTTATAGAACGAAATAACTTTAATAATGATCGTTAATAATATAAAGGAATAAGATCGCAGTAAGCGGTTATTAGACAAAGATATAGATATAAAATAAGCGTTAATGAAAGAACAGTATAATATGAAAGTAATATGAATAATAATATGACTGCATTAAGCAATAAATGAGATAATAATATGATTGCATTAAGCAATAAATGAAATAATAGTAACAAATAGTATGAAGATGATATGCAGAGTAATATAAGATAATTATAAATGCTTACAATCGTTGTCGTAGAGCACTGATTTTAAAGTTTAACACTTGTTAAAATATACTTTGAACATATTTGTCAAAAGTTCTGCGATGAAAGAGGACGAGGCCTCGCAGGACCTCGTATTTATGTAATTCTACAGGAGTATCGCGGGGGTTCGCGCGGTAGAGACCTTGACACATTTCGGAATAAGACGCAGTATGATTTCCGGGGTTTTTGTAAACGGTATGGCTATTAATAGCCATATTTTGTCACGTACGCCAAATGCGTCGTAATTAGGTTTGTGGGGTTTTTGTAACTGTAGTAGAGATACTCAACTCTTCGATTGGATTTTGGGTATTTGATAGGAAAGGGGTTAGAGTGGCTTGGACTTCATGAGTCGTAAAGAGGGGATTGAGACGTGGTCTCGATTTTAAGAGGGATTTGTAACGAGGGACTTGTTTGAATTCGTTTTAAAGGGAATGATTCGTGCCTTGTAGGACGAATAGGCGAAGTGGGTTTTGCAACGATCATCTCGCGATGGGGACCGCTAAGGTACATCAGCGAGGTGGAGGTTTGTGTTGATCATCTTGTGTTGTTGACCGCTAAGGTGCAACATCAAGGTGATCGGCTATTGAGGAGATGGGGTAGGAGTTGAGTTCGACAGACTTTGGTGGTGTGATTTTGAGGTTTATGGAATAAGAAACGCGCGAAAAATCGTGGGACGTCACATTAGCCCGAACGAATTTTTTTTATTATTATTATTTTGAAAGATACGATGGTCAAGTTTGGTTTTTCAAATGGAACTAATTTTTTTGAAGTCCTGAGTTGATAGTGCGTTAAAAGACAAAATCAATAAGCTATAATGTATACACTTTATTTCCACTGGTTTTTTTACTATTGCGCTTGCAAATTTACTGATTTTCACTGGGAAAAACGCCTCTGGAACAGCAAGGACCGGGGTCGGTCTTACTGGCGCTACGGGTGGCACTGCCTGTTGAAATAGATACTTACCTGCCAAAGGTCTACGCCAGGAAAGGCTGGACAATTCTTTTCCGTCAAAAATGCTACTTAGGTAGGTACATCTGCGGTATCGAGAAGCGCACCGTTACTTTTATTTCGCACTTGCTTCTACGCTCGGATGACCGGTTCTTTTGGGAGGGATGCACGTTCGATTGATTAGGTTAGAAGGTGTGAAAGTTGCTAGACTAAATATCAACCATAGGGAGCAGATTGTATCAGAACCAATCGGATTTGCATCCCTCACAAACGGTTGCTTTCTCGAAGAGGCCCTCTTCACAGCAATACTACCTCCCCAATGCCCACCTGCTCTCGCACGGAATACCTCAACGCATGCTTTCATTTTGATATCGGAGCTCGTGTTTATACTCGAGAGGACCATGCGTGGACAGCGGGCTATCCAATTTCTTCCTGTGTCTGTCCACAAGGAGTATTGACGGTGGATTGTAGGAGCGTAGATGTCCGGATGCCAGTTATTGAATGCAAGGGACGATAGAAACACTTTATTCCAAAACACACATGTACTATGTATAATTAAAGTAAATCATATTCCTCTCGGGCAGGAGTCGCCCGACGCTCGTCGACGAGATGCGGCCGGTACCCCGTGGCGAGGGCTACCCTTCGCAGTGCCTCACCCGATTTTTATGGCTTTTTTCGGAAAAAGGTACGAATCCTGGACCGAGCGTAGCGAATTAGAGTCGAACCTCGTCAGTCGAGGGTGTCACATCCTTTACAGCGTATCAAGAAATTCTTTTCTTCATCGTATCGAAAGGAAAGTGTCGCAGATGGATTCCTTATGTTTTTCTGATTAAAATCATGCCAAATATCATGCAAATCGGACTACTTTGACACAAGCTACTTGTATTCCTTATGTAAAAGTTGTCCGATTTACAAGATATTTGGTATGATTTTCATCAGAAAAACATAGGGAATCCTTCGGTGCCACTTTCCTTTCGATATGATGAAGAAAATAATTTTTTAATACGCTGTAATGAATATTTTACCCTCGACTGCGGGGGCTCAACCCCAATTCGCTACGTTGGGCCCGGGATTTATACCTTTTTCCGGAAAAAGCCATAAAAATCTCACTTGTTAATGATATTCCAAACCCTTCGAGGGTTGAAAGTCATAAAATTCGATGGGCACTGCGGGGTGACGGGCGTATCTGGAGAATTACCCTGTATCTTTTTATAAAATAAAATAATTCTTTATTCTTTATCGTATGGATATGGAAGTGTCGCCGATGGATTCCTTGGGGTTTTCCGATAAAAATCATGCCAAATGTCGTGTAAATCGGACAACTTTTACATAAGGAATACAAGTAGCTTGTGTCAAAGTAGTCCGATTTGCATGATATTTGGCATGATTTTCATCAGAAAAACATAAGGAATCCATTGGCGTCATTCCCCTTTCGATACGATGAAGAAAAGAATTTCTTAATACGGTGTAATGGATATTACACCCTCGACTGCCGAGGTTCGACCCTAATTCGTTACGCTCGACACAGGATTCGTACCTTTTTCCGGAAAAAGCCATAAAAATCGGGAGAGGCACTGCGAAGGGTGGCCCTCGCCACGGGGTACCGGCCGCATCTCGTCGACGAGCGTCGGGCGACTCCTGCCCGAGAGAAATACGATTTACTTTAATTATAGTACATGTGTGTTTGTAATAAAGTGTTTGCATCGTCTCCTGAATTCAATAACTGGCATACGGATATCTACGCTCCTACAATCCACCGCCAATACTACTCGTGGGGAGACACAGGAAGAAAAGGGGTAGCCCGCTGTCCACGCGTGGTCCTCTCGAGTATAAATTCGAGCTTCGATATCAAAATGAAAGCATGCGTTGAGGTATTCCGTGCGAGAGCAGGTGGGCATTGGGGAGGTAGTATTGCTGTGAAGAGGGCCTCTTCGAGAAAGCAACCGTTTGTGAGGGATGCAAATCCGATTGGTTCTGATACAATCTGCTCCCTATGGTTGATATTTAGTCTAGCAACTTTCACACCTTCTAACCTAATCAATCGAACGTGCATCCCTCCCAAAAGAACCGGTCATCCGAGCGTAGAAGCAAGTGCGAAATAAAAGTAACGGTGCGCTTCTCGATACCGCAGATGTACCTACCTAAGTAGCATTTTTGACGGAAAAGAATTGTCCAGCCTTTCCTGGCGTAGACCTTTGGCAGGTAAGTATCTATTTCAACAGGCAGTGCCACCCGTAGCGCCAGTAAGACCGACCCCGGTCCTTGCTGTTCCAGAGGCGTTTTTCCCAGTGAAAATCAGTAAATTTGCAAGCGCAATAGTAAAAAAACCAGTTGAAATAAAGTGTATACATTATAGCTTATTGATTTTGTCTTTTAACGCACTATCAACTCAGGACTTCAAAAAAATTAGTTCCATTTGAAAAACCAAACTTGACCATCGTATCTTTCAAAATAATAATAATAAAAAAAATTCGTTCGGGCTAATAAGTTGGCCCCCTCGAACCATGCGTTCCCTAATTTTTTCAGATTTTTAGCGACAATACTTTAGGAGATATCCAGCTGTACACCTTTCCCGCGGACACCCTGTATACAGGGTCATCGTTTAATCCTGCAACCCGCGCGCGCGCGAACTTGTAAAATGGCAACACCGCCTCACGGACGCATTCCACTACAACCATGCACCGGCCCAGCAGAGGGCTGCCAGCGACCGCTGGATAAGAGTGATGCCCGAGCTTCGAAAATTTTAGCGTCGCAAAGAGCTAGGTATTGGGAATATCCCGGCCCAGGTAACCGAGCCGCGCGCTCCGCTTTTATGATCGGTTTACCACTTGCACCCCAGATTACTGTAATGAGGTTTGAAAATAATGTCAACTGATCTTGTACCCGTCTCAATTTCAAAAATTTTAGGTACGACAGGGTTGACCGTGGCGCTATACCCTTGTACGGAAAGATTTTTCGCCACCCTTCAAACAATAGATTCTGAGGTCTGCAGAACTAACACATAATTGAATAAAAATTTAATTTCTCAATTTATGAAAGTAATGATACAGAAACAACTAGCCTATTGTTTATCAGCACCACAAATTTTAAAAACAGTGTTAAATACATTATCAAATAAACAGTTTGCAAAAGCTTTTTAAACAATTATGGTTGAAAAATTGATAAAAGAAAAATTAAGTAAACGTAAAATATGTTAAATTATCCATCATTAAGTGGGAATAATTTTTCCTCATTTTTCTGCGCAAATTGTATTCCGATATCTCTTATAGTTGAAAAGTTATACGAAAAAGGCCCCGAATTTTTCATCCTGAGCCGGAAAATTCTGAATAGTTCATTGCAACGTTAATTTGAAAGAGACCAGCCCAAAATTCTCGAAGCTCGGGCATCACTACTGTCCAGCGGTCGCTAGCAGCACTCCGAACATCGGGACGGTGCATGGTTGTAGTGGAATGCGTCCGTGAGGCGGTGTTGCCATTTTACAAGTTCGCGCGCGCGCGGGTTGCAGGATTAAACGATGACCCTGTATGTATAGGTTTGTCTGATAGTATGTGTGTCTCTGTATATATGGTATAATTGTAGGATGTTAGAATGAATGTTTAAGAATAAGAAGAACGAGGAAACTGTCTCGTTCTGGTTGTGATAAGCTGCCGTCTAGCTGCATGCATAATTTCATGTACCTGTTATAGTTAAGCACCGTCCAACTCCCGGCTGTGGCCGTTAACCCCCTGTATATACAAACCCCTCAAACTCTAATCTTATATATTAGTATAGTTTTTTATACCTTTTCTATACTCGCTATTTTCATGCAGATTACTAAATAGTTCATATATTTAAAAGTATTCAAATTTTATTTTGTTACGAATCACAGTCATTTTAGCACACAATTGTAAGTGCTTTTGTTACTCGCCCTACAAAGTGTCTAAGCGTACCTAGAAATAGGTCTATAGTCCATAAGTTTACTTAAACCCTGTAAGCTCTTTTATGCGTTAAAGAAAACATAGATATCACTGTAACAAATCCCTGGTATAAATAAACACATATTTTTAAAAAAAAAAAAAAAAACATCCAAGAAGGTTCCGTAGCCACAACGGTAGCGCGTCAGATTGTCATGCGGGCGGCCCGGTGATCAAGTCGCCCTGAACCGATAACTTTTTTTTTATTTTTTTTAACAGTTTTTCCCGTGGAAATATATTTTGTGAATAATTGCCTCAAAGTTGCCGTGCAACTTTGCAGCAGGCGGACATAGAATTTTTGCTGCATAGTTGCGGCAACCTTGCGTGAGTCGTTGCCATCTTGCGCCGCAAGTATGCTGCAAGTATGCCGCAAGGAGAGTGTGCTGTATGGGCTGCGTGGGACCCCAAAGTTGAAAAGCGAGAGGGGGTTAAAAAAAATTAAATAAAACATTCGAATGGGATACCGTGTACATGTCTATAAGTATTGGGAAACCGAAAGTATTCGATACGCCAACTAGTGACAGAAAATTAAACTACTGCGAATAGGCCGAAATCCGTCGAAGTCCATACGATTATCAGTGTTTATATAGAAACATTGTGAAAAACGGGTGTTTTTAAATTTTTTTGAACATTAAATTTTTACTTCTTCGATTAATAAATACTTATTCGGAATTTTTGGTGGGATCCGGGCCTACTTGCAATAGTTTGCCAACTTACCACCACAGCGCTGAAATGTAAGCCACGCCTCCACTTGGTTTCCCAATATAATTCTCCAAGATTGTATAAATTTAAATAGATATCATAAAGAAGGTTTAAACAATGAAATTTTAAGATAAAATCATAAGATTGGAAGTTTTGGAGCTCGTAGACAATTTATTTAAAACAACATTTCCAATGAAGACAAAGTGAGCTAATCGCTTAGAACGCCCCCCCCCCCCCTCCCGGAACGTGGGGCCCGGGGCTACAGCCTTCCTTTAACCCGGGCCTGTGTCGTCGCTCTGCTTGCGATTGATTCAGCTTCTCGTCTTTGTCAGCCTCCTAATATTTCGGGAGGCACGTCGATTAGAAGTTGTTTTGTCCGAAATCTTGTTAGCTATAGCAGCAGTTAAATGTGGTGAATATGAATACTACGACCTTTTTTCTGACTTTTAATTCAGCTGTGCGTTAAGGGGGTAGTGGACTATTGGATACGTAAAATCGTTAGTTTCTTTGTCGCTAAATTACTTTGATACCAAATAATCGTTATAGTCGTGCTTTTGACAATCTATTGTGGGTACGTTTCCCAGTATTTCCAACACAAGAAATCGTCGGAATGTATAATATTGTCAAAGTTATTAATCGTTGAAGATAGTCCTGTACGGCGCAGCGCACCGCTGCAGGTGGTGTACATCAATTCAGATGAACCAATCATCTGAAAGCAAAATGTTTTAAGGTGGTTATTCTATACACAAATATCTACAGTGTGGAAACTTGCCGATGCATTTGAACAAAAATTGTGGAAGTCACACACGAATCAATTTTTTTCCCACATTTTTACGAAAAAAAATCGTCTTTAGTCAGTTATAAAATGTTTTACAAACATCCAATGCTGATGCGGAATTATTACACGATAGAGAATGAAATTCTACAGCTCCGGTTAAAATTTTAAGTGAAAATATTCATTGGTTCAAGCGTTATGAATGTACACCGTTTCTGAAATTGGTGTTTCCAGGAAACCGGCTTCAAAGTACCCTATGCCAATACCGCTCTGTGAGGCCGTTACTCGATGGTGCACTCAATTACGTTCACTGCTACAACTTCGACAATTATTTGAATTTCTTCATGAAATTTTGTTTAAAATTTTCATAAAGGACAAGATTTTCAAAATCAGTAAAAAAAGTAATCGATTTTCTGAAGCTGAAATAGTCCACTACCCCCTTAATTGACGTGTTTCACAGTTGCGACGAACGTTACGCAGTAGAATGAAATGGTGTCGGTCAGATGCGTCCAAGATGTAAAGGACTGATTCCTCTGACATTAGATGCAAGTCGCATTCACCAGGTACAGTTCGTACTCCTTCCCATACAGCACACTTCGTTGCGGCAAAGTTGCAGGATGGTTGCAGTAACCTTGCGATCTTGCATGGTTGCAGCGCAATGTCGATGTATGGTTGCGGCATAGTTGCCGTGCAAAGTTGCGCGGAGCGGACATAGAATTGTTACTGTATACTTGCGGCATAGTTGCGTTGCAACTATGCACTGCAACTATGCCGCAAGTATGCCGCAAGTATGCCGCAAGTTTGCCGCAAGTATGCCGCAACTATGCCGCAACTATGCCGCAACTATGCCCCGCAAGTATGCCGCAAGTATGCCCCGCAAGTATGCTTAGTCACTGTATATACCATTTACAGGAATCTATATTCAAGAAGGTTCCGTAGCCCCAACGGTGGCGCGTCAGATTGTCATGCGGGCGGTCCGGTGTTCAAGTCGCCCTGAACCCGATAACTTTTTTTTTATTTTTTTAAACAGTTTTTCCCGTGGAAATATATTTTGTGAATAATTGCCTCAAAGTTGCCGTGCAAAGTTGCCTCAAAGTTGCAGTGCAACTTTGCAGCAGGCGGACATAGAATTTTTGCTGCATAGTTGCGGCAACCTTGCATGAGTCCTTGCCATCTTGCGCCGCAAGTATGCTGCAAGTATGCCGCAAGGAGAGTGTGCTGTATGGGTTATAACACTGTTTCTTCCATGCGTTGCACGCCCCGGCGACAATCCCCACCATTTTTTGGAATCCTTTGAACGAAAGTGAGAGAATCCGAGCACGAGCAACAGGCTTTTTCGTTTCCTCTGGCTCGGTCTTCGGTTTTCTCACTCGCCTCGTTGGCCGCGCGGTATAGTGTACATAACAAATAAAACTTTTTAAAGCCCAACAAATAAGGGCCCGTTCTAAGCCTTGAGTTTTAAGCGATTAGCTCACTCTGTCTTCATTGGAAATATTGTTTCAAATAAATTGTCTACGAGTTCCACAACTTCCAATTTTATGCTTTTATCTTAAAATTTCATTATATAAATTTTTGCAATCTTGGAGAATTATATACTTTTAGACATATACGCGGTGTCCAATTCAGATCGTTCAGGTATTGTAGAGTTTTGCACGTGATGTGCCGACTATAAGTATAAAGCGGCCCCTACACGATGAGACTTGCCTCAAGGCATGCCTCAAGACGAGGTCTCTCGTGAGGCAAAGAGACCAACTCTTGGTCTCTCGTGAGGCGAAGAGACCTACCGGCAGTACTGGCAGTATCCGTACGACTCTCGATGAGAAAACACTTGAATTTAATAATCAATAACTCGAAGGACCATCTCTTTGGGATAAGAGAAATTAATGTACAAGTCTAGCTCTCATGAACGTGTTGTGTGTTTATTCAAGTCTCGTTTCTATCTGGCCGTGAGGCGTACATCCTTGTTACAAGAAAATTACGAAGACCCAGCCATTAGCTGTGAACAAACCGGGGTGAGAAAATCGCTACGACCATTGGTCGCCTGAAGACAGTGGGCGAAAACAAGACCGTGGTGGGAAAACGTCGCCGGCGAGGACAACTCGACTTTCCCCGAATGTTCATCTGGCAATACTCAAGGTCAAGTCCCAACGAAGATTCGGGGCTAACCTTGAGAGGTACAGGGTGATTGGCTCGGTACGCCTGATCCGCCTGGCAAGCGTGACGAGTTCAACCCCCCGTGGTGTCTCTCCGAAGTTAAGGCTTTCGACCCTCGAAGGGGCTGGAGTACCTATTAAGAAATGAGAAATCTTCGAATTCCTCATTTCTCATTAGATCTGTGCGGAAGCGACGCCAATGGATTCCTGGCGCTCCGTCGATTAAAATCATACCAAATATCATGCAAATCGGACTACTTTGACACAACCTGTTTGTATTCCCTATGTAAAAGTTGTCCGATTTACACGACATTTGGCATGATTTTCATCAGAAAACCCCAAGGAATCCATTGGCGTCAGTTCCCTTTCGATACGATGAACAATAAAGAATTATTTTATTTTATAAAAAGATACAGGGTAATTCTCTAGCTACGCCTGTCACCCCGTGGCACGGACAACACCCCGCAGTGCCCATCGAATTTTATGGCTTTCGGTCCTCGAAGGGTTTGGAATATCATTAACACGTGAGATTTTTATGACTTTTTCCGGAAAAAGGTACGAATCCCGGGTCGAACGTAGCGAATTAGGGTCGAGCCCCGGCAGTCGAGGGTGTAATATCCATTACAGTGTATTAAAAAATTATTTTCTTCATCGTGTCGAAAGGAAAGTGCCGCCGATGGATTCCTTGGGGTTTTCCGATGATAATCATGCCAAATGTCGTGTAAATTGGACAACTTTTACATAGGGAATACAAACAGGTTGTGTCAAAGTAGTCCGATTTGCATGATATTTGGTATGATTTTAATCGACGGAACGCCAGGAATCCATTGGCGTCGCTTCCGCACAGATCTGATGAGAAATGAGGAATTCGAAGATTTCTCATTTCTTAATAGGTACTCCAGCTAGAGCTGTTCGGGTACTCGAATAAAACAAGCCGAGCCTGGATCGGTTCGATTGACCGGGCCGAGCCGGATACCCGTTAAATTCGGGCGGTCCGAAAAATCCGAGTAGCTCGAATTTGTTTCGGGCGGCTTGAAAAATCCGGGTAGTCCGAATCGTTTCGGGCTGCCCGGAAGAATCGGATAGCCCGAATTGTTTCGGGCCGCTCGAAAGAAGGGGAAATCCGTACGCCCTGAATGTGGTTCAAACAGTGCGACTGCGTTGCGTCCGAGTCACCCGAAACAATTTCAGCTAGCCCCTTCTTTCGAGCGGCCCGAAGCAATTCGGGCTATCCGATTCTTCCGCGCGGCCCGAAACAATTCCGACTACCCGGATTTTTCAAGCCGCCCGAAACAAATTCGAGCTACTCGGATTTTTCGGGCCGCCCGAATTTGACGGGTATCCGGCTCGGCTCGAAAACCGAGTCCCGGCTCGGTCCGAACTTCAAGCCGCCCGAATATTCGAATACCCGAACAGCTCTAACTCCAACCCCTTCGAGGGTCGAAAGCCTTAACTTCGGAGAGACACCACGGGGGGTTGACCTCGTCACGCTTGCCAGGCGGATCAGGCGTACCGAGCCAATCACCCTGTACCTCTCAAGTGCTGCCTGCCGTAATCTAGAGACGCGGTAGCGTCTCGACGCCAAGTACATGAAAAACACCCTGTACATGTCGATGTCGCTACCTTGTATCTTTACTCGTCGCGGAGCCACTTTAACCTAATTCTGACATTTATACATTAATATCTCATCAGGCCTGCAATATTTTGTAAATTTAAAGGCATTTTTCTTATGTAAACCGCATATCGGCTTTCGAATAAGACCAATTTCAATAAAATCGGTCCACGCATGACAGAGATATCGTAATATCGTCTCAGGGATCTGTCGAAAACGGTAAATTTTTCTTCTGATTCTTCTTCAATCTCAAATTTTTGTCGACATAATACGTATACGCGTTATTATACGCACACCTTCAGCCAAAACGAACTAATACATGTTTCGTTCATCAATTCCTATCTTCACTATGCAATCTACTCCAAATTTTGACAGCTTACAGTCAGGTTATATACAAAATTTGAGATGCCACGTGTTTTTACAAATATATATCGTTGTACCATTGAATTGCAATCAAAATGCAGTCTCACATACAATTCCATGAATCTGGAAACACGTACAATTCCATGAATCTGAAAACACAAAAATTCGTGCTAAATCTAGCGATAACCCCTTTAAGCACAGAAATCTGTAAACATGACAATGAAAATTGATACTAAAATCAATTAGAGTCCAATAAAACGCATGAATTTGGTAAACATAAACAAATTAATTTAAAAAATACTATTCCATGAAATATACTCAGAAAATGACGTTATGAATGGAAATTTTCATTTTCTAACCACGAAAAACATTTCTCGATTTGATAAAACAATTCATGAAATTGTGCGTGCTTTCAGTTTCATGGAATTGTACGTGCTTTCAGGTTCATGGAATTGTACGTGCTTTCAGATTCATGGAATTGTAAATTTCAACAGCTGATAATTATTATGCTGTAATTGTAAAATCTTTGTAAAAAGAAGTGAGATCCCCCCAAAAAACATTAAAAAAGTAAAAAAAATTACGCCAAGTACATGAAATCAAGTAAATCACAAAATAAAGAAAATAATACTAATAAATACAAAGTAAAAAAAGATGTGAAATCAGAATGAGCTGCAAGTACATAATGGTGCTTTCCCGCAGCGTGCAAAGGCGACACTGTGTAACACAATAAAAGACAAAAAAAAGATGTCCGCGGCCTGGAAGTCAAATACTTGGCTTGGCCAGGCAAGGTATTCTCAGATCATCAATACCCATACCCTCCCCCCCCCTCGCAGGCTTTCAGAAAATTTGTCCATTTAAAACTCAGACAATATGAGTACATTTTCATTATATTGCGTTTTAAAATAATTGTAAGATCATTCATCCACACCGATAGTTTTCCTCTCACAACCTTTCACATAATTTGTCAATTTTAAACTCTGACAGTATGAATACATTTTCATTATTTTGCCTTTTTAAATACTTCTTATTCAGCGACACCTTAACCTTGCCTGGCCACGCCAAGTATTTGACTTCCAGGCCGCGGACATCTTTTTTTTGTCTTTTATTGTGTTACACAGTGTCGCCTTTGCACGCTGCGGGAAAGCACCATTATGTACTTGCAGCTCATTCTGATTTCACATCTTTTTTTACTTTGTATTTATTAGTATTATTTTCTTTATTTTGTGATTTACTTGATTTCATGTACTTGGCGTAATTTTTTTACTTTTTTAAAGGTTTTTGGGGGGTAAATTTTACAGCACTGTCCCCGTTACAGGATGACCCGGTAAAGGGTGTCCAATTTACGCATCGACAGTTTTATTTAAATTTTTTTAACCCCCTCCCGCTTTTCAACTTTGGGGTCCCACGCAGGTTTGATAGCCCCGGGGCCCAACAATTGTAATCCCGGCCTGAGTGGACAATACACAGCTCTTCTTTCACCATTCGTAAAAATCGTAAAGATATCGTGTAACAAACTCAAACAACTGGTTATAGCTATTGCATTGGACTTTTCGCCACAGGCGCCAATTACCCTACAGCTGCCGATCGAAAAAAGGAATTTTTGTAAGTATATGAACATGGGTGAAAAATTAGACACCAAGTAAGTAATGGGATTAAAGGTAACATTTAGAAAATATATTGCACTTTATCACTCATCCAAAGTCATCTACCGATACACTGGTACAGATAAACTTATTAGTTGAATTAGTCGTGTAACTGCTTACTTGCGTTCTTAAACCGTTGTTCGTGCAGAAGAAGGACTATGGCACGTTATTGACCGCTTCTTAATCTTCTTAGCAATTGCTGACGTCAGATGAAGACCGTAGGACTGGGTCAGTTTAAATATGCCTCAACCCTGCTGCACTCTCCTTCATGGTAGTAGCGACTGAGGTCTCCGTGGCCCGACGAAAAAGACGTTTTCCACCCAGTGACGTTTTCACTATGGAAACCTCGACAATCGTGATAACTCTACCCCACCCCTTCAACAGGAAAAACGTTTGTTTATACCGTAGAAACTCTTATGCTTGAAATCGGCCCTTACTACCTGCTGGTAACAACTTTTCACACCATACCATTCAGAGCATAGTTTAATAAAGTGCTTTTTCAATTGCCCACTTATACCGTCGCGGGGTAGATTGCACTCAATACTGTCGAACGAGGACCGAACACAAACAGGATTGCACATATTCCATACACACGGCTCCACAGCAAACAAGGAACACGCGGGGGCTGGTAATGGATGTGGAGAACCTACACACACATTTGCACGTTTAATAATTAGAACGACACGTGACGGTGTTCTCACAAAATAGTAGGTGGCAATGGCAAATAACCAATACGTGCAGCCGCTGTCCCACCGGCGTGCATATTTTATTTATAGCTGATAAATGGACTCGTTGAATTGATATAGTGGGCGTAAATAAACCAATTCAGGGCAATTGTCTGTAAGGGGCAGCATAGACAATTGCGCCGGTAAGAAAATAGATGTTCGTTTAACGGTGAAATTCTTTGACCGGTGTAATCACAGACTGGTGTAATAATCGCTACGAATTACGAAATGATTCAAGACGATCGATAGGTATTACCATTTTCCGCTTATAACGCCTGCGTACGTGTCTACCGAATCTCCGAAACTATTCCAGTTTCGCCATGAAGAGGGAAGAGGTGAACAAACGATACTTGAACCGTAACAAACTGCTCTGTCGATTAATAGGTATATGGCCGTTTCAGTCAAAGATGAGCAGAATCTTAATACAAACACTTATGTACGCTATTTCTCTGACGGCTGTCAGTACGATGGTACACATCAGTTACTATACCGATTATTTCCTTAGAACCATCTTACCTTCACATTCGTTACTACCTAATCTTAATTGACTGCTTTACTATCCGCCCGTAAAAATACAGTATGTGTTATCGAGCCTGTTGAAACACTTAATTTATTAGTTATCGTGCTATCGTTATTTACAGATTTTGAGGGTCATAGTATTTTTCAGTCCGGATATCCTAATGGAACAAAGCCCATTCATAGTTGCAGCAAGCGGAATCGCAATAAAGGTCGCTAATTACGGTCTGAACTATAAGAAGGTGAGGAAATATTTGTCCATTGCAGGGGAGACCAGGGCAGATTGTTACAAAAAAGCAGTGGCGCATTTAAGAAAAAAGGCCCAGGTGGCAAACGTTCTGAGGGGCCCATTTTGGGGGGAAAATCAAGAGGTAGTTTACCAAAAACGGGTTAAGTGTAGTAGTACGAACCAAAATGTAGTGTTTGGATATCTATACCTAATCATAATTTTTTTTTGGTCATGGGGCCCTGCGGGGGCCTTGTGTGCAGGGGCCTAGGCGGCAATTGCTCATTAGCCGCCCCGTTAAATCCGCCGCTGCAAAAAAGTTTTCACAAGTTTTTTCTCGAAAGTGTTTTTCTCAATTGGGATATATATTGCGTCACTTACTACTTATGTATGTGGTGAACTCATTGAGAGTAAGTGCATATGTGACAAAATCTTGGACACTTAGACATCTAGCTTCATCTTAAGGGGTCATATACGTTTCTCAACGCTACATTGTGGTCAATGTTTACGAATGATTCAGAGATAAACTATTAATCCGATTGGTTTAATTTTTTTGTGCTTTATAGGTATATGTTTATATACCTATGGTTATATACCTCAGGTATGAGCATTGGATAATTTTTAAAAATGTGTTTTTTTTTCGAAACATCATTTTCTAAGACGGTGGGCATGATAACTGCCTCACCGTTCATCCGATTAACTTCACCATTTACACACATATTCTACATAAACTTCGTTATCGTGTGATGCCGAGCTTTTTCAATTAAATTGAACCATTTTTTAATAACAAGCAAAAACGTACGAGTTTTATAGCGAAAATCTCGACCCTGTTATTCAAGGTGCTAATTTCCGCAATTTTTTTTTCGTAAAAATGGCGACGTCACACGATAACTATGATCCCACAGATTGTTAAACAATCGGTGATTTTTATTTCAGACCACTCGTGCGGGCTGAATCATGCCCACCGTTTTGGGTGGCGTCAGAAAACATGTTCTACGCCAATGCTCGCGGAAGCCATATTTTTAAAAATTTTGGAATTCTCATGCCTGTTTTATAATCTATAAACGTATACCTATAAAACAGAAAAAGAAATAAACCAATCGGACTAATAGTTTATCCCTGAATTACTCCCAAACATTGACCTCGTTTTAGCGCCGAGAAACGTATATGACCCCTTAAACAAATCTGGACCTTTGTTACAATGTGCCCCAGGCCGGGGTAAATTGTAACACATCTGTTTTACTTATTTAAATACAAATATGAACACAAAGAAACATTTCTAAAAAATATAAATGAAAACACATTGTTTAATCATCTGATTCTATCAAAATCTTCTTCTGCGCTTTCTTTACTTTTGCCTTCATAAATTTTTTCTACATTTTTGGATTCTGGATTGTTCCGTTGTTCGTCTAGAGCAGGGCTGCACAAGGAGCTGTTCGTCGGGCTCCTAACGAGCATTTAGTATTTACTGTGTACAGGGGCCGTGTTCCGATTCACGCATAATGCAGCATAATGTGCATGAAGTGCATAGGGTACGTGACATATCCTATGCAGTCTATGCGCAGTATGCGTGAATTGGAATACGGCCATAGTCATCCGTTAAAACTGCAACCTACGCGCGCGCGAACAGTCGAAAATGGCAACACCGCCTCACGGACGCATTCCACTACAACCATGCACCGGCCCAGCGTTCGGAAGGTTACCAGTGACCGCTGGGTAGTAATGATGCCCGAGCTTCGAAAATTTTAGGATGGTCTCTTTCAAATTAATCGGCCCAGGTAAGCGAGCCGCGCGCTCCGCTTTTATGATCGGTTTACCACTCGCACCCCGGATTACTGCAATGAGGTTTGAAAACAATGACAATTGGTCCCGTACCCGTCTTAATTTAAAAAATTTTGGGTACGACAGGGTTACTTCTTACTGCATATAAAGATAAAATTATAAAAAAGAAATCAGAACAATAGATTCTGGGGTTTGTGCAGAACTAACATATAATTGAATAAAAATTTAATTTCTCAATTTATGAAAGTAATGACACGGAAACAACTAGGCTATTGTTTATCAACATCGTGACTTTTAAAAAGAGCATTAAATACAGTATTAAATAAAATGTTTGCAAAAGCTTTTCACAACAATTATGGTTAAAAAATTAATAAATGAAAAATTAAGTAAACGTAAAATATTTTAAATTATCCATCATTAAGAGGGAATAATTTTTCCTCATTTTTCAGCGCAAATTGCATTCCGATATCTTTTATAGTTCAAAAGTTATACGAAAATGTCCCCAAATTCTTCAACCCCGGCCGCGAAATTTCAAACACCTCCTTGTGATGTTAATTTGAAAGAGCCCATCCTAAAATTTTCAAACCTCGAGCTTTACCGCTGTCCAGCGGTCGCTGGAAACCCTCCGAACGCTGGGCCGGTGCATGGTTGTAGTGGTATGCGTCCGTGAGGCGGTGTTGCCATTTTCGTCTGTTCGCGCGCGCGTAGGTTGCAGTTTTAACGGATGACCCTGTATAACAGCCTAGCCATATACAGTAAATACTCGTTAGGAGCCCAACGAAAGGGGCGGCGGGCTCCTAACGCGACTGGACACTATTTCGCGAGGCCACTGGCGCGAGTGAGAAAACCCAATGAGCGAGCGAGAGGAAACGGAAGACCCTCTCGCTCGTCCCGGGTTCCCCCACTCTCGTTCGAAGGATTCTAAGAAATTGTGGGGATAGTCGCCGGGCTCCTAACGCGTGGTAGAAACGAGCTCCTAACGAGGATTTACTGTACTGTATACTTACGCTACGAGCCTACGAGCACGCACATACACTACTGTAGTTCTCCTCACCGATTCTAACCTTAGCAACGAGGCAGGTGGGTTGCTCACCGCTAGGCGCCGAAAACAGCTCGTTGTGCAGCCCTGGTCTAGAGCATCTTTTTCCGGTGTGTCAGCAAATATCATGTTTGCTTTATCACCACTTAGAGCGGAGTAAGTAGTAACATGTTACAATTTACCACGATCTTAAATTTTTGCGTTTTATCTCAACAAACAAGAAACTAAACATCAAGTTACTAAAATGCGTACACATTATGATAAACTAATGTGTATTGATTCATTTGCGACAAAGAAGCACAAATTCAAACTGTTTCTAACGACGATTAATTGAAATAAAAGTGCTAAGAGATTAGACCACAAAACCAGGGCCGTTCCTGGATTTTAGCCGCGCAGGTGCAAAAACAATATTGCCGCCCTTATTAACATAATATTCTTTCAGTAAGAATTCGATATGCAATGCTTAATTTTTTATCTATATATATAGTTTTAAACAGTTATCATGCAAAAGAGTATTCTACTAACCAAAATTTTACATATAATAAACAGCCTGCGGCCGCCCCCAGGTTTGGCCGCCCAAGTGCGGGGGCACCTTTTGCACCCCCGGCAGGAACGGGCCTGCACAAAACTATTACATAACGCTCGTTTGTGTCACTAAAACCTACAGTGCTAATATCGTCAAGCAGCTCTTGCATGCTGTGGGTTACCAGATTTGTCGTTCCAAAGATTTTACTTATGTTATAATTTACCCCGTGTTACAACCTACCCCAGCCTCTCCTACTAATTTCTTCGCTGGTAGATGATATTAATGAAATTACAGTTGTCGAAAATTGTTAATGACATGTACAACGATTGGGAAGTAGAGAGGCCACCAGCCGAGATGGAAATTATGGACGTTTATGGCAAAAGAGGAGTGCTAATTACACTTGTCTATATGGGTATGTAAGATAAGTTACTTTGATTTCTGTGGAACATCGCGGGAATGCTATTCGAAACAGATCTAGTTACATGTGACAGTCAGAACTTCTCGCTAGAATTACTTCCGGTGGTTAAAAATTTGAGAGGCGTCGGCGCGGCGTGCGTCTAGGTCAGCGCTGCACAAGGAGTTGTTTTCGGAGCCTAGCGGCGAGCAACCCACCTGTCTCGTTGCTAAGGTTAGAATCGGTGAGGAGAACTGCAGTAGTGTATGTGCATTTGGTATGACTTGGACCTAGGTTGTGTTTCAATTTACGCATACTGCGCATGAAATTGGTGGCATCGTATTGGTGGCATCGTACGATGCCCTAGAATTTCTCTCACTTGCCACCAATATGATGCCACTTCCGGTGCAGCGAGCGTGCAGCAATCGCAGAATTTCAAAGGAGAAGCAGTCACTGCACGGCTCGTTGCACCGGAAGTGGCATCGTATGGTGGCAAGTGAGAGAAATTGTACGGAATCGTACGATGCCACCAATACGATGCTACTAATTTCATGCGCAGTATGCGTGAATTGAAACACAGCCCTAGCCATATATACTTATGCTACGAGCCTACGAGCACGCACTTACACTACTGCAGTTCTCCTCACCGATTCTGACCTTAGCAACACGACAGGTGGGTTGCTCGCCGCTGAGCGCTGAAAACAAAACAGCTCCTTGTGCAGCGCTGGTCTAGGTCAAGCAATTTGCATACTGTAGGGGAGACCGGGGCTAGTTGACTAATTCTTATAAATAGACCATTGGTATTTTGTTGACTTGTTGCGTTAATCGAGTCTAGGTAGTAGTATTTATTATATTTAGAGTAGTGAGTTGTTAATAAGTCAACAAATTACGGTTGACAAATATAATGGCGTTAGTTGACTTGACATTTACTTTTCAGTTTTAACCCTTTGATTGCGAAAGGCGTAGGTATATATACGCTGCCAATTCCATCAACATAGTATACGAAAAGCGTACATATACATATATCCTACGCCCAATAAATTTTTATATATTTTTTCTTCACTTCTTCACAATGTTATTTTTTTTTATATTAATTATCATGGTGTTAGATACTATAATTATTTTGTACTTGTTTGATATGGTCTGTTTGGAAGGCCGGAGAGTTTGAAGGGAGGATAGGGTGTTAAACAGCTAGGGTGAGTTTTGAGGGATTTGTGGCGGGGAAAGTGGACTTAGGCAGCTAATCTCTTTGCCTCGACTGCAACTAGAGGATAAAAAGACGAATTTTTAGTGGTGTTCCTATGCTTACAATTAGTTACGTAACCCCGTCCGATATTGTTAACATGATATAAAAAAAATAAAATACCATGAATTAGGTATAGTCAATGTATTACGTTGGGCGACGTACATACCTTACAAAAGTGAATTATGTACATAGTCAACTAACCCCGTTAGTTAACTGGCCCTAGGAGAGTTTGGTTCGCACGCTTTGTACAAGATTTTTCCGCAGAATTAATCAATGGGGCATTTTCCAAAACTTTGCGTCATTCAAAGCGTTAATAAGCATTCTGCCTTCCACTGCGACAAGTGTAGCGTCATTTTTCTATTTCACTTCTAGCGACCTCCACGTTCGGCACGTTCGTATTTGTAATGATGCCTACCACAGCCACTGTCGTGATGTATTTCCTCCGAAAAGAAAACGGAACGGCGATTCGATACTACATGTACCCGACATATTATCCCTTTGACGAAGACAAATACTTCATATACTTCTGGATGCACATGACGACGGTAATATTAAGTGTCGCAGTAGTGTTTTGCACCTGTGATACTTTATACATGTGCGGGGTGCAGCATGCGTGCGGATTGTTGGCAGTTTCTGGGTAAGTAATTCGTAGCAATCGATTTTTAATCAGAATTCAGGCGAGATCGTTGCGAATTGGGGTGTCAGCGTTAATGCTCGTAGATACCGTTTCAAGAGTGCAATCGAGAATTGCGCGTCTCATGAGAAGGAATCGGGGATGGACGTAGCGTACAAAAAAGTATGCTCCTCGATTCAAGGGCACAAACGCGCTCTGAGGTCGGTGACATTATTTTGCAAATCTCTCGGTAAAAAATCTGGATATTATTCCGAATGGCCCCAGTGGCCGATCGTGATGAGGTTTGGAGACGTGTTCCTCTTACCTCCGCGTGCTCCTCAGGCGCCGGAAAGGCACGCGTATTTAGCTGAAATTCAAAGTCAAGTTTCTCGAAAACGAAGCGCGATATTAAAAAATTGTATTCTATATTTTCGTCTCATTTTGGCCTGTAGAATCACCCCCCAGAATATTGAGTATCAGTAGAATAAACCTTATATAGTATGATGGGTCGCATTCGCAAGTGCTGGTTCAAATCTCCAAACTCACATCGGTTCGCTACCATACTTTACGCGCCCGCGAGCGGGCGCGCGCCCCCCGCCCTGATCTAGCCCAAACCATTACTAATACCGTCAGTTATGAAACTGATTTCAATATATTATGCCGAAAGTTTTTTATTAATATCTCGGAAATTAATAAATTCCCAAAGCAACAATTTTGGATTTACGGTTCCCACACCCTCCCCATCCGTCCCCTCAAACCTCGTGTCAATTGGCGACTGGGGCCATTCGGAAGTACAGCCGAAAATCTTTTCGAATGTTCAAGCAGATGAAAGTGATTTGCTGGATATGTATACTGTATAGTATACGACGAACATAGATATGGACAAATGTTTCAATCAGTCGCGGTTTAATCGCGATACCTCTAATCAGCTGAAATGAAGTGTATGCTTTCATGTTTCCTGCACCGTCTCATCCACCTTTAACGTTGCAGTTTTATCAAGGATATCCAGGATCTCCACTCGACTTATCTCGCAATTGGTATCGCACTAGTGATCAGTGCGTTCAGTATCACGCTAGTAAAGGTAAAATGTTGATTCGTAGGAATGCATATTGTACATTATTACATGAAACTTTCTGTAATGACCGTGCAACGGATTGTTTGAGGTCAGGCGTCACTAATGGATGTGTGTCTTGAGTTCTACAAATACGTGGGATTTCTAGTGGTTCAGCTGGTTCACCTATTTTTCATGACCATTCAGGGGCAGTTCGTGCAGAATGCCTTCGATCTAGAGACGCGGTAGCGTCTCGACGCCAAGTACATGAAAAACACCCTGTATATGTCGAACTATCGCTGCCGTGTATCTTTACTCGTCCCCCGGCTGTTCCAACCTAACCTGAAACTTATTTCATTAATATCTCATCACGCGTGCAATATTTTCTAAATTTAAAAGCATTTTTCTCATGTAAACCGCATATAAGCTTTCGAATAAGACCACAATCAATAAAATCGGTTCACGCATATCAGAGATATGATAATATCGTCTCATGGATCAGTCGGAAACGGTCCGTTTTCTTCTTCTTCTTCTTCTTCTTCTTCTCCAAGAAAATTTTCGTCAACATAATACGTATACGCGTTACACGCACACCTTCAGCCAAAACGAAACTAACACATGTTTCGTTCTACGCTCGTCGACTCTCGGGATTATTCGGCAGGGATCGTCGTCTGTCATTGTATGCATATACATAACCTGCGAAGTGTCAAACCTGCGAAGTTGTCCAAATTTGAAATGTCACGAGTTTTTGAAATGTCACGAGTTTTTACACCACATAGGGCACTGAATATTGTCTCAATTGATAAGGTAAGTCGCCAAAATTTTTTAATAGACTTTTTATGTAGAGTTGCAGACTTAGAAGTTGTCCGGAGAAGGTTCGATTCGACAGAGAAGCATCTTCTTTTACATGTTTCTGAAAATTTGTATCATGCATGTACAAAATAATATATTGTAACAAATTGCATTCAAATTGTCAGATATTTTTATTCTAGCAAACTATTTTTAATTCAGAGTTTTATGTAGCTTATATAGAAATGACGGGGACCCACAAGCTTGGATATAAAAATGAAGGGAACGCAGAGGCTTGGATAAAAATGAAGGGGACGCACAGGCTTAAATAGTAATGAAGGGGATGCGCAGGCTTGGAGGTTGTCCGGTGAAGGTTCGATAGACAGAAAAGCATCTTGTTTCGCACAAGTGTTGGGAAATTTGTCAAATAAGGTGAATCGACAAAATTTGTCGAATTAGCGTAGCATTAAGAATTAAGAAAATTATGGCGTACTGCTTGCGATGTACAGTAAATCACATTAGTGAAGAGAGTACACTGAAAACACATCTCGCTTGACACTGTCAAATCTTTTGGGAGTGAAATATACACAATACTTTATTAAAATCCACAGTAGTTCCCACGCTAGTCATTAATTTTATTAGATTCTCATTAACAATATTTCAATTCACCAATAAACATACTAAATTAATTTTATACCTATACCAATAAATTGTACGTTAAAAGTATTGAATCTTTTCTTTCATTTTCGCTGAATTACCATTGGCATTTAAATTTCCTGTAACAAGACTTTCTGCTATACACTCTCATCTCCTTCGGACACATTTTGTAGTCTCTACACTCACTAGAGCAAAAGGCTACTCTATTAGTTTTACATTAAGTTGTATATAACTAAAATGTGGCTTTTATATTTATTTACAGATAATCGAAGCAGAAGATGATGCAGTGCGATCTACATCAGAGAAAAAAATTTATTGAAACATAGCATTATTATTATTATATTAATTAAATGAGTTTATTCATATGCTTGCTTTATATCTGAAAATTCAAATTTTTAAATAAATCAATTTCACCAATCCCAATTATCCGAAGTTTATTCGTAGTTTGATATCACAAAAAAATGAAGATAATAATAAATATAATATTAAAAATTATCTAAAGTCATTCGCAATGCAAATTATCTTTGTAAAAAGAAGTGAGATCCCCCCCAAAAAACTTCAAAAAAGTAAAAAAATTACGCCAAGTACACGAAATCACAAAAAAATGGAAGAAAATATACAATCACAAAAGAAATAGAAGAAAATACACAATTCCCCCCAAAATAGAAGGAAATATTCAATATAAAAAAATATGTGAAATCAAAATGAGCTGCAAGTACATAATGGTGCTTTCCAACTGCGCTTAGGATGACACAACTACAAATACACAGCTAAAATGCTGTGTTCGTACATTCTATTACTCATATCGCGGACATTTTAATTAACCCATCAGAATAAAAGAATCCCACTTAAAAACATTGTTGTAAATTAATAGCTTTACAAAATTAATGATATACAAAAATTGCGCGAATTATAACAATGGTTATGTATATAATGATATTTTAATATGAATAAATATTTTATTCAAAATACTTGGCGCTGCTCCCCGAATTGGTGTTGCTAAACTGAATAAATATGTATAAATTGCATTAATCTTTTTCTTTCTTTCTTTTGCGTGCGTTCGTGAATGTGTGTAGGTATATATTGTAAGGGAGCTGTTGCAAATTATTAATACTAAACCAATTAACATTTTTTCGGTTTCGCAGCGCCAAGTATTTTGAATAAAATATTTATTCATATTAAAATATCATTATATACATAACCATTGTTATAATTCGCGCAATTTTTGTATATCATTAATTTTGTAAAGCTATTAATTTACAACAATGTTTTTAAGTGGGATTCTTTTATTCTGATGGGTTAATTAAAATGTCCGCGATATGAGTAATAGAATGTACGAACACAGCATTTTAGCTGTGTATTTGTAGTTGTGTCATCCTAAGCGCAGTTGGAAAGCACCATTATGTACTTGCAGCTCATTTTGATTTCACATATTTTTTTATATTGAATATTTCCTTCTATTTTGGGGGGAATTGTGTATTTTCTTCTATTTCTTTTGTGATTGTATATTTTCTTCCATTTTTTTGTGATTTCGTGTACTTGGCGTAATTTTTTTACTTTTTTGAAGTTTTTTGGGGGGGTAAGATTTACAATGAAATGTGAGGATTGAATTCAGTAGTCAGCCTGTGCGAACGGGAGCTTCACATTGTTCGGGTTGCGTGATCGTTCTGACGCTGTTTGCAGGTACGACGGGCTGTGGTACAACAGTTCGCGCAAGACGAAAATGTTGTACCTACTATCATTAAGGGAAACCCTAACTTCTCCCGTTTTGTCGGCCGGCGGCCTTCTGCCACTAACCCTGGAAACCTTTGCAGAGGTAATTTGTTAACTGGCTAGGAAGTGACGTTAATTAGATAGATGTCATACTTATATTTTACCCTCAGGTGTTGAAAGCATCGGTCTCCTACTTTACGGTATTGAAGTCCCAATAAACGGCAGAACTTTTGAAATTAGACGACAATGCGGGATGCATCTTTTAAAAATCATATACGACTCATGTTATATTTGATTAAGATAATGAATTGCATTTGTATTAGATGTATTAGAATATTAGTAAAGAGAGTAAGAGAAATAATATCATCTTATGCTTGCGAGAAGAATTGCATCTACGCGCGACCTGGAATTAATTATTAATGATACGCGTTGCATATTACGAAACAGACGGCAAACTTGACGATGTACCTATACAACTTGAATTCTTACGCAAATTAACGGGTTCGCGGAAAATGAAGAGCATTCGGTGCCGTCGAACGAGATTCGGTTAGGGCAGTGAGGGTCAGTTGGGCCATTAAGGGGGGGATTGCGCCCTGTTGGGCCGATAAATAAGGTAATTATTTATGAATTTTTTGTACAAAAACGGTTCGACAAATTTATTCGAGGTTTAGCAGGCTGATTTATTGTATCTTTCCTAATGTTCTGAATTTTTGTGTGACAGAGAACAACAAAAAAAAAACATTGCAGATACAGAGCTTATTTGGCAATTTTTTTCTATTTCGTGCAAATTCGTGCAGTTGAAATTGACGTTAATATAAAGTTTAATGATCCCTAAATTTATATACAAAAAATCACAGAGGTATTTTTTTGTGTTTTTTTTAAAGTCTCATCGAATTTGATAAACATTTAACGTAAAGAATTAAGTAGTACAAATTGTTAGTATTGTAAAAAACAGACTCGGCAATTTTGAAGGTATGACAGTATTAAACACAACTTATAAACATCAAATGAAAAGCATAAACATTCTGCCAATGACACGTGTTTGAAAAAATGTAACGAAATTTGTAATGAATTTCTAGTATCACTTTTGACAACAAATTAGGCGATATTCTTCCGAATGGTCCCAGTGGCCGATCGAGATGAGGTTTGGTGGGAGGAGTGGGGAGGGGGTGTGGACCCCAAATCTAAAATTCTAGCTTCGGGTATTTATTAGTTTCCAAAATATTAATAAAAAATTATTGTTAATTTTTTTTTTGAAATTTTTTTTGGACGTAGGTGTGGGCACCCCTACCCGGCGACCCTCCCATCCCCCCAAACTGTTTTGCAAACTGCTGGACGCGTTCCCCTTACCTCCGCGTGCTCCTCAGGCGCCGGACAGGCACGCGTATTTAGCTGAAATTCAAAGTCAAGTTTCTCGAAAACGAAGTGCAATATTAAAAAAATTGTATTCTATATTTTCGTCTCATTTTGGCCTGTAGAATCACCCCCTAGAATATTGAGTATCAGTAGAATATCACCCTATATAGTAGGATAGGTCGCATTCGTAAGTTGCTGATTCAAATCTCCAAACACACATCGGTTCGCTACCATACTTTACGCGCCCGCGAGCGGGCGCGCGCCCCCCGCCCTAATCTAGCCCAAACCATTACTAATACCGTCGGTTATGAAACTGATTTCAATATATTATGCCGAAAGTTTTTTATTAATATCTCGGAAACTAATAAATTCCCGAAGCAACAATTTTGGATTTACGGTTCCCACACCCTCCCCACCTGTCCCTTCAAACCTCGTGTCGATCGGCGACTGGGGCCATTCGGAAGTACAGTCCAAATTAGTAAATTTAGCAGAAGTTATGGGTAACATTGAAACCTACGTTCCTTTCTTAACATTTTAAGATACAAGAATTTGTGGATTAAACACTTCGGATTCTTAACGTTTGTCCATTACGCGGTATGTACACTAAGGGCCAAAATCGGCTTCCCTTTGGAAATTTGGCAACGTTGCATGTCACTAGGCATAACTCAGTAATTCTAGTGACATGCAACGTTGCCAAATTTCCGAAGGGAAGCCGATTTTGGCCCTTAGTGTACACTGTGCGTCGCCGGGAAATACGTTGTCGACGCTGGTTGGCTACGGCCGCACTTGGCTTGGCTAGGTTGGTTTGGCTTGACGTAGCCGTAGAGTAGGGATCGGCGGACTCGGGCTGTCCCTAGACACCTACAGGAGCGGTGGTATGTGTGCGTGAATTGACGCCAGCGCGAAACCAACCAAGTGGCGACAACGCGAGGCGAATGTGACGTCTCGAATGTACCGATGCCAGCGCCAAGCCACGCCTCTGACCAATAGCTGCGGACGCTGCGATGGACTCCGGCTACGCGTAGCTCGAGTCTGCCGAAGCTACGCTAGGAGCGAGTCCACGCTGATTCACGCACACATTACCAGCGCTCCTGTAGGTGTCTAGGGACAGCCCGAGTCCGCCGATCCCTGTTGACTACCAGCCAAGAGTGGAGGGAAGCGTGAAGGAAAGGCCAAGGACGGAGAGATGGCTGAAAGACAACTCACTGACGAACCCTGAGGGACAACACCGTCTTGATTGGGCGAAGGGATCCGAGGAGGGAGTCGGAAGAACACCCCAAAATTAGAGGAGTAGGGCGCTCGGAGGTGACAAGCGAGGAGTTAATTTGTAGGAGGACAGATCAATCTTGTCAACAGAACAGCGAACAGCTTGTAACAATATACAGATATTCACAAGTTATCCAAGAGTTGAATCCTTTAAAATTCCCGCGCAAACTCGCGAGCTGAGTGCGTCAGCGCTCCACGGGCACGGACCCGCCGTCTTATAGAAATACCCACAAAATCGCGCAACATGAGACAAGCGTTAAGTCGGCGGTGGCCACATCGGGCCATTTGGGAATGTTTGGGAGTAAGGTCTCCATTATATTTACCGTAGCCGCGCGAAAGGGGAGCTCAAAAGCCAATGGTAACGTGGGCGTGCCACGGATAGGGAAAACTGTAGTAGTGTGCGGTGCAACCCATTGAGCTCTATACTAACTGGAGTGTGAACAGCAGTGGGAAGAAGTAGAGGCGACAGCGATCAGAGAGAGAGAGGGGAAAATAGTGTGAATATATCCTTCTTCTTCCTACTATCCCTCTCAAATATCTCTACTATCCTGTAGTAAATTTGCGTGTAGTGGGGGTATAGACCGTATAAACCGTATAGACCGGTATAGACGCCGCGCGGGACAGGGACAGCTCTACCCACTAATTTGTGTTCCTTGTCTGATCGGCCGCCATTGCTCTGTTCTCTCTCCAGTTAGTATAGAGCTCAATGCTCTGTGTGGGTAGAGCTGCCTCTGTCCCGCGCGGCGTCTTTACCGGTCTATACAGTCTATACCCCCACCACATGCAAATTTACTACAGGATAGTAGAGATATAGAGAGGGATAGTAGGAAGAAGAAGGATGCATGGACACACTATTTTCCCCTCTCTCTCTGATCGCTGTCGCCTCTACTTCTTCCAACTGCTGTTCACACTCCAGTTAGTATAGAGCTCAATGGTATAGAGTTCAATGGTGCAACCTCATGCCCGTACGATAGGCTTGAATGACTGGGAATCTTGGGGTGCCTTCCGATTCACGCATTATGCGCATAGACTGCAGAGAAAACCGTTCCGTTTCAGTCTATGCGTGCATTGGTGGCGTTGGTGGCACATAGGATTCCCTAGAATTCTCCCACTTCTAGCGCATGAAGCGTGCAGTTCATGCGCGCATGCGTATTTGTCTCTTTACGCAGAGATGCAAGATGCGAAGAATTCCGACTGCAGCGACCCTTGCGGTGGAGTAAGGAATCTCAGCTCGTGATGTCTCCGCTCTATAGAATAATATTCTTGAGTAGTACATTACACGGGCTTTTTTGGCGGGATACCATAACAAACATGCGCGAACGTAGAGTAATGACGGTTTTGATACGGTTACTCTACGTTCGCGCATGTGTGTTACGGTATCCCGCCAAAAAAGCCCGTGTAATGTACTACTCAAGAATATTATTCTATAGAGCGGAGACATCACGAGCTGAGATTCCTTACTCCACCGCAAGGGTCGCTACAGTCGGAATTCTTCGCATCTTGCATTTCTGGTTGTGGCAGTGAACGGAGGAAATGCTATGATCTCTGAGGAATTTGCGGTGGGGGTACGCCTCTGAGGAATTAGCGGTGGGGGAACGTCGAGCTCATCAACGCCAAAATGAATGCAACCCCTGCGCGCATGCGTCAGGGGGGCCAAGCTGGCATTGTTTGCCTGAAGTTCCCGTTTAGTACGCACTCTATTGGTAGGAGGCGCTAGGTACATCACACACACATACCTAGGTGCATCAGTGAGCACGTCACACAACCTTTCGACGTTGTCAAATGGCGTCCTCACTTGCGACTGATCAAGGATCGTCGCGTCAGTGACGCGTATGCAGCAGATAGAAGGATACCCTGATAACCAGATGTCTGCAATCTGACGTCAGATTGGCAACAGGGTCTGCCGTGAGAACGCAGAGCCTGACGTCAGATCCGTAGTCATCTGTGTCCGCATTAGGATACGGTCTGCGGTACAGAGCCTGACATCAGGGCCTGACGTCAGATTGGCAGCAGATTGACAGCAGATCCTGATGTCAGATCGGCAGCAGATCGACAGCAGATCCTGATGTCAGATCGGCAGCAGATGGACAGCAGATTCTGCCGTCTGCTTGGCACAGCTAACAGCGCCATCTGAGGGTCAGAATTAGCAAACTAACGTGTGGTAAGAAAAAAAAATACAAACGTTGGTATTCACAAGCGGTCACCCATCCAAGTACTAACCGCGCCCAATACCGCTTTAACTTCAGTGATCGGACGAGAACTTGTATTTTTTCTAGCACAGAATGATCGTTGGTAAAAATTTGGCTCTTATTAATACTTCTTGTGTAAAAATCTTCATACTATTATATTCTAAGAACTTATCATATAACGTTTAAGTCGAATAGAGTCGTTGTTCTGTGGTATAAGTACCTGTTTAAATTACAAATGATATCAATATTAAATAACTTACCTAACGCAATTCTTTTTACCTGTTGTATTTCCCTGATAACCAGATGTCTGCAATCTGACGTCAGATTGGCAACAGGGTCTGCCGTGAGAGCGCAGAGCCTGACGTCAGATCCGTAGTCATCTGTGTCCGCATTAGGCTGCGGTCTGAGGTACAGAGCCTGACATCAGGGCCTGACGTCAGATTGGCAGCAGATTGACAGCAGATCCTGATGTCAGATCGGCAGCAGATCGACAGCAGATCCTGATGTCAGATCGACAGCAGATGGACAGCAGATTCTGCCGTCTGCTTGGCACAGCTAACAGCGCCATCTGAGGGTCAAAATTAGCAAACTAACGTGTGGTAAGAAAAAAAAATACAAACGTTGGTATTCACAAGCGGTCACCCATCCAAGTACTAACCGCGCCCAATACCGCTTTAACTTCAGTGATCGGACGAGAACTTGTATTTTTCCTAGCACAGAATGATCGTTGGTAAAAATTTGGCTCTTATTAATACTTCTTGTGTAAAAATCTTCATACTATTATATTCTAAGAACTTATTATATAACGTTTAAGTCGAAAAGAGTCGTTGTTCTGTGGTATAAGTACCTATTTAAACTACAATTTTACATTTTCTGTGTACTTTACTGACAGTGGTAGTAGAATTAGACACAGTTTAAATGTATTCTACAGGAATTAAAGGTTAAATTGTGAAAATAAGTTAATTTATTATATAATTGTGAAAATAAGTTAATTTATATAATAAATTCATAACATTAACCTTTAATTCCTGTAGAATACATTTAAACTCTGTCCAATTCTACTACCATGTCAGTAAAGTACACAGAAAATGTATAAAAATTAAATACAACAGGTAAAAAGAATTGCGTTAGGTAAGTTATTTAATATTGATATCATTTGTAATTTAAACAGGTACTTATACCACAGAACAACGACTCTTTTCGACTTAAACGTTATATAATAAGTTCTTAGAATATAATAGTATGAAGATTTTTACACAAGAAGTATTAATAAGAGCCAAATTTTTACCAACGATCATTCTGTGCTAGGAAAAATACAAGTTCTCGTCCGATCACTGAAGTTAAAGCGGTATTGGGCGCGGTTAGTACTTGGATGGGTGACCGCTTGTGAATACCAACGTTTGTATTTTTTTTTCTTACCACACGTTAGTTTGCTAATTTTGACCCTCAGATGGCGCTGTTAGCTGTGCCAAGCAGACGGCAGAATCTGCTGTCCATCTGCTGTCGATCTGACATCAGGATCTGCTGTCGATCTGCTGCCGATCTGACATCAGGATCTGCTGTCAATCTGCTGCCAATCTGACGTCAGGCCCTGATGTCAGGCTCTGTACCTCAGACCGCAGCCTAATGCGGACACAGATGACTACGGATCTGACGTCAGGCTCTGCGCTCTCACGGCAGACCCTGTTGCCAATCTGACGTCAGATTGCAGACATCTGGTTATCAGGGAAATACAACAGGTAAAAAGAATTGCGTTAGGTAAGTTATTTAATATTGATATCATTTGTAATTTAAACAGGTACTTATACCACAGAACAACGACTCTATTCGACTTAAACGTTATATGATAAGTTCTTAGAATATAATAGTATGAAGATTTTTACACAAGAAGTATTAATAAGAGCCAAATTTTTACCAACGATCATTCTGTGCTAGAAAAAATACAAGTTCTCGTCCGATCACTGAAGTTAAAGCGGTATTGGGCGCGGTTAGTACTTGGATGGGTGACCGCTTGTGAATACCAACGTTTGTATTTTTTTTTCTTACCACACGTTAGTTTGCTAATTCTGACCCTCAGATGGCGCTGTTAGCTGTGTCAAGCAGACGGCAGAATCTGCTGTCCATCTGCTGCCGATCTGACATCAGGATCTGCTGTCGATCTGCTGCCGATCTGACATCAGGATCTGCTGTCGATCTGCTGCCGATCTGACATCAGGATCTGCTGTCAATCTGCTGCCAATCTGACGTCAGGCCCTGATGTCAGGCTCTGTACCTCAGACCGCAGCCTAATGCGGACACAGATGACTACGGATCTGACGTCAGGCTCTGCGCTTCAGATCTGGTTATCAGGGTATATAATAATTTGAATAAAATTATATTTATAAACATTACTTTCTAAACATTTGTATGTGTATGAATATAAATGTTACGTCAATGCATTTAACATAAAAAAATGATGAAGGGTCCATGTCTCTAAGTTGGTACAAAAGTAGCTGCTATTTGAGTTGAAGTACAGATGCACTTACTTCTTTGTTTCAAGCATATTATCAAATTTCAATGATTTTAAAAGATGTTTAATAGCTTATTCGAAAGCTGAAAAGTCGTAGATTGTAATTCATTAAAAAAAAATCGAATTCCGGTGGTGATTTTATTAATTATAAAGCTGTTTCATAATATGTACATTGACTTTGTAGAAGTCCGTATTTATGGTACGATAATTCGCTTGTTCCATGTGCCATGGACCTGTTGATTTCCGTTTAGTCCCGGTTTATGGTATAGCAAAGTTGAAGTCTAAATAATACAATATTTAGTTAAAAAAGGTCTTAATTTTAAGCTTTTTTCGTTGTAACTTCAAATAATCATTATATTTAACCTTTATTTTCATCAAACATAGTGTAAGTATATAAGTGTATTACAAAATTTTGTTTGAAAATTGTAGAACTAACCTATAAAATATTGCATGCCTGAATAGAGTAGATTGAAATTACATTTATTTATACAATAAGTTGTTTCAGGCAAAACTTCTTAGTCAATCATGGTAAATACTAGAAACAGTAATAAAACCAAAGCCCAAAGGACAAAGGTTAAGAAAAATCTTAACAGTGCTGCGAAGAGAGGCGCAAGCACCCTTAAGCTTAAAAAGAAACCTACGGCACAATTTCTAAAAATATTTTTTTTATGATTTATTATGAAGATGGCGACGGATAGAGGATAACGAAAAGGTAGAATAAAGTGTTTCTTTTGTATTTCTGTATTAATTACGGAGGGAGAAGAAGGGAGAGACGGAAAGGAGAAAAGAGTGTCACTGGGGGAGGAATGAGAAAAAAGAGAAAGAGTTAAATAAATAAAATTAAAGAAAATACAACAAGTGGAAAATAACCTAAAAAGAGACCTCTGAGAAGGGTGCTGGAGGCAGAGAAGGGCCCGTGGGGCGGGAGAGAAGAATGGGATGGATTACGAATTGAAGAAAAGGAGTCGAAAATAGGAAATAAGATATTAGGAAGATATCAAAATACAGTAAAAATGGCAGAAGAAGAAAATAAAGGGAAAAACGCAAGAGAAAATAAAGAAGAGGAAATAAATCATCATGAAGATGACTTAAATAACCAAGGTGCAGAGGAAACCGAAAAAGAGAGGGAAAATAGAATAAGACAGGAAAGGAGAGAAATAAAAAGTTTCCAAAAAGAGGTAAACTTAAAATATGCGCAAAAAGGAGAGGAGGAGCATGTAGATAGAGTGACAAGAGGCACTTATGAAAGTGATATTACAATTGAAAGACAAAGCTTGGAAAAAAAAGGTAAAAGAAAATTAGAAGCGGACAAAGAAGAAAATAGATGGAAAAAGGGAAAAGAAAACGAGGAACAATCACCAAAGGAAAGAAGCCCCAAACAAGTGGAGGGAAAAACCCAAGAAGTCTCGGTAAGAGAGGTTAAAATCATAGAGAACCTAAAAGGTAAAGAAAATAATACAAATATGACTGATTTATACGAATGGAAATCGAATAGAGAAGAGTACTTAATAACTATCTCACTAAATAAAGAAAAAATGTCAACAAACAAAAAAGGGAACTTGATCAAAATATATAACATTTTAATGAACACAGGAATCAAGTTCGAGAGCATCAAGATGGTGGGCTTTAACAGAGCGGAAGTTAAATACAAAAATAGACAAGATGCAAACAGAATCCTAGAAGAATCTAGATTGAAACCAGCGGGATACACATCGTATATCCCACCAAGATGGAAGGAGAGGAAGGGAGTTATCCATGAATGGGAAGGAACTATCGAAGACCTAAGAAAACAATTAGCACCGGACCAAGGAATATTTACGTTGGAAAAACTAAAAAAAAGAAAAATAAAGGAAGGAAAAACGACATGGGAAGAGGGTAAAGCTATACTAATTAGGATGAGGGGGGACTCCCTCCCGACTAAAATCATAATAGGATGGGGGCATGTTTATTTAAGAATAGAACCCTTTGTGGAAGCTGTGAAGCAATGTTTTAAATGTCTTCGTTTCGGACACATTCAGGCAGTTTGCAAAACACCAATAAGAAAATGCTTCGTTTGTACGAAGGAGGCACATGGAAGATGCGAAGATAAACCGAAGTGTAGTAATTGCGGAGGAGAACACTTAAGCGTGGCAAGAGAATGCCAAACCTTTAAAAGGGAGTCAGCTATAAAAAAAATCATGGCATATAAAAATTTATCTTATAACACAGCTCATGAAATAATAAGAAAAGAAGAAAAAATAAGTAAATTTGGAGAAAGGTATGTAGGAGAAGAAGAGGAAAGCGAAGATGGGGAAAAGGGGGACAGAGACTTCCCAACAATCAAAAGAAACAGAAAAAAGGTAGAATACTGGGAGAATTTACCAATCCCAATAGAAAAAGAGAGAGGGAGGTGGAACAGAGCATGGGGAAGAAACAAAGAAAAGATGACACATGGAAGAGAAGAGGAGGGATACAGAGAAGATCAAACTACTACGAGAGAAAGAAGTTCTGAACAACATAGAGGAAGATATGGAAATGATGGCAATAAAAAAAACTATGACAATACAAAATAAGAAAACAACAGATGAGGAAGCACAACAAAAAAATCACATTACAGAACAGGTAAGAAAATATCAACATGAGGATGGAAGAAGGGATAACAATACTGGAAGACAATACAATATTCCAGGAAGATATAAAATAGAGAGAGAAGATGGATGGAACCAACAACAAGAAAAAAGAATATACAACAAAGAAGTGTCAAAATACAACCAGATGCAAAGAGGGGAAAGAAGAATAGGAGATGAAACTGGAAGAATAGGAGAAATAAACAATAACAATGATGTCAATGTGAGGACACTTAAAAACATAGAAGAAGACAACCTCATAGAGGAAATAATAAAAATAATAAAGGACAAGAACATCTTGGCAAAAGTCATAGAAAAATTAGTAGATGACCAAAAAGAATCAAATAAGGAAGAAAAGAGAAAGATGATAGAAGAAGAAGATGATAGATATACAACATATACACGAACCACAGAAAATAACCAAAGAAACACTGATAATCCAAAAATAAAATTAATAAATAAATGCTTCACAGAAGAAAGAGAAACAAACTCAGAGGAAGAAGAAAATAAGGTTGACTTAAGAAGAGAAAAAAAGAGGGAGATAGAAAAGAAAAAACAAGAAGGAGAAAAAGAAAAGAAAAAGCAAGAAACAAAAATGGGAGAGAAAAAAATTGAGAAATCAAAAGAATTCTTAAAACAGAAGAAGGAAACAGAAAAAGAAGAAGAGGAGGATAAGTTAGATGGGAAAAATTCATCTGAAATAGAAGACTGGGAAAGCGTAACCACGGATAATGAAAACGAAAGTATGGGAACAGTGGAATGGCTGGAAGAAAGCGAAAGAGAACAAGAGGATAGGATGAGTGAAACGAACAAAAGAAATAAAATAAGAAAAAGAGAAGAATTTCTAGAAGAAGAAGAAGAAGAGGAAGAAGAGGAAAAATCGTACAAATCAATAGAAGTAGAAGAACAAGAGAAGACCATAGCAGACTAACGACAAGATCAAAGTAAAGCAAGAAGGTAAAAGGAAAAAGGAAAAGTAGAAAGAACTTTAACAATAATATATAATTAAAAGAAAAACACAACCAAAAAAAAAAAAAACCCGAAACATATATAAATACATAAGAAGAATAAAATGAGTGGAAATATAAAGGAATGCAAAATAGCACTATGGAACGCTAGGAGTATCAAGAATAAAATGACAGAATTAAAGGAAAAGGTACGAGAATATGACATAATGGGCATTACGGAAACCTGGCTGACAGAAAACAACGGCTTAATAATAAAAGAATATAATGTCTTCAGAAAAGACAGAGAAGACAAAAAAGGAGGAGGTCTTTGTCTACTAGTTAAAAAAAACATCAGAACAAAGATAAGAGAAGATGTTAATTGGGTGAAAGATAAAACAGAAATAATATCAATTACAATAATGATGGAAAATAGAGAATTGGATATCATTCTGATATACAGATACCCGGGTCATAGACACGGACTTAACAAAGGAGAATGGGAAAAACTGTTCAAAAATAGGAGAACTGGAACAGAAATTATAATAATGGGAGACTTCAATGCACATAATAGGGAATGGAACTGCTGGAAAGAGGATAGAGAGGGAACGATACTAGCACAAACAATAGAAGAACAAGATTTATTTGTTATAAACGATAAAACTACTTCAAGAACAGGATCGGGAAAACATAGGCCAGCAAACCTAGATCTTTTAATAACGACATTTGAAATATATCAAGATACAAGAGTGAGAGAAGAGGGAGAGACATTGGGTTCAGATCATCAGGTGATTGAAGTAATAATCAACAGAGATACACAAACGTGGGACCCAAATAAGTACACAACTAGAAAATATAACACAGAGGAGATAAAATGGAAGGATTTAAAAGAAGCATGGATGTTAGGAGAAAATAACACGAAAGAAAAATTCAATAGTACGGAATCTATAACAGAAAAGTACAACATAGTAATAGAAGGAATAACTAGTGGAATAGAAGCAATAGGAATAAATAGAAGATCAAAGAATACAAGAGAAGGAAAAAACACAAATGATAAGACAAAAAGAAATGGAACAAAAACACTAATAAGAAGACAATATCCATGGTGGGATGAAGAATGTAAAAGAAAAAAAGAAGCAAGGAAAAAAGCAGTAAGGGACTTTGTTAAAAAACCAATAGAAAACAATTGGAAAATTTTAAAGAGAGAGGAGAAAGAAATGACCAAAACGATAAAGGATAAAAAGAATAAATCATGGGAGGAAATGGCGATATCAATAGATCATAGAACGAAAGGATCTGAGATATGGGGTAAAATCAAAAGATTACAGAAAGGATTTGAAACAAAACACAATGCACATACAAGTATAGAGGAAAGAAGACAACTTGAAGAAAAGGAAATTAATAAAATATTACAAGGTCCGTTGGAGAAAGAAGAGGATACGGAGATAGAAGAGGAAGGAATAAGAGAAGAAGAAAGAGAGGATCATCGAGAGGACGAAGAAAATATGATAAGAGAAGGATGGAATCAAGAAATTACTCTATGGGAGATGGAAGCAGCAATTAAGAAAACTAATATAAAATCGGCTCCAGGAGAAAACGGAATAGATTACAGGATAATAAAAAACTTAACTGAAGGATACAAAGAAATGATTAAAAAAATCTTCAATGAAAGTTGGAAACGTCAGGATATACCGGATGACTGGAAGAAAGCTATGATCATATTCTTAGACAAAACAAACAAAAAAGCCTTACGACCAATATCCCTAACAGATTGTATGGGTAAAGTAATGGAAAGGATAGTAAACAGAAGATTAACAGAATGGGCAGAAAGTAACAACATAATGGACGAAGAACAAAATGGTTTTAGAAAAGGAAGATCCACGATGGATAATTTAGCAATCCTTACGTCAGAAATCAAAAGGGGATTTGAATATAAAAAAGAGACGTTAGCAATGTTTGTAGATGTAAGAGGAGCATACGATAACGTAGATCATGAAAGATTAATCGAAATCCTAAAACGCAAGAAATGCCCAGAAAGAATAATCAAATATGTAGAAACATGGATCAGCAATAGGAAAATAGAATGTATAAGAAAATACGACAACAGCATAAAAGGACAACAAAAAAAAGGATTACCACAGGGAGCTATTCTCAGCCCAATGTTATATAACATATATACTGCAGATTTGGCAATAGGAGTTAAAACTGAAAACATAAAAATAATACAATACGCTGACGACATTATGATATACACGACAAGCAACGCAGTTCATCTAAACATAGAAAGGATGAACAAAGCGATGGAAAAATTGATAGAAAACCTAAGACGAATAAATCTAAATGTAGCGGAAGAAAAAACCAAAATGGTAAATTTTTCCCAAAAATATAATACACATAGAAGAGGAAAAATAAAAATAAATATAGGAAATGAAACAATTATGGAAGAGGAAAGCACAAAGTTCTTAGGAATAACATTAGATAGAAGACTATTATTCGATGAACATACAGATTTTATAGTGCAAAAAACGAAAAAAAGATTAAACATGCTAAGATATATAGGACACGTTAAGAAAGGAGCTAATCCTGAGACGATGGTAATACTATATAAATCACTAATAAGATCAGTTATAGAATATGGAGCTATTATATATAATAGGAACAGCAATAAGATGAAAGAAAAAATAGGAAAAATACAAAATGCTGGTATTAGAACAGCTATGGGTTATAGGATATCAACACCAATAAACGTAATGATGGTAGAGGCAGGAACAATGGACTTAACAAACAGGATTAGACTATTGGCCAACAGATTTGTGGCAAAACACAGGAAAAAAAAGACAAGCAAGGTACTAGAAGCCATTAAGGGACAAGAAGAAGATCGAAACGAAGAAACAGAAGAAGAAGAAGAACAGGAACTGATGAAAGCCTATAAAAATACGGAAGAGATAGAGGAGATTATAGAAAAAAACAATGGAGATGAATGGCTAACTACGAAATGGGGAAAAGAAGATGAAGAAGAAGGGAACGAAGAAGAAGAGGAGGAGAAATGGAAGAGGATAATGAACTGGGAAATAGGAAAAACATGGAATGATATGGAAGACACCGAAGAAAGGTTTTCATTAGTAAAGGAAATCAAAAAAAAAGATGGGTATAGATAAAGAGGATACAATAGAAATATACACAGATGGCTCAAAAATACCGGATACCAGAGCCAATGGAGTAGGCATAGTGATAAAGAACTCGGAAACAGAAGGAAATATATGGAGAACCAGAGGAATTAGTATAAGTAAAATGGCGACTATATACACAACAGAGTCTATTGGAATAGAGAAGGCTATAGAAATAGCAAATAATGAAATGGAAGACAAGAATGTTATAATACTAACAGACGCTTTGAGTGTTATTAAAGGAATTATAAACAATGGGGAAAAAGAAAAAGATTATACAGATGAATACGATAAAAGAATAGGAAAAATTAGAAAGACATTAATAGAAAGGGACAACAAAAACAAAGAAGAAAGAAGAAACAATGATAGAAGTATAGGGAGCCTGCAAATCGCTTGGATACCAGCTCATAAAGGAATAGAGGGAAACGAGAGAGCTGATGTTAGAGCAAAAGAACTTACAGAGGGAGTACCGGAAAAGGACATAAAGATTCCATGGAGAGATATAAAAGTGGAACTAGAAGAAAGGGCGTGGAGAAAATCAAAAGAAGATATGGAGAAGATTGGAGAAGAGAAAGGAGTTAAATACTTTACAAGAAAAGAAAATAATATAGGAAACAGAAAACCCTGGTTCATAAAAATGACAGGAATGGAGAGAAAGGAAATAAACTTCCTAAGCAGAATAAGAGCCAACCATTACAATCTTAATGAATCACTATTCAGAAAGAGAATGGTAGACTCACCAGAATGTGAATGCGGAAGAGGAATAGAGGATATAAACCATATATTCTGGAACTGTGACAAGTATATAGGAGAAAGAGGAAGAATACAAATGGACTTGGAAAAGATAGGAATAAAAGAAGGAGAGGACATAACAGAGGCAATCACAGGAGAAGGAAGACACACAGCGAAAATAATAACGAAATACTTAAAAAGGATTAAAAAAGACATACCCCCCAAAAACTTAAAAAAAGTAAAAAAATTACGCCAAGAACATGAAATCAAGTAAATCACAAAATAAAGAAAATAATACTAATAAATACAAAGTAAAAAAAGATGTGAAATCAGAATGAGCTGCAAGTACATAATGGTGCTTTCCCGCAGCGTGCAAAGGCGACACTGTGTAACACAATAAAAGACAAAAAAAAGATGTCCGCGGCCTGGAAGTCAAATACTTGGCGTGGCCAGGCAAGGTTAAGGTGTCGCTGAATAAGAATTATTTAAAAAGGCAAAATAATGAAAATGTACTCATATTGTCTTAGTTTTAAATGGACAAATTTTCTGAAAGCCTGCGAGAGGGGGGGGGGGTATGGGTATTGATGATCTGAGAATACCTTGCCTGGTCACGCCAAGTATTTGACTTCCAGGCCGCGGACATCTTTTTTTTGTCTTTTATTGTGTTACAGTGTCACCTTTGCACGCTGCGGGAAAGCACCATTATGTACTTGCAGCTCATTCTGATTTCACATCTTTTTTTACTTTGTATTTATTAGTATTATTTTCTTTATTTTGTGATTTACTTGATTTCATGTGCTTGGCGTAATTGTTTTACTTTTTTAAAGTTTTTTGGGGGGATCTCACTTCTTTTTACAAAGATAATTTGCATAGGAATTGACTTCAGATAATTTTTAATTTGATCTGATTTATATTAATTTTTTTATGGGGTTTTACAATTACAGCATAATAATTATCAGCTGTTGAAATTTACAATCCCATGAATCTGAAAGCACGTACAATTCCATGAAACTGAAAGCACGCACAATTTCATGAATTGTTTGATCAAATCGAGAAATGTTTTTCGTGGTTAGAAAATTAAAATTTCCATTCGTAACGTCATTTTCTGAGTATATTTCATGGAATAGTATTTTTTAAATTAATTTGTTTATGTTTACCAAATTCATGCGTTTTATTGGACTCTAATTGATTTTAGTATCAATTTTCATTTTCATGTTTACAAATTTCTGTGCTTAAAGGGGTTATCGCCAGATGTAGCACGAATTTTCGTGTTTTCAGATTCATGGAATTGTACGTGTTTCCAGATTCACGGAATTGTATGTGAGACTGCATTTTGATTGCAATTCAATGGTACAACGATATATATTTGTAAAAACACGTGGCATCTCAAATTTTGTATATAACCTGACTGTAAGCTGTCAAAATTTGGAATAGATTGCATAGTGAAGATAGGAAGTGATGAACGAAATTGCATAGTGAAGGTAGGAATTGATGAACGAAACATGTATTAGTTCGTTTTGGCTGAAGGTGTGCGTATAATAACGCGTATACGTATTATGTCGACAAAAATTTGAGATTGAAGAAGAATCAGAAGAAAAATCTACCGTTTTCGACAGATCCTTGAGACGATATTACGATATCTCTGTCATGCGTGGACCGATTTTATTGAAATTGGTCTTATTCGAAAGCCGATATGCGGTTTACATCAGAAAAATGCCTTTAAATTTACAAAATATTGCAGGCCTGATGAGATATTAATGTATAAATGTCAGAATTAGGTTAAAGTGGCTCCGCGACGAGTAAAGATACACTGTAGCGACATCGATATATACAGGGTGTTTTTCATGTACTTGGCGTCGAGACGCTACCGCGTCTCTAGATAAAATGGATGAAGAACTGGAAGAAGGAGATAGACAGAATGGGAGAGAAGACGGAGAGGAGAAGAAAAGGGAAGAGGGAGAGAGAAATGAGAGGAGAACAAGGAGAGGACTAAGATGGACGAAATGACCAAGGAAATGGAAAATAACAAGAAGGCGAAGGAAGGGACCACGAGGACGATGAAAATTATAGTGCAATTATTGGAAGGAGAGAGAAGAAGGAGTATGGGGGTGAGAGAGAGAGATCGTGAGATAGGCAAGGGAAGAAGGGGACGATGAAGATTGGAGTTGGAGCACAATACCTAAGGGAAGGAAAAAGAAGAAAAATATAGACTAAAAGCGTAAACGGAAAGACTGATACGTTCTGTGATATAGCACTTAAAATGGGCTGTGAAATAATGAGTATTAGGTATGGAAGGGAACAAGTATGCGAGTGAATGGGTTAAAATAGGGGCAATTGGGGTAGAATAATAATTAAAGATAAGCATGAGAGAGTGGACTATAGTTCGTTGGGCAAAATGAGTGAAAACTTGGAACGCCATTTTGCAGTCTGTAAAATAACCTGTAAGAAAACAATAAACCTAACCTAACCTAACCTATGATTTATTATTTTGTCAACCCTGTTCTTTTTAAAAACTAATGTACATAAATATATATATATATATATATTATTTCTATAAAAAAATTGAAATATGAGAAAAGATAGCGGTTTTTATATGTTTTTAGCGGTTCCATAAATAGGGACATACAGCATGAAACACTAGGGACATCAGTGATGCCAGATCGGTGGGTTTTGGCCCACGGCCGCTACCACCACCCCACGACCAAGCGTACCCCCTCCTAGCGTCCGTACCGCACCACACAAGCATACCCGTCCCTCCATCCGTGTGCCGTACGCGCTGCCTGACCAAAGAGTAGGTATAATAAGAGGCGTCACTCCGGGCGGAACCTTTGAAGTCCTTACTTGACCTTGGCATTTAAATTGGTTGTACACTCGAGCGGGATATTCAAATCGACTAAATGTACCTTACCACAATTGGCTGATTATTGCCGAAGTTTACCGATCATTGCCGAATGCGGCCGAATGGGCATTTAAATTGGTTGTCTCACTAGAAATCACTGTTTCCCTAGATTATTTCTGTCCTTGTCGAGTGACGCCTCTTATTATACCTCCTCTTTGGCCTGACCACCGCTCTCCGGTGAGAATTCGTTTTCCCGACATCGAAGCGCTTGGCGCGCAAGCGAAAAATCAAGACTTCAAATCCCGGTGCGGATATTACTTTTTTTTTTTAATTATTCTCTAATTTCTCTTTCTATATTCTCAGCAGACTAAAGGCTTAAAAACTATTAATTTACTAAGCATTTTCGAAGCTTGATTTGCTGCTAAAGTGCGATCCTCTTTTGGCTTGTATCGCACCACTCCAAGCGTAAGTACCCTACCTTCTGTCAGTGTGCCGTACGCGCTGCCTGGCCGGCGCACTCCGCCGAGAATTCATTTCATCGAGGTTTGAACCTTAATGCGAAGATTCTACTTTTTTCATTAATTATTTTCTAACTTCTCTTTCTATATTCTCAGTAGAATAAAAACTTGAAAACTGTTAATTTACAAAGCATTTTCGCAGCAGGCTAATGTACGATGTTGGTCTTCTGCCTTTTGTATACATAAACAGAAATAATTCCTTGAAATGCTACTTACAAAATAAGCATCGTTCTAGGATGGACTCCTTAAAATTCACGTCACAATGAACAGTTACAGAATCGGTGATTTCCGTTTTAGGTAAGCGAGACGCCCGCTCCGCTATTACGGTCGGCTTACCCCTCGCACCCCAGATTACTGTAATGAGGTTTGAAAACAATATCGACTGGTCTCGTACCCGTCGCAATAATGTCATTTATACCTACAGAAGAGTTTTATGAACCCACTCTTGGCCAACGACACTCTTTTCGTGTTAATCAGGTTTATACGTATTTGCTTAGTTGCTTGTTGATTATTTACGAAAATTGTGTCATTCGGCTCGCTTACCTAAAACGGAAATCACCGATTCTGTAACTGTTCATTGTGACGTGAATTTTAAGGAGTTCATCCTAGAACGGTGCTTATTTTGTAAGTAGCATTTCAAGGAATTATTTATGTTTATGTGTACAAAAGGCAGAAGACCAACATCGTACATTAGCCTGCTGCGAAAATGCTTTGTAAATTAACAGTTTTCAAGTTTTTATTTTACTGAGAATATAGAAAGAGAAGTTAGAAAATAATTAATGAAAAAAATAGAATCTTCGCATTGAGGTTCAAACCTCGATGAAATGAATTCTCCGCGGAGAGCGCCGGCCAGGCAGCGCGTACGGCCCACTGACAGAAGGTAGGGTACGCTTGGAGTGGTGCGATACAAGCCAAAAGAGGATCGCACTTTAGCAGCAAATCAAGCTTCGAAAATGCTTAGTAAATTAATAGTTTTTAAGCCTTTAGTCTGCTGAGAATATAGAAAGAGAAATTAGAGAATAATTAAAAAAAAAAAGTAATATCCGCACCGGGATTTGAAGTCTTGATTTTTCGCTTGCGCGCCAAGCGCTTCGATGTCGGGAAAACGAATTCTCACCGGAGAGCGGTGGTCAGGCAGCGCGTACGGCACACGGATGGAGGGACGGGTATGCTTGTGTGGTGCGGTACGGACGCTAGGAGGGGGTACGCTTGGTCGTGGGGTGGTGGTAGCGGCCGTGGGCCAAAACCCACCGATCTGGCATCACTGCATGGTGCTTCAAAGCTGTACCAAAATATGTACACTAGGCGGCAAAATCGGCTTCCCTCCTGAAATTTGGCAACGTTGCATGTCACTAGAATTACTGAGTTATGCCTAGTGACATGCAACGTTGCCAAATTTCAGGAGGGAAGCCGATTTTGCCGCCTAGTGTACCTCGCGGTCGCGGCGGCCAAAACGCCTTCCCTCGCCTTCCCTTGCTGGAACACCGATATAGGGATTTCGTGCGTCTACCTAGACTTCGGCCTGGCAGTCTAAAAACTTTCTACCTACGATACATGCTACTTCTTTGCCAAATAGATGAGGAATCGAGCCCATCATCCTCTTACGTGTAATGTTTTATCAAGCAAAATTCATTTTAGCATACTAAATAATAATTTGTAAAATTGTCACCATTGTCACTAGGCATAACTCAGGCCGTGTTCCGATTCACGCATAATGCAGCATAGTGCGCATGAAGTGCATAGGATACGTGACATATCCTATGCAGTCTATGCGCAGTATGCGTGAATTGGAACACGGCCTCAGTGGTTCTTCGACACAGGGGGACCCGACATGCAACGTTGCCAAATTTCCGGAGGGAAGCCGATTTTGCCGCCTAGTGTACGCTAAGGGCCAAAATCGGCTTCCCTTCGGAAATTTGGCAACGTTGCATGTCACTAGGCATAACTCAGTAACTCTAGTGACATGCAACGTTGCCAAATTTCCGAAGGGAAGCCGATTTTGGCCCTTAGTGTACATGTACATCACTCCTATTTTTCAATCATATAATTATTCTCTAACGTTATACTTACAGAACAACGATTATTTCTACTTCAGAAAACACGAAATAATTGAATAATGCACAAACTCGCGACATTTAAGTGCTTAATTATTTAAAATCATTGAAAATATCATATCCCTCTCTAGCATCTGTACCATAATACGGCCTTTTACCTTGAGTGCGTTCCAATCAGGGATCGGCGGACTCGGGCTGTCCCCAGACACCTACAGGAGCGGTGGTATGTGTGCGTGAATTGACGCCAGCGCGAAACCAGCCAAGTGGCGACAACGCGAGGCGAATGTGACGTCTCGAATGTACCGATGCCAGCGCCAAGCCAAGCCTCTGACCAATAGCTGCGGACGCTGCGATGGACTCCGGCTACGCGTAGCTCGAGTCTGCGGAAGCTACGCTAGCAGCGAGTCCACGCTGATTCACGCACACATTACCAGCGCTCCTGTAGGTGTCTAGGGACAGCCCGAGTCCGCCGATCCCTACTTCCAATTCACGCATTATGCGCATAGACCGCAGCGCAGACGCTGCGCGCATGAATAGCGTTCCGTTTCCAGCAGCGCATGAACCGCAGTAACGAAACGGAACGGGTTTCGATGCGTCTGATGCTCGTGAGGTAACGCGGGAATGTTCAAACTTCCCAGATAGCACAGGACGTTTTAAAAACGTCCATTTTACGTCCATTTTACGTCTGAACGTCCACGGCTTGATTTGTGAAAATGGACGTTCTTAAAACGTTTTCTGGACGTTTTAAAAACGTACTTTACGGACGTTTTAAAAACGTCCTTTTCCGTACGTTTTAAAGATAGCCATGTTTGAAGCGTTTCAAACCGTTTCTCGGAGTGTGGTATGAAGTAGCGTGTTAAAGAAAAAGTTATTAAGAACAATGGTTCAGTCACGGCCGTCGGCCGTGGTTCAGTGCATCGTGCCTTTGTGCAAAAACAGATCAGATTCTGAAAATTGGAAGAAAAGGAATGATGGTAAAGTAACAACCAGAAAGTTACTTTCCACAGGTATTGAGGTTATTTTATTAATTCATAATGGAACAAATTATTATATTTAATACGTTCACTACCGCCTTTTAAGGAAAAATATATAAAGGTATACTGGGTGGCAAACGTGTTAAAGTAACTATATTTTCAAAACATATCTTATTTTGAACTTTATTTCTGTTTTTATAGATTCCCAAAGAATTCTGATACTTGTGAAGCTGCAAAGGCCACCATACACGCTGCTTCTTGCTGTTCCATTTGCTTGTACAGTCAAAAGTGAGAATGCAAGACTTGAGCGTGTGTGTCCACAAATCGGTCAATTTAGTATGTGCGTACTGTCAATTTCCTGCCATGAACACAATTACAAGTTTTGACTGTACAAGCAAATCGAACGGCAAGTAGAGACATTTTATTAAGACACATTTTATGCACAAAATATTACTCTTTATTACATATAACAAAATTGTGATTTTGCTTTGCGCTAGTCTTTTAGTGTATTGTAAATCAATAGCATTTTCAATTGTGAATAATGCAGAGAAAACATTTTCCTCAATACTTTGAGATCTTTCAACGAATTTGTAACAATGTTATAAACATCTATTGTAAGTGCAGATATTTTACATACTCTGTACCTATATTTTGTATAATATGTATAATCTATGTGTACTACCTACATGTTCTACATATATGTACTTCATATCTATTTTAAGTGGTATATTCTCTGTATTCGACTTTGTACTGACATTTTCATGTATCTATTGTAAGTAAACGAAATAAATTGTTATCGAGTTTGGTAATATTTTGAAAACAATTTACATCCATAAATTTTTATTTAATCGAACCAGTACCAACCTCCTAAAAACGTCCAGAAAACGTTTTAAAAACGTCCAAAAAACGTCCAGAAAACGTTTTAAAAACGTCCAGAAAACGGTCTGTTTTGTGAAAATGGACGTTTCTAGGACCTTTTCTGGACGTTTTTAAGACGTCCCGAACGTCTGACCTGGACGTTTTAAAAACGTTTTTAAAACGTCTTTGTGCTATCTGGGTATTTGCTTCCTTCCTCATCTTTCGTTTCGACCCTGCCTGAAACCTTCTAGGGATGTGTTGTTCGCTTCGAAATTGAGTCCGTTGTGTTGGTTGCAATTCATACAGCGAGTGCAGAGATGGCAGTACCAATTTCGTAGAATTCCCTAGAATCCTCCAACTTCTAGCGCATAATGCGTGCAGTGTTGCGTGGCCAGGGCAGTCTTCTGGAATTCTCCTGGGGAATTTGGCGGGGATCGTCGCCCGTGGAACGCTAAAGCGTTCAGCTCCTTGGACGCGGATTATTTAAGTGGTAAGTAAAATGAAACTAAGAACAAGAACTAAATAAACGATTGGAACACAATAAAGTTGTATATTTAATGAAGACAATAAACGATTTATGCACAATATAAATTCTGAGAACTATTATTACACGTCTAATCTGTTAGGCTCTTCAGGATCAAGTGCCCGCTTCCCAGGGTCCATCGGGTTTCCCTTTTGTTAATAACAAGATATCTTAGTTACGCCAGGAGCCAATCGCAAATTTACTAATTAATTAGCTTAATTCTTATTCGTCGATCCGATTCCTTTCGATTATCGATTTTTATATAACCAAGCGTTTAACTACATTGCGCTGGAATTACGCACCTAGGAGAAGGGAGAAACGAGAAGTTCATTTATTCAAACATCCGTTTCTAAGAGAGTATCGATTAATTTATAATCCTGAAGTCCGTTCATTAAAAGAATCTCTAATAGCGAATTCGGACGGTCGCACTGGTGCGCACTGAGTGCGACTTTTAGCCAATTGGAAGCGTGAAAACTCGCACTCAGTGCGCACTAGTGCAGGTTGCCGAATCTGCTATAACTACCCACACAGCACACAGCCGTCCTAAAGGCGTCCCAGGGACGTCCGCCCCAGTCGTACCGGTCGTCCCAGGGACGTCCTGAATTTCCCACGAACGGCTTATATACGTCCTCTGAAGGACGAATGTTACAAAAAAAGTCGTCCCGGGTACGTCTTTTAAAGCGCCTGGATTCGGACTGAACAAGCGTTTAAACGACGTCTTTGGGACGTCTTAAAAACCGCAAGTAGGGCGTATTTAAGATAGTTATCGATACCGATTAATTATAATATAAATTTGATGAAACAAAGGGTTGTCAAAATGAAATCAAAATTTATTTCTCTTTACTATATTTAGTTATTTAAAATTTGACTACCACTGTAGGCGATCTGACTGAACCGTCTATGCAGTGGGTCACCACCTTAGAAAAGGAAAGAAGGAATAGCGTTTCGTCCCGGGTCCGCCAGTGGACTCAGAAAGAATTAATTGGCGGGACCCATTGTATATATACTAACTGGGTCTATGATCACCGGTGAGAAACTCTCGAGCCGCGTCGCCCTCTAGTGGAGCTTGAGGAATTATCACACGACGTCTTAAAACCGTCCCAAGGCCGTCCCAAGGCCGTCCCAAAGACGTATTTAACAAGTCCCAAACGCGTCCCAAACGCATCCTCAAGACGTCCTCAGGACTTTGTATAGATGGCGCCACTGTAGTTACACGACGTCCCAAAAGCGTCCCGAGTCCGTCTGTAGACGTCCCAAAGCCGTCTATAGACGTCCCACGGACGTCTTGTTACAAACCGGGACATTCAGACCTACAGACCTAGAAGGGACCTAAAACAGACGTCCTCGGGACGTCGTGTGCTGTGTGGGATGTCCCTATTTCTAATCATGTAAGAGTTTTGCTATTGTAAAAATCGATTTTTATTATTTATTTATGCAACAATAAACAAGAAGTATTTTTAAAAACAATTTAATATGAAGTATAAAATGTCTATTTCTGCTCAGCGAAAATTGTCTATTTTCTGCTTACATATCTACGTGCGATTCAGCTTCCAATTGAAATGTCTAATAATTATATTTTGGATAACAGATATAAACAAAAGTATTTAAAGTTTTAAAATGTCTTTTATTTACAAAAATACAAAATATAACAAAATCTGTAACGAAAATAATTTTCAAATTACCAATACCAAATCGTTCAGTTTTTTTACTTTAATTTTCTCTTCATCTTTTCCTTTCTTAATTTTTACTTTTTCAAGTCCCATTTTCTTTCTTTCTTTCTTCTATTTGTTCCTCTTTTTCTTTTTTCATCTCCATTTTTCGCTTCTGATATTCTCTCCATGTATCAGAAGTCGCGACGGCTGGAATTTTCTTCCTTTTCATTAGGCCAAAATAATACTTCTCGGAAAGTTGCAGGAAGCAATGTATTATTATTATTAGCTGTAATTAATTAACGATATATTAATAAGTAAGTATTTTACATATTTTTGAAAAAAATACTTAAGGGGGTAGACACGCCACGTGACACGGGTAATGCAGCGCGCTGTAATACCGATAATCTAACCTAAAACATGGGTTTGGGATTTTTCGTTTTTCGTCCTTATATGAGCAAATTTGGGGCTGGGCGAGGTCTCATTCGAAAGAGGAAGGTTCAATGCAGCACGCTCTGGTAATATAAATTATTTATATTATTCTCATTAAATGGAGAAATGTTTATACATACTTTCAAACTCACATTTGGCGTTTGGTGATATGAAAATTCAATGCAGTATATTGCTTCAACTATTTCAACATGTGTTGTGAGGTAAGACTGCCCCAAACTGAAGGGTAATGGTACCCAGCTTTTAACATTACTTTTTTCTGGCTTAAATGCAACTGACATAAAACAATTACGAATAAGGCAGAATGAAGCCAGGAATATTTCTTTACACGCTTCCACATAAAAACCCAAAATAGAGGTAAAAGGAAACTGAGGACGAAAAAAGTAAATTTTGAATCGAGCATGTGGTCCATGAGCACATGAAAAATGTTCAGGATGGAATACCCCTGAAGAATACATTTGTGATTCATGTGGTAATTCATTTTAAAACAAAAAAATAATCAAATGAACATTTTTTTTATATTGCTTCCAACTTTTTACAACGTAAATTTATGCTTTCTCGGTCATACTAATAAAAATTAGACACTTCAAACTATCAATTCATATAAACAAACTAGCAAATGTGTAAGTTGCTCAAATTTTATAGCGTTTCTTTCTAATATAGCCGGAAGTACCCTACTTTCCCTTGTTTGCAGTATTCGAATTCGAAATACAGAAGCACACGTAAAGCGACAAATACGGATGCGCGTAATATGCGCATTGACTGCCCATGCTTTTATTTTCTGCACTTGCTGCTGTTGCGACTCCCGTCTAACGGCGTTTAGTATAAACTTCAGAAGCGCGAAGTTTGAATCGGATCACACGACTGTAATAGGAAAGGGAGACAAAGTGAAGTTCGCACAAGTCCGAGGTGTTTGAAAATACCCACACAGCACACGACGTCCCGAGGACGTCTGTTTTAGGTCCCTTCTAGGTCTGTAGGTCTGAATGTCCCGGTTTGTAACAAGACGTCCGTGGGACGTCTATAGACGGCTTTGGGACGTCTACAGACGGACTCGGGACGCTTTTGGGACGTCGTGTAACTACAGTGGCGCCATCTATACAAAGTCCTGAGGACGTCTTGAGGATGCGTTTGGGACGCGTTTGGGACTTGTTAAATACGTCTTTGGGACGGCCTTGGGACGGCCTTGGGACGGTTTTAAGACGTCGTGTGATAATTCCTCAAGCTCCACTAGAGGGCGACGCGGCTCGAGAGTTTCTCACCGGTGATCATAGACCCAGTTAGTATATATACAATGGGTCCCGCCAATTAATTCTTTCTGAGTCCACTGGCGGACCCGGGACGAAACGCTATTCCTTCTTTCCTTTTCTAAGGTGGTGACCCACTGCATAGACGGTTCAGTCAGATCGCCTACAGTGGTAGTCAAATTTTAAATAACTAAATATAGTAAAGAGAAATAAATTTTGATTTCATTTTGACAACCCTTTGTTTCATCAAATTTATATTATAATTAATCGGTATCGATAACTATCTTAAATACGCCCTACTTGCGGTTTTTAAGACGTCCCAAAGACGTCGTTTAAACGCTTGTTCAGTCCGAATCCAGGCGCTTTAAAAGACGTACCCGGGACGACTTTTTTTGTAACATTCGTCCTTCAGAGGACGTATATAAGCCGTTCGTGGGAAATTCAGGACGTCCCTGGGACGACCGGTACGACTGGGGCGGACGTCCCTGGGACGCCTTTAGGACGGCTGTGTGCTGTGTGGGATTGACCTTATACCCGATTCCTTAAAGATACCGTTGCGGTGTAACAATGATATTTTGGAATGAAGTTAAGTTATAAAATATTCACAAATGTAGCGTAAAAGAACGAGATATCCAATAAACATTTATTGTCATGTAGCATCATATCTATAGGTTATATTTTCTGTCCTTTTGAGGAGGGGACCACATAATTTTGACGCGCGTTACGAAGAGTAGCCCGTTTTATTTTTTTCTTACGGATAACTGCATGTAAAAAAAATGAAACGTGCTACTTTTCGTAACGCGCGTCGATTTGGTGTATGTTTTTCAAAGCGTACGTAAAGAGACAAATACGCATGCGCGCATCAACTGCACGCTTCGGCCGTGTTCCGATTCACGCATAATGCGCATGAAGTGCATAGGGTACGTGGCATATCCTATGCAGTCTATGCGCAGTATGCATGAATTGGAACACGGCCTTCATGCGCTAGAGGTGGGATAATTCTAGGGAATCCTATGCGCCACCAACGCAACCAATGCACGCATAGACTGAAACGGAACGGTTTTCTCTGCAGTCTATGCGCATCAGGGTGTTGACACTCAATGTAATATTTTGTTCTCGTGTTTGCGCCATCTGAGCGGGCTGGGGTAAAACTAAAAATTAGAAGGAGGGAAATTTGAAACGTGGGTTCAGTACTTTGCACTTAGAGCGAATTCGGCAGGTACGCACTGGCACTGCACTGGTGCCAGAAATTATCGTGCGTGACTTTGATCGGTTGATTTTTATAGAGCTATTTCCGTATCTATCAGAAATAACCAATTAAAGTCATGTATGATAATTTCTGGCACCAGTACAGTGCCAGTGCGTGCCTGCCGAATTCGCTATTAAATTCATTGAACTTCAGAAACGACTGATATGAGATACAATTTCTGTAAGGAAGGAATGAAACAATATACATTTTCTTTAGTTACACAATCTTTTATTATGAATGTTGATGGCTTACATTAATGTGCTTTTCACAACTTACAAAACATTTGACTAAAGGACGATGAAAAGAACGCTAATCGACGCTTATGCGCGTGTACGGTTATGGACGCTGATGTACACTAGGCGGCAAAATCGGCTTCCCTCCTGAAATTTGGCAACGTTGCATGTCACTAGAATTACTGAGTTATGCCTAGTGACATGCAACGTTGCCAAATTTCAGGAGGGAAGCCGATTTTGCCGCCTAGTGTACGATATACACCTAACCTATACAGCCCGCTATAACACTAGGATTATTTGTGATTAAGTCCGTCTTTTCGGTTAAGTCAGGCCCACTCCTGCCAGGTACCTCGTATCGAGGAATAGATTGAATTATTCCAAAGTAATTAACGATAACAAGAAATTCTTGATTCGCAAAGTTCACGTGACACTTTGAAAGGACGAGACACAATGGCCGCTACAATAGCTTCCAAGGAGGCGCCGGGAGCGCTTCTCGTGGCGGCTCCCCACATATTTGCGCGAACAACACCATCTAGCGTACAATTCTCTCACTAAATTGAGTACAGCGCCGCTATACAGGCTGGGGTAAAACTAATCTCGTGAGAACAGTTTGCCCATAAGAGTGTCAACACCCTGATGCGCATAATGCGTGAATTGGAACGCACCCATAATGGAGACCTTACTCCTAAATGGCCCGATGTGGCCACCGCTGCGTTAAGTACTATTTTATCAGTGCCGATATAATATCGGAATGATAGATAGTAATCTTCCTATGAAATTAAATTGGAAGGACAAACTGATGTTTCATCGACTCGCTATTCCAATAATAATTTAAAATACGCCCCTACTTTTATAAAAATAAAAAATTATACTCAGCAAACTTTTTATTACGCTAAAGAATCTACAAACAGTTAGAAATTAGAAACATCAAAAATGGAATGTTCGACAGTACAACAGACAATATGGATTCAATATAACATCTAAAAGTACTTCTCTTAAGTAAAATATTTAAATATTTCCGCTCTTAAATATTTCATGCATTATGCACACTGCATAGGAACAGTGAATTGTTCTTTCTCTTTGTCTTCTTTAACAAGCGCCATAAGCACATTCAGCTGATTGATTGTATCTTCTGGACAAGTCACACGGTGGCCAATAGTCATATCGCTTTCATAAATTTCAAAATCGTTACCACCCTCCGTTGTCTTATCACCAAAGAAATGAATTTCGTCATATCCTTGGACGTACCTTAGACAGTATGTTTTGTTCCAGCCGACGGGAAAGATGTCGAAAGATATTTGACCCCCTTTACATGCAAAGTAATGCAAATTTGCCCGGTTAAAATGTAATCTAAAGAATAACATTCGCCACGTTCACAGTCCCTCGGTAGCGAATGTGTTAATATTAAGAAGGTTGTTTGAAATTAAAAGCATGTAATGCTGTCTCCTTTATACAAATTGAAATAATTAGTAATTAGTACGGAATTAATATCTTTCTTCCGTTAATTTATTTAAGGGCTCTTTCCACTGTAACGCCCTAAAAAATTACCGTTGTTTGGAACTTTTTTTGGTACAAAAAGAATGCGTTTACTAGGTTGAAGTTTTTTCTATTTATTGATACGTATTTTGAGAATACAGATTTTTTTTTCGTAAAATAGGTGGGTGAAGAATGCAATGTAAAAAAAAGACGCCTCGATTGCGCGGTCGATTTTGGAGGAACCATGTATTTGGGGCGGGGAAATCACGGAGGTATGTAATTAGTATGACTGTCGCTATGGCCCGAACTAGAATCACATTTTCGATGTTTTTTCTCATCACTGAGAAACAAAATGATTACAAAATTTAGCTAATTTCGATATGTCATTTTTGGACGTCCGCCATTCTGTTAATTCTTCATCAACCAAAAAAAAATACTGATTACAAATCTTCTTGGTTTTTTGTTTCAGAGTACATGGTTCCTCCAAAATCGACCACGCAGTCGAGGCGCCTTTTTTTTACAGCGCATATTACACCTACGTATTTTAGCGAAAGCAAGCATTACAAAAATAATATAGTTGGAAAGACCCCTTAACCTTTCTGTTAGTGAAATCTATTGTCCGAGTCAATGGATAAAAACAAAATGCTAGGATACGGTTGACATAAATATCTAATACCCATTCAGTAGGCATCAAATGAAATAAATATACACAAATGTCAAGGCGAAAAGGAATGTTACTTACCAATACTATACGTTAAAGCAAGATCTGGGAATTCTTTCTTAAGAGCTTGAATAAATTTCTGACGAATCTGATTCTCAATATCGTATTCATAAAACTGAATGCGCTCTTCCTGAGTACAATTACGACCAACTGGTGATACGTTAATCATACCCGTTCTAAATTCAATAAAAGTTCCTCTTTTAAATGGTAAATGTAATTCAGATATGTATTTCAAACAAAAGTTTATCAGATCTTGCAGAGCCTCTTCGCCAATAACACTTTGGATTGTCTACGAGGAAAACATAATTTCAAAATAAATCAATGATAAATTTACACTTTCCTACAGATTCCGAAATATCTTCTAATTATATTACTCACTTCGGCGGGCAACTGTTTACCATCTTTAAAGCCAATAATTCCATTTTCTGCAAACACATATTTATATTTCTCAAATATGCTTCCACCGCCCAATTGTTCTCTCAGCTTGTCCAAATCTGATCCTCCAATTACAGCTACATCAAACTCCTTCCGAACAGTCTCCAACACAAACTTCTCAACATGTTGCTTAATCGGCTAAGGAGAAATTCAATAACATTTTGTATAATTGTACTGTTGCGTGCAGGAAGGGCCATAATGCCAAAAGTAAGTTTCGAGGAAAGTATCTCTAAACATTACGAAGGTGGATATTTCTTATATATAGAGAAGTTGTTGTAAAAGTGTCTATAATATTTACAAATTTGATATATGTCCTTTGTAGTTGCATTACTACAATCAGAATTGTGTAATAACCTCTCTTCGTACATAAAATCAGGGCGGATTTGTATATAGTTTAAGTAGGCTGCAGCAAATTTTGAGCAGAAGAGATTAAAAAAGGTTGAACACACATTTTCAATTTTGTCACTTGTTCTTCATCTAACAAATTAGCACTAACACATATGTGAGTTGTAATATTAAATTAATTTTAAAATTGTCTCAACTCTTTTTAATTAAAATATGTGATGATATTTGACGGAAAAGGCAGCAGACGCTTGTTAACTTAGGGGCGCCAAATCGCCAAATCCACCCCGCATAAAATAGAGAAATATAGAAAACAATGTTGTTTTTTAACAATATTTTATATTATTTATTTAACATTTGCATATTTGAAAAAATATAGAATATTAAAAAAAATGTAGTTACAGATTGTGTCTGCAAACATGCGATTCACAAAATTTACCATAGCTCCGTCAATTTTAAAGACACAACAATGAAATTTAAAAGGCATACGTAGAAAAGAATGAGAAATCTAATTATGCGTTTTATGCAAAAAAGGCTTGGGTGTCCTGAGGCCATCCTTGCATCCAATAGTAAAATTATAGAAATTTTCAAGTTCGCTAACTTGTTGAGACTTTATACTTCACAAGATTTACCTGTCTAGGATCAGTGAGTGTGCCATCAACATCAAACAAGCATATTATCTTCTTCGACATAGTAAACTGGTTTTGTTTGTCCAATTAATCTGAAACATAAGTTTTCATATTAAACTCTGAATAGAAAAGAAATGTATAAAATAATACAGGAATACATATACAATTACTATTTACAAAGCATCAACAAATGCGTACTAAAAATTTATACAAAAAACCTTTATTACTATTTATATCGATAAAAAAACCACAGTAAGCGGTAAGTGAGCAATGCACATGGGAATAAGTCACGTGCAAGGCACATCCCATCATTACATTATATTAACAATCCCCCTCCATCTAAAACGTCCCCATTCTTTCCGAGAGATCGTGAATGTCTCGAAAAAAACTCCCGCTTCTTATGAAATTATTATTTCCAGATCGACGAATCGAAGAACGCATTGTACCGCAACTCGTACTTTTACGATACAGCAGAATTTCACAATTCAATTAAACACTATTCAAACCCTGACAGCATTGAATATAACCTATGTAAAAAAAATTAACCGATATCGATTAGAAAAAACAGCATTTAAAGTTATACTTGGCGTTTCATTCTAATTCTATTCAAACGAAAGTTTCGTTTTCTCTACGTTCGCCGCGATCTCGAAACGAATGGAGCGTTACGAGTGAAAGAAATAAAAAAAAGAATGTACAGACGGTGCCGTAGTTAATACGTGGCAAGTTTGGCGGGCTCTGTGCGTTCTGTTCCTGTCTCTTGCAAATTGCAATGTCGAAAAACATCTGTTTGAATCAATTATATTACCTTATCTTCCTTATCTTATTAGAGTTGCGTAATTTCAATGCAAACATTCAGTCGCGTAAAAATGTCGTCGTACTGTTAGGTAAAAAAGAAGTTTTGTTCCTTTATCACAGAAATTCAAAAATTTCGATCTCATGATAATTAAATGAACGACACTCGTCGCAGTTTAGTTATTTCAAATTTCAAGGCTCGAAAACTATTGTGATATTCATTCACAAAAAATAAAATTTTACTGTTTTTCACTCTTGTATGTTTATACTTAATCTGATTTTTCATGTAGCCGACGATGGAGGATTTGAAATGCGATCCTACTTAAACAAAATCTGCCAAACGCCTTATTTAGATAACTTGGCAAAAGAGAGTTTGTTATTTAATAACGCGTACTCTTCGGTCAGCAGTTGCTCGCCTAGGTATAGCTTTCGTTCGAGTTTGTCGCGTGCCTTAAAAGACACGGATCTATTGCTTCTAATCGCTCTTATGACTGTTCGATAATTTTAGTCGCTCCGCTTTACTTACTGGGTTACCAAGCCATGAAAATGGAATGTATGGTCTTCATCAAGGAATCCATCACTTTAATTCATTCGATAACGTTCAAAGCTTGCCGAAAATATTAAAGAGACACAACATACGAACAGGTACATCGAAACGTAATAGTAATCGTAACTAATTATTAATAACGTTTAAAACATCTTCCAGGTATCATCGGCAAAAAGCACGTGGGACCAAACGATGTGTACCCATTTGATTATTCGCAAACTGAAGAAAATAATTCTATACTTCAAGTTGGTCGCAACATCACTAAAATCAAACTTTTAGTCAGAGAGTTCCTCTCCCAAAATCAAACACAGTACGGATCTATTGCGTTCTAAAATATTCTTCCTCCGTTGACACGGAACCTTTGCCAAATTATAATAAAACGTGCATGCCCAGTGTTATGAGTAAGAACTGAAAGGACTTCTACCTTTCTAGGCCCTTCTTTTTGTACGTCGCATTTCACGATCCCCATCGATGTGGTCATTCTCATCCAGAATATGGAAACTTTTGTGAAAAATTTGGAAATGGCGATATCGGTATGGGTAACATCCCCGATTGGCAACCGATATACTATCAGTGGGATCAAGTGAAGGTTCCTTACTTTGTACAAAACACAGAAGCAGCCAGGCGAGATATTTCTGCCCAATATACGACTATTTCTCGCTTGGATCAAGGTACGTAGACTAACATTCCATACACTCTTATGCGCAGGGAAATATAGTAAGTTCTGTAGTAGATACTAATTAAATGACAGCGTTGCTTGAACAGTTAATAGCAAGATATTAAAATTTCAAAGGTGTCGGTCTAGTTCTAAAAGAACTGGAAGATGCTGGTTTTAAAGATAACACATTGGTCATCTACACGTCTGATAATGGCATACCATTTCCAAATGGTCGAACGAACTTGTACGAACCAGGTATTACTGAAAACATTTTAAATAACGTACACAGACGCTAGGATAAGAAAATTTCTGAATTAGTATTCAAAATAGCTACAAGAGTGAGTAATTTTTTTGTAATGTTAGGTTTGGCAGAACCTATGATGATCAGATCACCGATCCCTAGCCACAGAAAGAATAGCGTGACATACAGTTTAACATCTTTATTGGATATTGTACCAACATTACTAGACTGGTTTAACATACCCTATGTGGATCAATCTCCGTTCGATACGAACAAAGTGTCTCCTCGAACTTTAACAGGAAAGTCGCTTCTTCCACTTCTAGTTAAAGGTAAATCGATATAAATTTTCTATCTTCCCTGGAAAGACAACTCTGCGACATTACTTTCTCGTGCATTTCTGTATGTAGAGCCAATGGAAAACGACACAGCTGTTTTCGCCAGTCAGACGCATCATGAAGTTACTATGTATTACCCCATGCGCGCCATTAGAACTAAACGATACAAGCTCATACATAATATTAATTACAAAATGCCATTTCCCATTGACCAGGACTTTTACGTGTCCCCAACCTTCCAGGTAATCTGCGAACACATAAAATAAACATCATATGTTGGCCCCGCTTGTTACTCATATTTATAAAATGGGATTCATTTTGCGTTAGCAGTTATTAACTTATTGGCTCATTTGTAGGATCTCTTAAATAGGACAAGAAACAATCAACGACTCCCATGGTATAAAACATTAAGAAGTTATTACGAAAGACCTGAATGGGAATTGTACGACTTAAAGTATGATCCAGAAGAAAGAAGTAATATTGCTTTTAAACCGTCTACAAAGGTAGGTGAAGGAAATGCAAGAGGCTTTTATGTGGTTGATTAAAGTAAAGTCCAAGTCGAATTGTAACTGAATTCATTTTCAGGAACTGTTTACCGATTTAAGAAACAGATTATTTACTTGGCAGCAAGAAACAAATGATCCTTGGCTTTGTGCGCCAAGTGGTATTCTTGAAAGTATTGGAGCTACAAATCCCCAATGTATGCCACTAGAAAATTTTATTTAAGAGTTGATAGAATATAGGATACTGAGGAGCATACAATACTCAGCGATACATATACGTGCGCAATAACTAAAATATAACTCGTTAAGCGTATAAAAAGTATACATTCGTAGCTATTTAGTTTATTATATTTTGTATCATTTTTTACACGTGTAATGATGTAGAAAGAATCTCAGGGTATGGTATTATAATCATTTAAATAAAATGAACCACTGAAATAATTTGCTTTGTCTTTTATACTGTGCTGTAACACTATGCCATTTCAAAGCTTTTACTCTAAAATAAAGTTGTATTTATACAGAAATATAAGATACTCAAGATTTTTCATAGTAAATATAATTTCACCTCTGCTATTCTTTTTTAATAAGCTAGTACAGGGCTGAAGCGAGGATGGTTGGCACCCTTATGCAAGAGAATTTTTGTCACCCCCAATTTGAGGGTCCATAATTTTTGCACTTGTTTTCTATTGAATAAACACTTCCTCGGATTATTGAAATGCTTTCTCCCCTGGATTATCGGAAAATACCTACCCACCCCACAGTTTTGTTTCCTCGCTGCGAGCGAGGACCTGCGGTCCCGGGTTAACTGCCGAGAGCAATAAAACCATTAGGTCAGATAAAGTACCCAGTACAGAAAAATAAAATTTTGATGAAAGTATCACTCATGGATTTTTTAAGGCTTCTCGATGAAAATGAGTTCAATCCCAAACCAATTCGATCCATTTTTATTGAACTACGTTCACTAAGTGTTGTAATTCACCCACTGAAGAGTGACATCTTCCTGTTACACACTATGCAATATTGCAGAAGAGAATTTAAATGGAGAATATCAACGACTTCACCAAATCGTAAAGTGTCTGCTGAAGATGGCTTCAATGCAGCCTTCAGGAGAAATTGCCAAGATGTTTAGTACCTATTTGGTATCACAAGGATTGGCAAATTACTTCGATAATTACAGGAGAAATGTTAAAAAAAAATAGATCGAATTGCTTCGTGTTCGGACTCATTTTTGTTGACATAAACTCACCATCTATTGGTAATACTCTCACCAAGCTTTAATCAGTAATATGAAAATTTTCATATTCAATACTAAATGACTCAATTCGCCGTCAACCGAGAGTCTCCCGCTGGTTTACGTCGTTGAGGGCCCTGACAATGGTCAGTTTATTAGGTGCTAACTACTTCTTCTGCCTCTATTTATGAAGAATTCCCCAGGCCTGCATCTTTCTCGCTAATCCGGGGAAGACAGTACGTCTTGCCTTTACGCAGTACAAAAAAATTACATTTACGTTTTGATTATGTAGGAGTTGGATTCCTTTATTATTTATTAAATGTGCGATAAAGTTTTTTAGCTTCCCCTTCGGCTGGCGCCCTTATGTGGTATATAACTTGCATAATGGGTTCCATTTGCCCAGTTCGTATATTATTCCAATAACTTTGTCTTTTGAATATTGTAAAGACAATTATTACATACGAATATGCATGAAGAATTTATTTTACATGGACACGGGTATTCGATAAAGATGATGACTTTATCCCAATTATACTTGCCATAATAGTTTATAAAGGGAAAGCTCCACGTGGTATAGACATATTTTTAGCATCCCTTTCGCGATGTTTCAAAAGCATCTCGTTCAACTGGCGAACGTAAGTGGAGGACTTGTTCGCAGATTTTTCTACTGCCTTCAAGTCTGTCGTGATTTCATTCATCTAACGTACAAGCGTATCAATTACAATCAATGGACAAACGCTAGCTCGTACATCTACGTTGCCTTCAAACCTTACATATTCTTTGTACCCCAAGTATCTGCTGTACTTCTGATTGTTATTGTAAATCTGTTTAACTTGTATCATAAAGACAAGGCACAGTAAAAGACCACCGAGTAATACAAGCAGATTTGTATTCTGAAAGCCACGCAAAACGAGCATCACTCACGTTGAGGTTATGTTTACAGTTAGGAATACCAAGTGACCGGGAAACTGTCGCGTAAAATGTAATTTCAAAAATATTTGTCCTCTAAACGTGTCTGTATAAAAAGTAGGAACTAAGTGTCGTATTACATTCGCGAATCATGCATCTGCAAAGCTACTCTTATTAAATTATATATCGCGCATTGTACGTAACACGGTAACATTAGTTTAAAATGCCAGCTGGGTCGGCCAAGGCAGGAGAAGTATCCGCAATCTCCAACAGATGCCGCCACTAGTTTAGTAATCGTGGCGGGTACAGTTGAATATTTGAAACAGAAAAGGAGAAATAGCGAAAGTTAATGACTGTTCGAAGTTTTCGGGTGACGAAGAGTGCGAGGCGTTGGTGTGTAAGGCTTAGTGGCTACAAGGATAAATTACGCAGGAAAGGAAATTGATAAAAGGAGGAAGAAGAAAGAGATACGCGGTTTATCTAACATTTCCTGCAGATCGTATCTTAAAAACGCGGGAATAGAGTTTTAATAAAATAGAGGATCTATGAATAAGTATGAGTAAAAATTTTATGCAAAATGAGATTAGAAGGTTCCTTATCGTGCTGCAATGCAAGCCTTCGGTTTCGAAATGTACGTACCTACATAAATAATTGGAAATTAGAAACCTGGTTTCAAAGGCGCGCTTTTTAAATACTAGGCGCCTTAGTGCGCAATTTCTTTTACCAACTAATTTTCCGTGTGAACCCACAACTAATCTTATGAATACATTAAATAGTATATTAAATAAGTTACAAATTAAAATTAAGTCGTATGTATATATATAATAAATTAATTTCGTGTATTTACATTCTATCCTTTTTTAATGGCAATTAAAAGACCAAGCATTTAATGGCCGTTCTCCGCATTTCTTTCAATTCCATCGTAAGATACTACCACTTTCCCTCGGAGTGACGTTAATTCGTTCTGAAATTTAAACAGTTCGTGTGTCAATTTCAAAGCCTCCTTTAAAAATGCAAACTCTTTAACATTCTACACTTCAGATTCATATTTAATAAATTCCTTTCACTCATGGGAGACTCATATACGTTCTTAAATATCATATGATTCTATTGAAATTTTATTATGAAACCTTACCGTCGGGTGGCTTTAACCCATCAAATTTAAGACGTATAATTTGAAGTGTAAAGGACACGACACTTATCCAGAACACATATACGGCGTTCTCCCTCAGCGACAGTAGCGAGCAAGCTTATAAATTGCATATCGTATACGTAGGAACGGTAGCAGCAATAGGAATTAGCAAGGTATCGTATTACGCAGAAGATTTAAGGCAGTATGAACCAATTAAACATTAACAGCTCCTTATAAATATACTTACAAGGGAAATTCGGCAACTCGAAAATTCAAAAAAATCTGAGACATTGCAGAAATGTAGCTCAACTGATGCTAATAACGTAAGTATTTTTTGATTCGGCAATAAAATGGTACTCAGGGGGAAAACACCCCTCAAAAAAATGGTAAGTTTTCAGATTATCGTGAATATCATGTTCATAAGTGGGTATTGGCCCGTTCAGGTGGAAATAAATAAATATATAAATAAATATCTACGATACTGTAAAAGATATAAAAAAAGAAGTTAAATTCGAAGTTCTATGGTTTTCTTATGTCCTACAAAGCGACGATAAAGAGTTTGCGAAAAAAATTATTGTTTTCAAAAGTTATCCCCATTTTTTTTTTCCGAAAAATCTTTATTACCATATTGTAGGATATCGAAAGCCATATAACTTCGAAATGAATTTTTTTTATATATTTCACGGTTTCGCAGATTTTCGTGATAATATGAAAACACAATTTCTTTCAAGGGATGCATTATTCACTCTCAGGACCGTTTTATTACCAACTGAAAAAATAGTTAAGATAAACTTTTCCTCTGGGAAACCTTTTTTTCACTGTAAATTTATATTGGTTGAAAGCACGTATCAAATAACATGCAAAAATATCAATTTTGAGTTTAGAGATTGATGCGTTGAAAAGTTATTAAGCAAAAAAAACTCCCAAATTTGGAAGTATTTTCTAACCTTTAATGTGACCAACTAAATATCATACATATATTACTGTAACGCGATAATTCTTTTAAAAAGAAAAACAGCTATGCTTGAACTCAATGTCAGAGATATTTCGAAAAATTTTAATTTGATATATAAGATCCACAACGCATGGCGGCCGCAAAAATGTGTAACCCAGACCTAACCTCATTTGTCTTTCTAAATTCGCATTGGAAAAATAAGCACAGTATTAAAATATATAACATATAAACAGACAATATTTTTCAAAAACTAAAAAAAGGTGTTTTTACAAAATACTTTTATTAGTTTTTAAAAATGTAGCAACCTTTCTCGCTTCACAACTACTCAACGAAAACATTTCTGAACTCAAAATTGCTATTGTTAATAAACTCTATACAACAAGCCCTAGTATCATTTTTGGTTGGCATTTGGATGGCTAACTAATTCACAACTTGGGGATACTGTGGGCCAGAGTTGGGCGAAGATAACATCTAAATAACATCTAGATAAAAGGTCCTTGCCGTTTATTCGTTATTTTAAGATAAAATAACTTGATTTATTCGAAGTGCCTTTAACTTCGATTTCAAATAACGGTTCAACTTTCATCTTAACTTCATCCTAGAAAATCAAATAACCGACCTGAGCCTTTGCGGCCTGACCCGCGCGCGGTCGCCTACCGGTCAGATTCTACAGAATCTGAATTTGTTTATTTTTCATCGTATCAATATGAAACTGACACCAATGGATTCCTGGCGTTCTCCCGATTAATTGGACAGAAAATAATTTAAATCGGACTATTTTTAACGAAACGGGCTTTGAACTCTGCAAAAAGATTTCTCACGTAATATCCTTAATTATGGTCCGAATTATAAAATTTTTGGGCCATTTTCATCGGGAAGACATGACGAATCGATTGGTAATACTTTTATCAACACTTGTCAAAAACATGAACATTTTATGTGGGCTCGGATTATCGGGAAAGACGTACCCACCCCACTGTTTTGCTTTCTCGCTGCGAGCGAGGACCTTCGGACCCCAGTAGACCGCCCGTTGACCGCCGAGAGCAATAAAACCAACGGGCCACATAAAATGTTCATGTTTTTGACAAGTGTTGATAAAAGTATTACCAATCGATTCCTCATGTCTTCCCGATGAAAATGGTCCAAAAAATTATATAATTCGGACCATAATTAAGGATATTACGTGAGAAATCTTTTTGCAGAGTTCAAAGCCCGATTCGTTAAAAATAGTCCGATTTAAATTATTTTCTGTCCAATTAATCGGGAGAACGCCAGGAATCCATTGGTGTCACTTTCATATTGATACGATGAAAAATAAACAAATTCAGATTCTGTAGAATCTGACCGGTAGGCGACCGCGCGCGGGTCAGGCCGCAAAGGCTCAGGTCGGTTATTTGATTTTCTAGGATGAAGTTAAGATGAAAGTTGAACCGTTATTTGAAATCGAAGTTAAAGGCACTTCGAATAAAGTAGCTTCATCCTAGGCGCTTCAAATGAAGCTAACTTTATTTGAAAAGTTATTTTATTCGATTTTTATCTAGATGATGCCCAACTCTGCTGTGGGCCACCCAGAAATGCTACTAGGGAGTACTATACTTTCCACAAATATAAGTTTCGACCCCCAAAAAAGGATTTCCCAGAGGAAAGTTACTGTTTCTTTTCGACTTATAGCAATTAAATAAACCAAAATAAAAAGAATAAAATTTTTTGATATTGCGCTTCATTTTCGAGAAAATTGACTTTGAAATTCTTCGCATAAGTGCACGCAATAGTTAGTTCCGGAGTTTCAGATTTTTTTGAATTTCCGAGTTACCGATATTCCCTCGTTAGCCGTGTACCGTACACCACACACTTGTAGACTCTGTCGACAACACATGATTACACAATGATTAATGCCATTGTCACCCTTAGCGTACATATACAGAAGTTTTATTTCAAGACTTTCGTATACAAGACAGTTCCACGTACAAGGCTAATCTTTGCATCGTGCAGTGGCCGCAGTATATTACTTTCGACGTTGTCATTGGCATTCCTACTCGCGTAAGATGAACAGGTCTCCATTTATAACCGGAGACATATCAATGTTATTAATGGCAGCTGGAATAAGATCGATATCTAAAGTGTCCTCCCGCATACATAGGGAGGTCCCAACGAAGGAAGATCAGGTGCATCCCTGCGTCAGTTACGCAGGCCGCAGTGGTCGAACTTACAAAATATTCGCATTCATTCGTTATGTGCAGGAACGAATGATAAATGGCCAAGTCCACGTTCAGAATGGCCACCGTCGTTTATATTGCTACGTATTAGGTTTAAAGAAACGATTTTAGACGGTCTCTCGTTAACTTCGATCATTTGCAACGAGAAGTTTGTAGCTACGGAACTTTATCGTATTATGCACATTACGTATTTATTTATGCACGATATATTTAAAAAATTCGTACTCGTTTATTGCTACTGCGTAACATTCCATATTCGTGGAACGTTGATTCCTGTCGTTTCATCGAGTTCCAGTGAATAAAATTCGAATTAAAATCGTTCGACCCGCGGACGACCATGGCTGGGTCTATCTTGACCCACGCCCTCGTAACAGCCTCGTCGAACTCCTTAACTGATTGACTGACTTAAGCGGTATTTGCGGGTTGGAGGTTTCAAAAAATCATTTTTTTTATAATCGACAGTGTAGTACTTTAAGAATGTTGAGTTAAAATTTTATAAAGAAATTCGAAATATTGTCGAAGTTGTATTGTTGAGAAGCAAAGCAGGACATGCGATCTACGGTCGGTATTCGGGTGAAATAAGCGTTTTTCTTCAAACACCGTTTCTCAAACTGGTGCGCACGATTAAAAGAAAACCAGACGTTAGTTTGTCTAAAATTTGGTGGCTTTATTTTTGCATGACTTCAACCTAGTGGAACCCCACAAATACTTAATACTAATTGATTCTTTTGTTTTTAATCCAAGAAAATAGGTGTTGAAATTTTTTTTCTAATATTTTTTAGGGACATCTCCCTGTTTCAGGCTTAAATTCTATTTAAAAAACATTTTAATTTTTTGATTTCCGACAATTAAAACAGCTGTCACATTGCATAACTTATTTTTATGACAATATAAAAATGGGAAATTGTAATCAAGATATCTTGTATAGTTATTTGGAAAAAAAATTCCTAAACATTGTATCATTTTTAAGCGTCAAACCTGCAACTACCCCTTAAATCAACGAATCACGAAGAAAGGGCGCGTTTGTGTCGGAAATATAGATTTAGATTCTCAAAACGATATCCAAAGTTCGAAATGAGTTCTTCAAAAGCCAAACTGATCAACTGCATGAAATGAAAACTATAGGAAATTGATGATATAAGGACTAATCGTGTGCTTAAGTACTAAAGCTGAGAGATTTCCAGGAAGTGGAGTTGATCGGCTTGGCGTCTGAGAGTCACAAATATCACTCGAGAAAATCGAGAATCACGTTCCTAAGTAATAGAAGAAGAAAGAAAAATGTGTGCGGGTCTAAACTGACCCAGTCACGGCCTGCCACCAGAAACTTCTTTCCCTTTAAATATTATTTGAGCTCGATTTTCGCATTCTGCAATTTTTCTACGCCAATCGTTGATGAAGGTGCTTTTCAAATCCGTGTAACGACCTTTTCGGGAACGTAAATGAATTTATATGTACGTTACTAACGTTATAAATATCGTTGTTTAGAAGTTAAGTACTTGGTGGCTTCAATGCTGCTGCTTTTGTCGAATATTATTTTTCTGTGAGAGGAACTTAAAATCGTTAGTGTGCTGAGTTCCTGAATAGATGATTAACAAATTTGAAAAATACCCATTCACTGCGTATAAATCAAACTTGTACTAGCCTTCATTCCTCGCAACAATGCTTTTCACGTCTTGTATAAATCATAAGCGGGGTTCCGTGTAATTGACAATTTTTTACCAAATTCTTAGCCACTCGTTATCTTGGCTTCTTCTTAAATTACATTCGATCGCATCGTCGGCGAATACCTAGAATAAAGGAAAAGCATTCCAGTATATCTGAAGCTGATAATCATTCGTTGATTTCTTATATCTCGATCACAAGTACTCGTTCCTGGCATCCCACGGCAAACAGTTGTTACTAACAGATGGTTCTTTACATTCTTTTACTTAGCCAGAATATCAGTAGTTACAAAATACATACGTCACAATTGTTTTTTAATTAACGTTACCGCGTCGGTTATCGTGACCCCCCTGTTAACGCCTCTGTTTGAAGAAATACCAAAAGACTTGTCCTAGAAGAAAAACGAAATCCTTTAATACCGATTATTAGCCCTTTCACCTATTTAATATGATTGTACCAGTGAAACTGATGAATTTGCTAAATACAATATGATTCACTATAACTTAAGGTTCGATCACTTAATCGTGATAAGTTGCCACCTTCTCTCCTCGTCGATGGCTATAAAATGTGAAAGAGATACAAAATAAAGCCTTAGCCTTCTCTATATTCGGGATTTAAAAAATTTGTCTAACTACAAAATTAGTTACATTCTATTAATAGCGTAATTGAAAGGTAATATCTTATTGACCATTTAATTGTACACGCAAGTATTCGACGAACTAATACACTTGTTCGAATACATGATTACGTTACCATGAAATTTCTTGAAAAATTCCAGAAATTTTCTATCAAGTGGTTTACTAAAAGTTAGCAGTAATAAACTGTAAATAAGACCATATGAATGTTTATAACATATTTCGGATGTGTACAGATTAAAAAATTTCGATTTATACATTGTGTCAATAATTATATTTATTTTTTAAACTGTATTTCAGTGTGCAGAATCAGATGTATTTTTAATCGCTTAAAGGGGATAGTAGTTTGTTTATTGATACTGATTAAGAGATCGAAAGTCGAATGGAATTGTTACAAAAATGAATTAAAACATATATTAATATAAATAAATGAGAAAGAGGGTGAACTGCGATAGGGTATGTTAATAAAAATATGAACGAAAAATTAAACCTGCTTCATTCCATGATTTAATTTTTATAACCTTCTAGAAATTGTATTTGAACTTGTTCACGCTATCTACGAATAACTACTTAGGGAATTAAGTTTTTAAAGTTTTTCTATGCTTCCAAAGGACAAATATCTAAATGCTGCGCGATTTCAGATTTATACAAAGGAGGTAAACAAACGAGGGAAATATATACACCTAATTGAAACCAAAATGAAATTAATCTATTATAAAATTAGTATAAGCCCACACTTGTGACACACGAAATATGAAAATGTAAATTAACAAATGCAACCACAAGCACAGAAATAATGGTCAATAAAATACTCACGTGTAAGTTAATACCTGTGCTTTACATAAAACGCAGCCATAAAACTACCCCGCCATGCAGATAACAAATAAATTGTTTTATTAAGTATACTCTATACTACACAATAACAAATTGTAAACGGGTCGATTAAAAAAAAATTCACAAGGCATTCAATCCCAAAATGTTTCTCGAGCTCAGCTCCGTACGAAAAATAGTATATATCGTTTCGATTCGGTAACAAACGTACCGATACGCGTCCAAAAGGAGCCTGAAAACTGTAACGCATAATTCTGCCATTAATTCGGGAATGTTACTGTAAGTAAAAAATCTTGTGGGTGTATATTTATTTCACGATTATTGCTCCGTTGAAAGGAAGCTAGGAAAAAAAACAGTGTCCGCAGAAACATCGTCGGAGATCAATATTTTAAGGATTCCTGAATCACTTGATTGGACCAAACAACTGTTACATAAACATCCTTATGTAAGCCAAATAATTATTCACAGATTACTTAGAGTAATTGCGAAGGAAGTTGTTAACGTTCACAGTTCGCTAAATTAGTCATTAACAGTGAGTAATAAAATTGTAGTGATGACGATCGTTATGCTGTGTGCAGGAATGTAACTGTTATCGATTAACTTCGTTATACAAGAAAAGAATACAATACTGTACATCCACTTTTTGTGAAATCGTGTATTTCTTTAATTATAAAATACCTACCCTTGCGGTTTTGAAACTGTTTTTCTCTAAAACGCTAAAGACGGACATAGAATATTTTTGCAGTAAACCATCGACAGGTATATAATTTATAGTATACTATTTATTACCCTCTTCACTGGGCACAAGACTTTTTACTTCGACGTGTATATATACGTGAATTTTACTTTGAAGGATTCTTTCCCGAGCATTCCAACAGATCCAAGGTAAGTGAGAAACGACTTACTGGTCTCCCTTAGGCACCCCTCGTGAACGAATCGAATACACGATACATCCTTTATAAAATAAATAAACATCTCTATCTTAACATATAGACGTACACAGTTTTATCTATCAACGGTGTACAGGTACACAATACTTCCAGTTGACAATACAGCACTGCCGTATGTTTTACAAACATTTCAAGCACCATATATACACGTGTATGTATATATATATTTTTTATGTATATCATATAGGTATCATCTACACTATCAAATAGATTTTAGAATTACAGCGCGCGCACCTAGTACGCCCGCCGGATCAGTTATGTAAAAAGTTTAATAGAAAATCAATCGAGACGTGAGAATCTATACTTTCGGAGCCTAGAAATATATATATATATATATATATACAGTTTTCGAAATGGTATTATAATCTAGTTACAAATCCAATAAGATTACATATTTTCGTACAGCTTACTAATTGCTTAAATAACGACGTAATACTTTGTATCATACGTTCTCCCGAGCCATCGGCTTCTTATTGCATTAGGAAGTTTCTTATTAACGGTCACACCGCTCGAGGCGAGCTTGAGAGAAGGATAAATCTCGGTATCATAGGAGATCTCTCTCTCTCTCTCTCTCTCTCTACCGACATCCCTCTGCATTATGTCCTCGCGATAACATTGTGCAAATATACCCGCAAGCTGCAATGAGCAAACTACCCCACCCAACGATTTATGACGAACTTGTAAACCTAAGAATACACGTGTCACGTTTGTCCAGCAAGCAACGAATATTTGTATGGCGCGTGCTCCGTTCGATACTGCAAAATCTTCGCGAAACAAGAGTCCAACGCGATGTCGACAGCGTGAGAAATATGGGCCATCCTATTTCTCATTCAACGTACGCGTGTACGCCTCCGGTTAAACAACTCCGGCGCGAGTCACAGGACGAACAGCACCAAAGAGCAACAAGTGTATCTCTAATAAAATATAGTACAAGAATAAATCGAATATACCGCCGCCAGCTTCCCTCATTTTAATCGAAATATAGATTCGCAGACAACGAGCAGAACCCCTCCACTGTGTGGCAACGAGACGATCATTGTTTACGGCCTGGCGTATAAATAAATAATGCTCAACAAGAAATAAATACATCTCCACCGAAACAACAAACACGTCTCCGCGTAGACAATATCGCTTGCAAGGATGCTTCTCTGAGAAGTAATCGCAAGCTTCGATCCCTTCGCGGGCTATTCGATAAAAACTCCCCCCTCCCTCCTCCGGCGATGTATTTGATAAAATACATGTCAGACACGAGGGAGGTCAACCAAGAATTGGACGAAATTAAAAAAGGGCCATGTAGACGCGTGATCCGCCAAACAACGCCAAAGCTGAAGCAACGGCAGCACAAACAAATCGTCGCTCCCCGCTGCGTGAACCCCTACCACCAGAGGTGACAAAACGTTCGGACCAACCACAGAAGCCTCTTCACCGAACAAAAGATTAAACACTTCGAGTGGCGCAAGATTTTAGGAAACGGGAAACTCTTCCTTATCTCTCTGCCAACGAAGCATTCCTGGACACCTAGGCGGTACCTTCGCTGTTTTCTAGGAAACGCGATGGCGAAAGCACGCGAAGAGGCTTGGAAGTTGCGGCTCGCAAGCAGGGTTGCCGGAAGAATACACTCCCAGAGGACTTGTGCCCAGCATGCAAGGATTAATGGTATGTCTTAGTAAACTCTCGCTATGGGTTAAGCGTTAATCGCAACTATGCGTTAAGCGCTCGTCGCAATTCCCACCACTTCTTCGAATCATTCGGTCGAGAGTGAGAGTTCCTGTCTTGCTTCGTCTTCCTCTCTCGCGCCGTCAACAGCTCCGAATCGTCGACGCTACGCGTTAAGCGTTCACCGCCAGCCCTGAACGCGAGCCCATAGCGAGAGTTCACTGTAATCCGTTTCCCTAACCCCTGTTCTCCCCCTACTACGTCACCGAGCTCCAACTTCCAATAGCTGTACCCGTTCCCCCTCTACTACGTCTCCGAGCCCCTTCCCCGGCCACTTTTCCCCTCCTTCCGGTACCCGTGCTTGCAAGCATCCTCGGCGTGCTTTCACGCCGACGCCACTCGAGGTGTTATTATTTAAGGAAGCCTGCCTGCGAGCAACCGCGAGGTTTCTAAAGGGACAGGCTCGCCGGGCTGTTTTCCACAGAGTGTGATGCATGGGATCTCTGGGCGATGGCGATGACGATGGCGATAAAAGGCGTGGAATTGGCAGCGTCTAGCGGCGCCTTCGTGATGGTGCCACGCGATGAACGGTCCCAGCATAAGGCAGTTCGCTGTCGGATTAGAAAAGTTCGGGAAGGAGCTAGGGCAGAGCTGCCCGCGTACTCAGCCGCCCAGCGTTTTGATCCCCGTGATCGGGCTAGCTTCCCGGAGGCAGCTAGAAGACAGTCACGGCCTTGTCGTGGTCAGCAAGCGAAGAGCGAGCTCGTTAGGTCAACAGTTGCGATTAGTAGTGCCATTATTCACCTGTGTGCCGCCCCCTGTTTCGTAGTCGACGGCGCGGTGCTTCTCCTCCGCCGAGCAGTGACGCCGCTCTTTGAACAGGTCCGCCACGCAGTTCACCTACGAAAAGTTTCCAAATCATTTGATTCCCCCGCCCTGCGCGGCTCCAAGGCACTGTCGACATTGGCATCGGATCCAGACGGAAATTTAAAAGCCGGGCTGCATTATATTATATGTTTCATTAACTGACTATTGGATGACGGACGCCGGGGTCTATTTTGACCCACGGTATATAATTTCGTTTACACATGTCGCAGAACAAGATTTTCTGTTAGACCTCCAGTGCATCAGTGTTATAAATTCGTGAAATTCTTAGCTTCTTATAGGAATGATATTAATAAACGATAAGTGGCGTAAGTGGGTGGGTCAGAAGGCATCCGGCGTCCGCTTTGCTAGGGTCAACGCGTTATTTGTGGCCAAAGATGCTGGATATTGTTAATGGAGGAAATATATTAGATGCACGGAGATTGTTAGAGTTTTATTAATCCTGATTCAATGGATTCAGAGGAGTTTTATATAAGAAACAAATGTTTTTCATGAGGTACGTTTTTGTTCCGTTAACTTAGGTAACTTTTGCAAGGGAAGAATCTCTGTTTAACTTAAATCCTCTTGTTCTCTAAGCTCGAAAAGTATTCTTCTAGTGTTTTGGAACCCTTTCTGTACGTTTACTATTGCAAAAAGTTTATAAACAATTGATGACGGATGCGTAGCGACGATTAATTAATTATTATTCATCTCCTCGATTCGCTTTGTCGCGCCGCGCTTCGCCAAAATTAGACGTAGAAGATGAATGTTTGAGATGTCGTTTCGTGTCAAGAATCTCTGTGTCAGTGACATTATTTTCATCGATTTCCATCGTCACGCACAGCGAAAGAGGGCTGCAGAGAACTGGGTGCATAGCACATTTCATATTTATGATCGCACAATAGGATAGTTAAGGAGAATAATGCTCACCACGACTAGTGCCACGATGGTACCAAGGGTCGAGCCGGCCAGTACATCGCTCCAATGATGCTTATAGTCGGACACGCGTGATAGAGCGGTGAACCAGGCCATAAGGAGGCACACCAGCTGCAGGAAGTGTTTCAGCAACTTGCTACCCTTCCATGACAGTCTTAGCTGCAAGTACAGCTGAAGGAACGCGACCAATTACATACAGTTGGAAGCATGGTAGCCAATAAATAGCATAGCATGACCTAATACAACAGTTCAGGGGGTATTCTCACTTGCAAGCGGAAGAGGAACGCGGTTTTCGTGGATTTTTTGCGGGAAAGGCATTAGTGCGAATAAATTGAGATTTGAACACAAGTTGTTTAAAATCCCACTTCCACGTCATAGGAAACGACAACTTCGAGGAAACTATTGTTTAGTAGAAGCGTGGCGAGGTATAGTACTAGAATGAGCCTAGAATTCAAAATAGTGTCCTATAAAACACAAAAAATTGATATTTTGGGAATGTAGATTTTTGTTAATTGAACAAAGAAGTGTAATATTTCATAGTTTCAGTTGATTCTAATACCATGCCTGGAGAAACATGTGTGTCGTGTGCTGTTAAAATTTCCTGTTGATATCTCAATTTATTCAAGGGAGATGTGGCTCTTGGCAACTTGGAAAATGTTACTTCGAGAAAATCGAATTTATACCCGATTTTCAAAATATCCTTTCAGGAATATGATCCTAACACCTGCTTCAAACTATTGTAAATAGATGTTTTTGAACTGGCGATTAAGTATACCCACTAGGGTGGCTCTAACTTACTCTTGGTAAAATTATTTCAATATTTTCTTCGGGGCACCGCCCAGAATGTTCCAAATAATTAAAAAAAAATCCCTGTAAAGTTAGAGCTCAATCGGATAACGGAAAAGGGTGCCCCTGGGCCCTTAAACATTTAAATCATTATTTAACAGCGCGCGAAGTCGACTTTATATAACATCTTCCAAGTTATTGATTGAATAAAAAAATATGTCAAACAAAAGTTGCAGATCCGGACAAGGAGCATCTTTTTTGTTCTATTACTTTTTCTCGTGCGACAAACGGATTTCGAAAAAAATCCCAAAAACTAAAAAAAAAATATCGAAAATATAAAGTCTATATTTTCGATATTTTTGCGAATTTCGTTCCCAAATATTCAGGAAACATTCATGACATATCAAACACTGAAAATAAGTAAAAAAATTTATCTTTTTTACATATTTCGGTAAATGCCACCCTCTTAAATGTTTAAAAAATAATCCTCGAAAATAAAAATTCCATTTTTTTGTTCACCTTCATAAATAAAAAGTGTTCTGGAAGCATTTAAACTTCCAAAATTTCAAAAATAAAAATTTTTTTTTTTTTAGTTTTTCGGATTTTTTCGAAATCCGTTTGTCGCGCGAGAAAAAGTAATAGAACAAAAAAGATGCTCCTTATCTGGATCTGCAACTGTTGTTTGACATATTTTTTTATTTAATCAATAACTTGGAAGATGTTATATAAAGTCGACTTCGCGAGCTGTTAAATAATGATTTAAATGTTTAAGGTCCCAGGGGCACCCTCTCCTGTTATCCGATTGAGCTCTAACTTTACAGGGATTTTTTTTTAATTATTTGCAACCATTCTGGGGGGGGGGGTGCCCCGAGGAAAATTCAAAAGTCGAAAGTTAGAGCCACCCTAATACCCACCTTAACACTTTAACGACCGCACCTTTTGAAGCAAACACAGCCTTCTTTCCCAAACATCACAACAATATTCATTGGTACGTATTTAAAAATCATCAAAGCAACATGTTGCAAATACAATAGAATCCATTAAATTGTATAGTTTCATCGGTGATAAATGTGAAATAAAATTGAATTCTGATTCCCATAGAAAATAATACATAGGTCGGAATCGTGCCAGAGGCCATCAAAGTGTTAATACAGAAGTACATTAAAACAGATAACTATGATGAAAAATAATAAAATTAATCTAGAGATTAACAAAAACTCCATACCACCAAGCTCATACGAAAAACCAAAGAATAATAATGCAATCTATGCGCATTTAAAATCACTCTCTCTCTCTCTCTCTCTCTCTCATCGGAATTAATTGGAAATGGGAAACGGGACTAGGTAGTTTTACTCGTGTTGTTAAAAAACGAATAACATTTTTACTTCATACAAGTGAGCATCGCAGCCCTCTGCGATTTCCCCCCACCATTCCCTTCACTCTCGCCACAGACAGAAGAGAAAAGGGCAAGCCGATTATGAAACTAAGTAAGCAGCGATAAATTTGCGCAAAGAGAAGAGGAACTTACCGCCAGGTACACCATGGTGTAGGCAGAGAAGGACGAGTGCCCGGAGGGGAAGGATAATCTGAAACGATCAACGTTATAAATTGCACCGTGTCAAATAAATCTCATCCGCCGATCGTCCCTACGAAAGTTCCTCCTTTTTCCAACGGCGTAACTCGCTATCGTCATCAATATACACGCGCCCCATAATGGGACCCTATTAATTTTATCGCGATTAATTCCAGCCTGTGTTCCGTGGCGATTACAATCGGCGGATGCGTGGCCCGAAGCGCGGATCGTAAAGATTCAACGGAGGATCCTCCACTGGGTGCACCGTGGAAAAAAAGGGAGAATCAAAACCGAAACCGGGGGGGGGGGGTGGAAATGGGGGGGCAAGAAGGCGGAGTGGACTAAGGACTTCTATCTGAAAGAGTAATTGGCCATCAAAAAAACTGCACCTCTAATCGGACATTATCTGCCCTCTCCTTGTATTTATCTTTCGCTCTTCTTTTTTGTCTGACCCACCCTTCGCAGCAGCATTCGCCCAGTTATAATATTTAATGGCTTCACCACGCGTTCGTAATTTTGTTTACACTGGTTAATTATCCTGGGGAAGGTGGCCGTTGAGGAATGTTACTTCTTAATCGGTTGTGGTTTCGACGGAGGTATTAGTTTTTTTATAGTATTTGGTGATGGGAAATGTCTTTGCTGAGAAATTTGGATTTGATTTGTTGAGTGGAGTGGAATTTTTACGCAATAGTGGGCACTGTGTGGTTTTGCAAAATTTTGAGTATTGAAAATGTGGATGTAATTGAGGGTAATTTTGAAATTTCAGGCACCCCCTTTTTAGTGTTGATGGATAGATAATGAGGTGGGTAAAATGAGAAATCGCTTCTTTATAGTGTAAACGTTAAGCATCTGAATAATTATAAAAAAATGTTATGATAAAGATTCTTTTAACGTTTTGGCCAAAATTGATGGCCCTTTTGATGACCATGGGTAGAATTTCAAAATATTCTTTCGTATAATCGTAAGAAATTAAACAAGAGAATTAATCTGAAAATCAAAATTTATAGTCGAGAAAATTTTACTTTCAAAAGAAACTAAAATTATCATAAAATTTTATAATTTATTTTTTATATGGGTAAATTATTATCCCTGTGATAATCAACAAATCCACTTCAGTCAAGAATAAACCTTAGACACAACTTTAATTCCCTCAACAACAAAAAATGTCGAAATACTATTACAATTTTTCCACTCAAAGTGTTCAAGGAATCATTATATGGAACGAAGCCAGTAAAATAACAAGGAATCCATTCCACGTTCGTAATTTGAAACTGATTTCGAGTGAAGCTACTTTGTGGACGAAATTTTAGTTGATGCAAAATCGGGTCTCAAGGAAGGTAATGAACAATATCTACTTCTGTATTCGTGCGTGGACCCAATGAAATGAATCGATATATTCGATAGTGTTAATTAACAAGATAACTATCTTCACCGACGACTAATATCACCCTTAGAAGGGCATTAAACAAAGTACAGATACGTGGCTTTTGAAAACCGTAGTCCCGACCAATACCAAATAGAGTGATTCGCAGAAATTGTAATTGAAAGGGTTACCGTTGAAATGAACGGAGTCCCGAAGATTGGGAAAGGCTGCTCTTCTACGAGGCCCCTCTTTGACGAGCCAAAGAGTCGGAGGGTGGGACGTATGAATGAATTCTCTGTCAGCTTTTATCGTCCAATTCCTCAAATCTTTCTATACATAAAACTGTCCCTGCATCAAGCGAAGGGCGGATGACCCGCGATACGCCCGACTGCGTGCACATCAAATGAGCTACCGGCGAAGAGTCCCTTCTTTTTGCTACCGACGCGCGATAACACTCTACAACTTCCTCCTTGGCGGCGGACAACGAAGAAAATAATAATCTATGGGCCCTACCGCGAATAATCCTCGCCTGGTCGATTCCCATAATTGAGGCTGACCGGAAGCAGAAATTGCGTCGTTTCGAGGACTTTATCGGGTTCCACGATCCCATTAGTTTTTAATTCGTCGACAAATGAGTACGGATAATAAATCAGCGTTGCATGCGATTACTGTGAATTGGTTTGTTAGAATAAATTGTCTTGAGTGGACAGCTTGGAATAGCTTGTGACAGGTTTTCTTCTTTGGGGAAGTGATGTTGGGATGTGTTTGTCATTCATATTTTATGCATAGATTTTATGCACGCTCGTGGCTTGGAAATAGTGCTGTTTCACGGAAAATTGATATGGAAATTCGTTACCTCTATTTCTGCTGTGTTCTTTGTATCGTTCACAACGTTTTATAAAATTCCAAGGTGTTCTAAAATTATACACACACAAGTTGTACGACTACTTCAATAATTTTATTTTTTTATGGGTATTCATCTTTCTTGCACTTGCCAACTGAATGTATTTTCTCATTTATCAGTTCCAATGACACTACTTTTACATTTCAATTTCATTATACCACACAATACCTAACACCTTTCAGCACAGATATTCAAATACTCGACTGCATCTCTAAAACCACCAAAAAAGGTAAATCCAAAAACGAGCCTAATAATTATCCCCCAAATACTACCCACACGCCCTACTAAACTAACTCTTACTTCGTAATCTCCACCACTTTCACCCAACTTCACCATTATTCAAAATTCGCCATCACCCCAAAATTCACCCACTTCTACAAATAAATCACAAAGACTCCAAGCTCAAAGTACGTGTTCTGCCAAAGCAAATATTTACTCCCATTTCAATGATCCAAAAACGAGTCTAATAATTATCCCCCTAAATCCACAAACCCTACTAACGCCTACTTTGAAATCTCTACCACTTTCTCTGCAACTTCCCCGACGCCCAAAATTCACCTACCTCGACAAATAAATCACCCCGACTCCAAGCTCGACGTGTTTTGACAAATGCAATGATTTACCCCCATTGGTGTCCATTCAATAAAAGACCCATGCACCCCCTGCTTCTATTATCGACTAGGATTTCCACTAAACATTAAGAAGGAGACCGTTTTCGGCTGCCGCACATCGCCAATGGGGAGTACGCGCTGGGCGGCGCTTAACGACGTTAGGGGTTGAAAAACGCGAATGGCTCCGCTGGTGTGGGGCACCGTGGGCTACACTGTGACAATGACCAGGGTGTGTTCCCGGTAATTCGTCCGTGTAATAGTATTTCCTGTTGCCAGGGGAGCCGCGCGATTCGGATCGAACCCCGTCCATGCGAATCGCCACTGCGCACGGCCTTTCCTCATTGTCATTTGCTGCCCTTTTTGCTCGTATCCGTTGAAACCGGCCCCGAGCCGCTGCCCCGGCAAAAACGCAACGAAATTCCGTTGCGAATAAAGCACGGGTGCGGGGCAAATAACGTCTAGGTCGATCGAGAACCCGAGGATCATCGGGGCCCCGCTCAGCGAAAGAGAATCGGCAGCCACAGCTTCTCGGGGGGCATTCCTCTGAGCAAGATGGAATAGGACGATGATTTGCTGGGGTGTGGCGTTCTACAGGGTGTTCAAAAATTCGTGGTGATTCTGCAGGCGTTTACAAATTTGCAGGGGAGTGTGTTATTATTTTCTAAATAATGAGTTGTTGAGTTGTATTCGTTGTTAGTAGTTGGCGTTTTTGATGGCTTGTTGAGGTTGCATTATTCTCGTGAATGAAATTAATGGTTTGGAAAAGAAGGGGAAATTCTTAGGTTCTTCAAGTCTGTTTAGTTTTGAAGGTACAATGGTGTACTGAGCAGTAGTGGCGTTTCCAGTGCGTATGACGAAAGAGAATCACGTTAAAATTTCTAGTTGGAGGAGCTAAATTTTTCGTAAATTTAGTTGAAATTAACTTCTATTTTATTTAGTTACGTTAAAATTTCTAGTTGGAGGAGCTACATTTTTCGTAAATTTAGTTGCCTAGGTCCATTCGTAAATTTCTTGGTAACCGAAGGATGTGCAAGTTTTAATTTTTGTCTGTGCTAAATCTCATTGTCAGTATTGCTTTAATATAGGTAGAAATTTTTTTTTGCATCTGTGTGATTATAATTGGCAGTTTAAACGAAGTGGGATAGTGAATATAGGGTAATAGTTTGATGAAGAATGGGGGGAATTTTTATTTTATAACTTGAGAACGGTTGAATTTGGTGGATTTTAAAAAATTCAATTCGGACATATTATACTTGTGTTTTTACAGTGATTTTGCGTAGATACATTAAGTTAGAACACTTTTATTTTTGTGTTTCGGGGGGGGGGGGGGATATTTTTTGGAATTCGTTTTTTCGTGAACAATGAAATGGGAGTGAGAGGGATATGGATTTGGATAACCAGCTATCATTGTTCTTTTGTCTGTTCCAGCTATTAACGAGCAAAAAACACCGAAAGCAATCATCTCCTTCCATCAACTATAATTTCACATTCCCCGTTCCACGACCGCGTCTGCGATTGTTAGAGTCACGCGATTCAACGTTTTGCGATCTCAGATACTAGATATGATACGGGGTTATTGTCCTTAAAATTCTTGGTCCAAGACCTTCGACGAGATCTTCAAGAATCACATGCTCAGACGATTCTAAACTGTACAGATCGTACATCGTAGTAAAGTGCACCATTTTGTAATTATTTCTCACAATATAAGAAATAGAAAATTGAAAATATACTTTTTCCATTAAAAATAAATCGAATTTACCTAGAGTTTATTGAGATAAGTTCAACCAGTATGAGAACTTTCATTTTCATTCATACTTTATAGAAAACAATATTTTGCCCAAAATGAAGCTACATTTTTAAATATGGGAAACTAAAAGCAAGTGTCTCACGAGAACAAAGTTAATATTACACATTTAACAGTATCACTTATTTTGATTCGGACAAAAGAATTTATTTACCTATATTTTTCCAACTTTTTAAGGGATACTTAGCACTGGAAATATTTACTGCGTCACTCGTAAAATATTTATTGCAAAAATATGCAGCTCACTATCTCGGTCAACAAAAGTTGGATATGAATCATTTCCGCGTATTCCTATGAAAATTCTGCGCACTACGTAAAGTTCAGAGTGATGCAATCAATATTTCCAGCACTCTATCTATTAAACAAGTACATAGTTCGATGGAGTATTTACCTGATATCCTTCAGGAACCTCGCTGAGATGTTCTCAGTGCAGATGTAATCCTCGATGTATTTGTGGTGATTCTCTATTAGGCTGCAATTAACGTTAGGCCTGCAGAGAGTCATGAAATGGGGTCTCAAACGCCCAATGGTGTACTTCGCGATATCCGTGATTAAAACGGTGGTGGCAGCTCCGAAACCAAAGATTCCGACCTGAAGCACCAAGAAAATAATTACAAACATTTTTACGTGTATCTTAAAAATCTTAATCTATGAACACATAATAATTTGCATGCTTGGATCCTTTCATATTCCTTTTGCATTACTTCTTTTAAAGCTTGGTCATTATTTGAATACAATGTTATTTTACTGGAAACAGTTAACTGAAGTAAGAGATAATTTTTAAATGATTCGTTTGGTCTTGACACAAACCAAGGTGCGTTATGTTTCGAATAGAATTCATAAAGTAATTCAAATATTCAATTCATCATTTCAAATATTATTTTTTATTTTGATTTTCAAATATTTGTTTGCTCAATTCACTTTCTATGAATAGTTTGGCAGTTCTTTTGGATTCAACAGATTTATCTTTCTATATAATCGTGGAAATCTTCAGGAAAAATACGGTTACCATGAATAAAAGATATTTTATTACCTCTAGATATTTTCTTAGAGATTTTTGAGAACTCGAATATATTCAATCATTGCTCTAATGAAATGACAAGGTATGGTAGAATTTTTTGAAAGAATAACTGCGTTGCAAGCTAACCATATTGCGAAGAAAGGCTTGTCTAACCCTCTGTATTACAACAATTAACACTAATTAAGTTTATAGTCTGACCCCTTTCAGTGATCTCTCAACTTAATATGCCAATGATCTCTTGCAACTTGTGGATTCACATTTATCATTTCTGTTTGCCCATATATGGATGTCATTTTATTATTTTTCACACGTCAAGTAACTGATTATTGTACGATAATTAAATATTATTTTGGAAAGGATAAATAAATAATTTAAAGTAAGAATTTACATAAGAACCTTCAGTTTCGTGAGATTCGATTTTCAAAATACATGCAAAATCGAGGCTCCTACAAAAGAATTTCCTTTTATATTTTCGACGTGTCTTTTTCAAAGAATCACCTTTTCCAAATTGCACCATGAATGATTTTAATATTAATAAGTAGTCACGTAGAAGCTGTTGTTCGTTATTCTTTAATTTATCAGAAATCTGTCGACAGTATTCTGCTCTGCAAATTAGCTTCAGAATGCACTGACAAAGTATCTGCACTTCCCCCTGGATCACCCTATTCAGAGTCATAAATTTAAATTGTCAGATGTCGATGATCAAATCGAACAACGATAAATATGTAGTTCGACAGAGGGGAGTTGCTACTCAGCCCAAGAACTATGAAGATTTATTGTTCGAACTAATTGTATGTATTACAGCATTGACTTTGTAACAATTTTCAATTTATTTTCGTGGTGTGTCGTACTTGTAACGGTGTTATTAATTACAATGAAAAGTAGGATGTACAGTTGCTCACAACATTATCCACCACATACGTATTTAGGTACCGACGTATAATATATTTTACATTTTTAATCAATACTGAAGTTAGAATTGCCGATTCTAATTCCTGTTAATATAAACTTTGATTGATACAATATATTAGTGAGAAGAATTTCAAAAAGTTAAAACGTATAATAAATATTGAATTTAATATATTAAATAAATGAATTATATTAGTTCATTTAAAATACAGTTATTATATTAATCAACGTTTATTAAACATGTTACCTATGAGATGGGCGGACACGATTTAATTAACTGTACTTATTTTCCTCAAACGAAACTTTCCTATACAATTAATAAAAATTTTACCTTTGAATCAAGATTAAATATCATTATAGTATTCGAATCAATTTTATTTCAAGTTCAATAAAAATCAGATCAAGTCTTCATCCAAATTGTTGACACTTCTAACATATTTGTATAAAGTAAACAAAAAGTGTGCTTTAAATATTGACAAGAAGCGCGTGTCTCATATATCTACTAGCAAACTCATATAAAGGGAAGGGAAGTGTTAAGAGCAGCTGGTGAAATGTTCTGTTCACCGTAGTCACAAGTTTTTTCTGCTTCCGCGATGCTTTTTTAGGATCATCGTTCTTTCGAAACCAAAGCCAAAATAAACAGAAAGAGTGCAAAGGCTTAATCTGTTTTCTCGTAAACTAGAAACATTTCTTCGAAACCCACCTTGTCGTATGCGTTCCATAGCCACGGGGGTATATTGTAACTCAATAATATCTTCGTCGATTCCGACTTGCAGTACCTCGAGTGAAGGTATTCGCCAGCAATCATCTGCAACAGAATTTTTACGATTAAGTTAGTTTTAAGTTGGAACGTGTTCCTCCAATTCTTCATTATTTAATAGTTTCACTAATTGAAATGAAATATCCTGAAATGACGAATCTCTTTAATATCAACGCGTGGCTAACACGTGAAAATGATAGTGCAACTTTTAGGCATGCATCTGCGTGTCTGATAAACTTTATCATGAGTTTCATAGACACGATTCACTAAAGTGTGATGTATAAATTAATTGTCTTTTATTACGATTTCTGTTTTATATTTTTTTTTTAAATTCTTTTACCCAGTTGAATGAATTTATATTTTAATTTAAGTCGGATTCTATATACATTTGGAAATAACTTTTTATACCTCCCCCCCTTCTGTATAAAATAAAATAACTTATTTTGTTAGTCTTATTTTTATTTAACTATGTTTTTCTTTTTTTGACACTCAAATCAAGCTAATAGGAGTGTGTAGTTAATTTATTGAACGCCGAGCCAAGCGTGCGACAGACATGAATGAAATCTTCAGACAGACAAGTTAATGCTCTTTAATTCCCTAAATCCAAATTCTAAAGAATGAAACGATTAGGTACCTACACATAGGTAAACAACTACCGAAAGTCATGTGTGAGTCGTTATATTCTTATCTCATGAATCATTCATTCTATTATCGGATATAAATATAAGATAAGCAATTCTGTTATGAAAAAGTCTCTTCCACACGTCAGCAAATTCTTTCTGCCTTTTAACGTTAATGCTATTCCGTTTGATTATACTGAACCCAACCTAATCTTCGTTCAGCTATGCACACAAAATTCCTATAAAAATATTCTGTCATTTGCTGACTTGGTTATTTCGCTGTATCTTCATCTGCAAGTATATATAGGCACCGTTAAAAATCCCGTTTTTCAAATTATCACCGACGTCTTTGAAATTTCGAATCATATCAACTCGACAAACAGAACATCTGCATTAAGAGGAGGTTCCGGTCTAAATATCGACTTTTTTTATTTCATTTTTCGAATACTCAACCTTTTAAGAGTACGTTCTAAGAACCGGGTTTTTCTTGCAACAGTGTCATCAGAGCAAACAAATCAGCCCAGAAAAAAAGAAACTCCCATGATCTCGAGATGCTGTAACCAGTCAATTACTAACATATATCCAACTCGAGGTATCACAAATCCCCGCGAGGTGCTTCCTTTTCACGGATTAATCGAAGGCAACGTGTCGAAGAACACCTTCCCTGTAATCCACGGTTAAAGCCGCGAGAAGAAGCGACGACTCCGAAATTCTCAAGAGGCTCAGAAGCCAGTAATCTCTCTTGCAGGCTCCACCGATCTGTCACGGCCTCAACAAAAGTGGGTTAACCGGCCAGATTCCAGATAAAGGTCGCCAGGTGATACGACCGAGAGGTACGGGTGAATGAAATACAACGGCAGGTTCGGCCCGTTTTTACCTGTTTCGAGCGTCCCTTTCTTCTCCGCCAAGGGAAACGGCCGCTTATAGGGAGACAAGTCTTGTGTATCTTTGAACAATTCATTTATTTATGGGCACCGCCACGTTCGGTTATCGTGCGGTAGGTAGAAAAGTTTTACGACCGTCACACAACACTGTTTTATTATCTTCATGATTTTAAGGATGATATCGTGGTAGGGATAAAAAGGTTTAAGAATATTTAAAATATGGGTTCAATGGGATTATTTCAAGTTTTGATATTTTAGCATCTCGTAAATTAATTTTAGAGAAAATACTGGTAATTACATACTGTTTTATTGCTGTATGTATTAGCCAGATTTGGGCAAAACTGTTAAGTTATTTTATTATATCTATTGTAAAAACAATTTAGAAAAAGTAAGCTTATTTAGTGTTGAAATTAAATAGATCGTTTCAAAATGATTGTTTATTTTAGATAACTGTTTCAAATGATCTTTCAGAAATTATTTAGGAGATTATTTCGGGAACCACTTATTCAAATATAAAGTAAAATGAACGATCATTTGATTAGTAAGCACATGACGAAATAATTCAGAGAAAAAGTCAGCTGTTAGTCGAATAAGATAATATTCTTAGTATTTAAATACCTAATCAATTTTATCAGAAATCAGGTTCATTTTTCAAAAGGAATTATTGAATTCGATATCAACATTTTATTCACAGTTTTTGGTGTACGCTATTATGTTGCAACGTTTTGAAGAATAATTTGCTGTAGATATTAGTGTTTGGATTCTTTCACACTGTGTTATATTATTTATTTGAATTGGGACAGAGTGCTTAAAAACATCTTGCAAAGAAAATAAAACGCGTTGTGGGAAAATCATTGTAATTCAAGTCGCTTTTCATTTAGAAAGAAACACAGAAATTATTAATTTTTATAAAACATCTTATTCTCTTTCGTGTAATAATTTAGTGTTATTGAAAACTGATTTTAAATAAGATACTACAATCAAAAGAGGGGCTCTACAGTCTTACAAACCGAAATACACGTTTTCCAATAATCCAAACCAGAAGAAATGTACAACGAAATCTTTTTCCCTGCTTCAACATTTACACATACCTACACAAAAGTACATTACGACCAGCTAGACTAAATTGAATTTCAAAGAATAAAACTACCCCAATGATTGTGATTCTTGTTCCATAAACCTTTACCAAAGAAACGAGTATAATTAAAATATCAATTTCCTATAAAAATGCACGACTCGTAGCCATCTCGGTTTTCCCGAGGCCGATGAAAGGGGGAGCTAGAGCTCGGTTCTGAAGAAATTACAAGCCTCGGGGGTGCCGTGAACCCTTCTCAGATTCCTGAGAAGCTACAGGTAGGATATTCGTGCGCGAATGGAACGGTTTGACGCCGATGAAGAGGGCAAACACGACGACGACTTCAGACGAGATTCCCCTGAACGAACGGGGCCCTGAAGAGGGATCGCTGCTAACAAGGGCCCGCTTATTATTTCAAGTGCCACTATACACTTTCGCGAACAGATCGAGTGACATTCGATTTTCATCGGCAGACAAAGAACCACAGCCTCTTACCATAATCTCGTTAAGGTAATTACGATAATTACTAGCGTTACAAAAAATTGAAATTATTCTAGCTCACGAGCTAAATAACTCTTTTCGTGAGTTCGAAGTATTTTCTTCTCGCGCAGGTAAAGTAAATAATCGAAATGAATTTAATACCTTTACCTTTGAAATTTCTGTGTTTGAATTGTTTTCGAAGTAAAGTCAAAGTATCGCGTCAATTATTATTATTTGCTCCCCCTCGCGAACATCAATATTATGTTATTATATAAATCTCAAATTATTTAAATTTGAAACAAGCAAAAGCTATTTTAAAATTTCCAAAATATCCAAAACGACTTACAAATTATCCATACGCATTCATACCAGTATCCCCGAAGAAGTTAACAAGCCTCAAATACACCTTATACCTAATCCATCTGGATTCACTCAGCAAAACGAAGGAAACCACTCGAGCAGCATTATTAATTAAGAATTAAAACCGCGGGCAAAGTAGTCTGCACTTATAGATAACCGATGCTATCAGTTTACACTTACGCTATTACTAAGCCTCCATCTTCACTGTCGCAAAACTCGATAAAGCCCCTTTGATTCGACTGAAAAGTGCCGTTCTGCCGTGCGCTTTGCTAAACAGGGAATCCAATTACGCGGGGAGAATTTATTACCCGATTCTCCCATCGCGCCCCACGAATCTCAAGGTGCAGAAGTTAATTATCCAATTAACCACCTTGAGAGTGTGCAATCCGAACGCCAGCCACAAACTACCCGCCCGAAAATATAGCGCGGGCCATACATCCTTCCATTACGGGTCGTAGCATTCGCTTTGCCCCAAGGAGCTGCTCGACCAGGCTGAAACACGACACCCTTTAATCTTTCTCATTACGTTATAATAGAATCCCTTTGTGCCGTGATTATCTTTCGAAGTGGCCGCCTGACTCCTATCGCAGCGTGGCGTAACGCGCGCGGCCACGCGATTCCGTTCCGCGAGGAATTCGGCGTACACCTTCGTTCCCGGGCCTCCTTTTGCCCGCGGTGACAGCGTTAATTCGAACATCGTGCTGCCAGGGGGTGGGAGCGGGCAAAAGCAAAATAGGGTCTGACGTTTGAAGAGCTGGCTACAGGGTCCGGTTTCAAAACGGAAATTCGCTCAGACGCGCGCGTTCACCGTGGGGATAATGCGAGGCCCGCGAAGCTCTTTCACCCTGACAGCCAAGCAGTGAACGCTGTTCCACTGACCTTTCGAAAGATGAAAAAAAGGGCTGTGATTGGATCACGTTGGAGAGGCTCTTTGAGGAAGGATGGGCCACGAGCTTTCGGCTATGGGTGGACGTATTTACTTAGAAGTGAATTGGTTGGAGGCAGAAGTGCGGTGTAGGAATATGGAATTATCTATAAAACTGTATTAAGGGGATTCTCGTCTAACAGCCTCAAAAGTAACTGATATCTAAGATTTTTTTTGGTAAAAGCTATTGGCCATATTGGATTAAACTCTTTTGGAATATAACGAGGCATCTTTAAACTGGCAGGAAATATTTTTTTTATATCGAGCGGTTCATGCAAGTAGGATTTATTACGATAATTATGGCGTCAGTATATCATGGTCGCCACTGTACTCGAGCCAATTTGTAAGCAAGATTTGTATATCCTAGAAAAATACGACACATGCAAAATAAGAAATTTATTTTTAAAACCCTGTAATGACGAAACATATTTCTATCAAAGTCCTACTTGTTTGGTCCTTTCCTACAAAAATATATACTTGCATAAGCTTCCGCAGTCTAATTATAAGTGACCAATTGAAAGTAAAAGAAATGCAACGTTTACAATAATTTAATTGAGTTGCAGAGAGTCTGCGGATGGGAGAGTTAACTTCCATAAACCTAATAAAATCTGTGCCACAATCTTTTACTCTACCGATAAATCAAGAAAGTTAGGTAAAAGGAAGCTTGCATGGTAATTATAAACCCCATCACCACGAGACTTTAATTTAACAATCAATAGATCTGTCAAACAGAAAGTCTGTACACGTGTATTAATATCCCCAACTACAGTAGCACACTGTCATAAAACTCTTAATTTCAAAGCCTGTAATGCCATGAACAAACATGCACTCATCGTTCGAATTAGGTTCCAGTTTACCTTCCCAAAAATTTCGAAGCATTCCTCAAATACCAGTAATCCCCAACTCCACAGATTTCCTTATTCCACCCTACGATGGCCGACCAAAAATGTCGTAAGACATATCGCGCAAGACCTATAAATAACTGGAAGCCATCTACGGAATTCGAACGATTTTCCCCGAGACCTATGCATAAGAGGAAATATGAAAACGCTACCACGAACCGTGGAGGAAACTACGAAACAGGTACAACACGTGTGGCATAGGGTGATTCCTTGTACAAAAATAAATAAAACATGTGCAATCAAATTTGTCGATATGACCCTTCGTTTTCGAGTAAATATACTACTTTAAAAATTCGTCAAGCACGCGTAACCATCTCTCGACTCAACCGAACTCGATCGCGATTGTCGATCATGCATAACTCCTATATTTATTATTAAAAATTAATAACAAAAAAAAAGTACAACTTCTTCAATGATGCATAAAAACATGATCCAAATTTCAGATTATGCGAATCGGTAGATTCGTAAAAAAAAATCGAAAATTTCGCTATGATTTTAGTCTAAAGAATAGGATTCCTTCGTTAAAGTAAGAATACGATCAGGTAAAAAAATGACCAGCAAAATTTTCAAACTCGATATTCTCGTAAAGTAAGGGTCGTAAGATAAAAGTTTATTCTACATTTTCGCTGTACTGTTGACCAAGGTAATCAACCTGTGTAAGGGTTTATCCCACCTCGCCCGCCCTGTGTAAGCACACGCACGTGGATGCATACGTGTGTTCAGTTTCCTTTAGTGGCTAACGACCTTTCGGTCCGACCCAGTCGGAGTGCAGTTTCCAAGGATGCAAATAGAGGATGCAGTCTCCTCTGCCCTCGTGCTCGGCAAAAATACTCGCGCCGCGCACGTGCACCACTTCCAGATACCGTAAATCGATTCCCACGACCACCGAATCTTAACGAATGCTCTTCTTTCGTTCCTCGCCGCCACACATGTGTGCGTACATCCTCTTATACGTTCAGTCGGATTACCTTCCCTGACGGCTTCCCGACAGGAGCGGACAGTCAAGAGCATCTAGTAATGCTTAGACAAGCAAAAACCAGATAAAAGGCCAGCTGCTGCGCGGTGTCGTCAGGAAATTAGATAAAAAGATAGGGAGTTTTTTGTTTCCTCCTGCGACTACACAGTGCACACTCGCGTTTGTAGACGCGCCCAGCCTGACGCCCGTAACAAATCTGACGACAAGGAGCTGTATGTTGAGCAACAGAACTTGTGTAGTCGCCTGTGCCTTTGTTTCGGCTTTCCATTAAGTAAGTGGGATGCTTCTGTTGTAGCTTGAGAATAGCACACTATACGGCTTAGAATTGTTACTTATGGCGAGGGAAGCTATGCAGGGGATGGTTTTGCGTTTTCTATTAATTCGGATACTATTGCTGTGGTTTGAAAATAATACATTTCATTTTTCAAACATGGTACTATCGCAAGAAAAATTATACAACGGCGGTTTAATTATTTACACAACTCGAAAAAGAGGTGATTTCTGAATACCTGAGGTTTTCATTAATTGAAATACTTTTAGTGTAAATTGAAAGTAGCGCATGCTATTCCTCAAATTTGTTACTATCGCAAGAAGAACTATGCAGAGGCGGTATAATTTTCAACGAAACTCCAACAAGGGGTGATTTTTGAATCCATACTTGGATTTTCTATTAATTAGGATACTTTTATTGTACATTGAAAATAATACATTGTACTCTTCAAAATTGTTACTATTATGAGGAAAACTATTCAATAAGTGGTCCAGGGAAGGGGTGCTTTAAAGCAAATATTTAATTAAATCCAAAGTGTAAAACAAAGTTTTCTCGCACAAGCCTCGAAGGCGAAGCTTCATATGCAAATCTTTTACTTTACATTTTTACCTTATCTTTGCACGATACACCCTTTCTCCCACCGTACCAAACATTCGATTCTACTCTTTGCGTAATTTATAAACGCACTGGGTACACTCGTAAAAAATAAATACTAAAGAATACAACGAATTGAAAAGTAACTGCTTCTAACTTAAATGAAACTTTGAAAGAAAATGTACCTACTTAAACTAGAGGAAGTGCAGCATATGTGGAATACTGTTGGTAATTTGGAATACCGAAGTATCTAATAAACTACTAACGCTATTTAATTTGTAACACCGTAGATTATAGGGGCTAATGACCTCTTAACTAATGACATTTGTGGATGAACCGCAATTTTTACATTTTCGACTTAATCTGCAGAGGAAGCAAACGTCAATCTGCAAAACTTTTTCAGCGCATATTCAATCGTTCCAATCATGGTTAAAATATGTCAAAACTTTAGTGTTAAACACTTAATCGACTGATTTGCATGTTCCTTCTATGGTTCCGTGCCAGTTTTGCGATAATTTCGAGAATACAAAGTGTGACATGAAATTTTCGGTTTCGATGCCATGTTGCTAATTCGGAATACCGAAGATGAAGGTAATTTGGAATATTCCAAAGCCTACCGATGCTTTTGTTTCACGCGTAATGGATACCACCGCGTCAGTTTCGTCTGTCACCTGTATAACCTTTTAGGAGCATTTGTGTAAATATTGTTTTATAGACATCTAAATCGTCAAGATTGGTAGAAAGTAGAAACGTGTGAACCGTGACTGAGCGCAGTATGTAACCGTTCTTAGCATTTTTATAAACATTCTGTTATAAATATTTCTCCTCAAGATATCTATATTTTAGGAATGTCGATATTCCAAATTACCTGCACCTTAACGAAATCGAAACTTCTTGTCATTTTTCATTCAAACCAAAATTTCAGTTACTTTTTGTTTTTTATTTTTATTGACGCTCAAAAATATGAAAGTTTATTAGTTTCTCTATGATATTATGTAGTTTAATTTGTTCCCATCCTCTGTCGTAATTTTTTATTCGTCTTAAATAAACTGGTATTCCAAATATACTGCACTTCCTCTACCATTGCCTTATCAGCAGATATTAAAGTTTGACGTAGCTGGAATTTAAGCTTATTAAACGAAAGAAAATGAACAGCTAGGTGTGAAGCAAAGCAGCCGAAGACATGTGGGAGGAATGGACCACCCACTATTTCTAAATTACGATTTTCCATTTCCTACCGGGAGATCATGAATTGCAACAGGTGACTCACCGTGCATATGGGAAGGAATAGACCAATGACGTACAGCATCGCGCTGGTCACCGTCGACGAGTGAAACGGGTGATATAATGACTCGTCATTGCAGAAGAATCCACGTTTGTACGGCTTGCCGAAGAGGAAGAACATCAGCACGGCCATGCCCACTGGAATGATAAAAGATCGAGTATTAATCAACGCGTGCCCGCTAATTAAGTCGCACACATGTATAGTTAGGTATGACAATGATTAATAGATTCTTCAAGCAAAATTAAGTCGAAAATGTAGAATGAAATTTCTTCACGTGACCCTCCCTTTTCGAAAAAATCGAATTTCACATTTGGTGACCACGTGCACTTCGCCCCATTGTGCCTTTCGACCAGGAGTCAAATGAAATGGTTAACATTTTCAATTAATTATGAAATACCTGTATTTTTCTTACTATTATCTTTCCTGGTTTCCAAAGGTCTATATATCTGTTAGAACGAATTTTTGAATGAATACATTTTTTTAATTTTCACTCATTATTTATAACTTTCCCGTCGCCTCCAGGGTAAATAATTATGCATTTCAAATCCCTTAAGACCTATAGAAATACAGTAATTCGTCGTTAGTGTCACGTTTTTACCATGCGTTATAATCACGCTCACTATCCCCACCATTTCATGGCATCCTTCAGTCGAGAGTGAGAGAATCCGATATATGCGAGACAGAACAAAAGAGACGACGCGAAGTTGTCGTCGGCACGAAATAGTATCCGCATCGCGTTAGTATCACGCTGCCAGCCCCGATCGTCGTGATTCTAACGAGGCATTACTGTATATCCTGTAAAAAACTTCGTTGCCAGCCAGGTTCAATATTGGCCAATTTCTACCATTGTCCGATAAATAACTTTTATTTATAAAAGTTAACAATTTCATTCGACCCCTGCTTTGTACTTTGAAAAAAACATCTGAATTTATCAGCGATTTATTATATATTTATTGAAGTTGCATTTTCTTGCAAAGTTTCAAAGGAACCGAAATTTTGGTCTTACCAAAGTTCCCTCACAAGAAACAAAAACAATTCAACTAACAAACCAGTCTCACCAGCCACGTATCTATCCAGTACCTACAAATCCCAGCAAGCGTTATCGCAAAAATGTCCAAATCGCCGACGATTTTCTATTCCGCAACACTTGGACCCTCCAGCACGTAATCGCTGGTTACACTTCCTTCTGCCCCGCAGTGATTCCGCCGCAAGCTCCGCGGGGCCCCCGATAATTTGAAAATTGGCCAACCACTCTATTATCAGCGCACCCAGTCTTTATCGTAACGAGTGTCCATAATTCCCGATAACCAGCGACCGCCACCGTCGATCCTCGCCTTATCTAACGTGGACATCTACCGCGGACGCCGCAGGGGAAGCTCGCTAATCACGAGGGCAGATCGTGCCGCACGCCTCGCGAGTATCGCGCGCGCGCTCACGGGACCGCGCTCTCCCATGAACGTCCACGCGATCCTCGCGCTCCGCTACCTGCGAGTCGCTCGAGCGAGTCAGCTATTAAGATAATTGTGACTTCGCTTTACGCGGAACGAGCCGAACGCGCGGCGGAGGCAGGTTGCGGCGATTTGCGAGGCCGCGAACGTGGTCGTTATTATTCGCGCGACTGGCCGGGCCTCGCCCCGCATATATTTCACGGACTGGTTGAAGTTCGACGATCATTCAGAGGTAATCGCTGCCGCGGATTTATGGCGCCGGGGAGAGGGCTGCAGGGGCTCGGCTGATATTTAGAAACGCGCGCATGGAAATGCATACGCCGGCTTTCGAGGCTATTGGCACCCGCTTTAACTGTTTCCGAGAAGACAAGCGCCGCATCGGTTCGCTGAAACGATGGGGGATAAGATTTTACGAGGCAGCTTTTAAAAGGTATCACATATTCCGCGGCCGGGGTGGTTTCAATTGCGGCTGCCCCCGAGACGGGCAATTACATCAGTGATTAATCTACACCACGCTAACGATACATCGATGCGACGGGTTATCAGCGATAATTGCCGCGTGTTATCGCGTGTTTCCCTGTCATCCGCGTAATCGGGCCGCGCGTTTATGTGGCCGGCGTGTTAATGTCGTAACATCCGTTCCAGATAATATCAAACGTATTTTAACCAGTATTATGGTAAATCTGACAAGCAAAAAACCCCGTGCGAACTTGTTCCCCGGTCTGTGCTGCTTCGAGCTCGTTATATATTATTCATGAGGAATTCGATGGAGGAGGGAGGTTTAATTCGTGTCTCGTGGAGTTCTCGTTTTACAACGAGGTAGGTACCATTTTACTTCTTACGGGGTAGTCGATCTATCGTCGACGTATCGAACAGCAGTAGGGTTCGTACAAAAATCAGTATCGAATTTCAGAATTCCAAAAAAGAACAGCGGTTTAACCGATTGTCGAATTTTTACAAAAAAATTATAGGTATGTAATTAAAACAGTAAAAAATCGTTTTTTTTTTAAATTTATAAAAACTAAATAAATAAAAGCTAAATTAACTAAGATCCGTACAAAATATAAATTATAAATCTTTTTTTCATTTAGTATTTTTCTTCAGCAAATATGAACTCACGAAGATTAGTTTTACAGTAAACTTTTACAACAATGTGCTTGTGTCCGAGGCGATTTTAAGTCAAAATGTAACGATGTTAATTAAATAATTAATTAATTTTTACATATTAATTCTGGTATCTAAAAACCGGGTTTTCGAATTTTACAAGTTTATTCCCGAAGACGGTTTTTAAACTCGGTTTTTGAAAAGCGAGGAACCCTAAAGAGCAGCATGGTTTACACTTAGAGCTTCAGAGCAATCTAGATAATAGATATCCAAAAATTTGCAAGGCTACTAAATTACTGTTACACCTCAATTTTAATTTCCACACAATTTTGTGAAAATAGATGAGTATGCAACAATCACTCTTGGAAATATGCAAATTATTATTTAGAATAAACATTCTGGTACGGAGTATATATTGGGTGTCCCAGATTTTAAAGAACAAATTTCGAGAGCATTTAGAGTCACTCAGAATAAAAAACAAATTAAATATATATCCTTGAGTCTTTGTTCCCGAGAAATGGTAGTCCTAGTTGTCATAGTTGTAAGAAAATTGACCGTCAAGTAATCACACCAGAGAATGGTGAGAAAATTTTTAGGAAAATTGAGAACGTCTGCGAAAATGTAAAAGAGAATAAAAGAATACCGGAAGTAGTATTCTTGAGCTGATCGTTTCTAATTCAATCAAACTTACTTCAATCAACGAACACTGAGGATCACAAACTACATCTCTATATTTCAAAACTTCCTTTTGCCAAAATATCAAAATTTCCTCATTTACTCCCACCTCACGCTCCCCAAGTTCATCCTCTAAAACTCCGGACACCCTGTACATCCCGTGCTGTCATCGAACGTGTTAAAAAAAAAAGCCCATAAAGGAATCTTTTCAACTTTCATACGGTTTAAACGATACAATGACGCGCGTCGAGGGGCATAAAGGAAGGAGGAGCCATAAACGAAGATTACTTTTTTTTTTTTGGCTCTCCGTTACTTCGATAAAGATTCTTGTGTAGGCGAGGGGAATTATAAGCGCCCGTGCGTTTCGCGGCGTTCCTCGCGTTACTCGCCGTGAATAAATGTAATTGATAAGCGTAAGAAAACAATTTACTGTAACAGTACCCACGTCGTCGGTCTTCCTGGTGCAATCATCGCGTTCGAATGCGCCGAGCGAGGCGCGTGTTATGCAAGGACTGATAATGAACACAATACGCGCGTATGTTCCTCGTGATTACGAACGGGACGATAGATCGCCGTACAGTCGGAGCAAAACGGATTTAGATCCGCCTTGACATCCATTTAAAAGCATAGGTGTACCGCTCCCGTCACCGACACGAATTTCCACCGGCCTGATGACTAAGCAATGAAACAACTCACAAGCGACTTGTTAGCAACGTGCTGATATAGGTACTCCTAGACACTAGTCGCGCGTCACCGCTGACAATAAGCATAATACGAGAATGATAGAGAATGATGCCTGCGCGTTTCAACACCTTCACTTCGATCAACAGTAGGCTTTTGCGTCAATTTTGTATTCTTGCTTGCCTGTACATACATTGAGCTGGTTTACGACTCGAGAAATGACGCAGAAACTCAACAGAATCAAATAAATAAATCAGGTAAAAAGCGAAAATATTTTCATTCAAACTTTTAGAAAAATGTTTACGAATAAATTTTATTCTTGAAAATGGGTTTCTGAAAACGAATTTTCAGTGAAAATGGAGTGATGTTTTTTATTGAATAAGCTGTTATATTGAATTCAAAATTGAAGAATAGTTTGACTTTCAGGAAATATAATATTATGATCGAATAGAAATGTATTTTTTATTAAGTATTATTATTTCGAGTATGATATTATTCGATATTAAATGGCGTCAGTAAATGAAATATGGTCAGAAATAACGAACACCCTATAAGCAGGGATTTCTTCTACTGTCACTGATTAATTTATAACTATTTTATAGATATCATTAATAAGTGACTACTTGTTCAGATTAATATTTACATTCCACTATATCTCCATTATGTTGTCTAATAAGTCGTTCGCTTCCAATAAAATACATATTCCCCGAAGTTATACTCGTTCTTTGAAAAGTTAATATATGCATAAAATGAAGGGGCGTATGAATTCTTTTTTCACGCTCATATTATTTACGCGTCTAAAACCGCCTACGTGCATCGAAAATTGGAGGGGCACGCATTCCATTTGCATAGCAGGCATTTTTACATATGCATGAACCTACTCCAATAGAGGTAGCGGAAATAAAACCGATTGATTTATGAGCTGGTTATTAAGGTATTTGTTATCAACGACGTGAAGGAGTGGAGAAAATCTATATACTCTTGCCTTATCGCGCTGCTCCGTTTTCTAGACTGTTTTCCCTAGCTTCCGAGCACGCAGATTACACATCAATTTATTAGAACTTCCATACATCGGGTGCACGCTTCAATTCCACGCGATGGAAGCAACAATATTCGTTTTCGATTAAATGTTTACTCAAATATCTATCCCTGTACTTTTGCAAATCTTAGCAAAACTGTACTCCAATCCTCAAAAAAGCTTTTCGTTTTCTACCATCAATGGAAAAGAGAAAGAAGTCTGGTATTAACTGTTCGAGTATACGAGTTAAGTCAGTGCGCGCAGTCCGTGTGGGAAACGCGCACCGGACTTTCAGTGAGTACTTACTGTCGACAAAGGTGACTAAAAGATTTCCGCACATGAGTTTCAGTAATAGCGATTCAACCTCCGCACTCGAAGAGTTCTTTGTTTCCTCAAAAAGTTCTTTCCTTTTGAAGACGAACTTATAATACATACTACCATGGATAGGTATGTACTTACAACATCTGCTGTATTTTCTAATGATTATTTTTTAATGTAAGTTTTATATCGTAACTTGGAAACATTTGATTTTTAAACCTATATTTATTAACACTCCTATATGTTTATAAGTAATACACACCTGAGAAAGGTCTAGAAATTAACATTTTTTTGTTACGAACTTGTATAAAACAATAACTACAGAAGCCCCAAAAGTGACTCTGTCCATCTACGAATATAAAAAAACTTACTCAACTATCAAAAACGAAGCAGACGAAGGAACTATGGACTGTTAGGTACGTCCATTCACCTTCAAAGGTAAACAACAGTGTCAGAAATGCGTATCGTGTAGTGAGGTCACACCTCGACTGGCCTTCATGTGGGCTATGACCTCAATTCATGTTCATACGATGTTCAAGGCTGCCACGTAATGTTTAGAAATTGAAATAATAAAGAAGATGAGGTAACACGCTTCGCAAGATGCTTCGTCGGTTCTATCTGCACGAATGACACTGATTTTTTTTCTAACGGCCTATATGTGCAAAGTAGCAATAACAGATTCATCACCTCGTATGTGACTTAAAGAATATATATAGAAATTACCTTGCCTTCTTCTAATCATATCTCTCATTCCTATGTTTATAAAATGGGTACTCGATTCACTTGTCGCATGAGTAACACGAAATTACTGGATAATCTTTAAATTATAGGGGAAAGGTGGGATAGTTGATCAGCAGGGATACATGATCACATCAGTTTATATCACAACTCAAATAATTAAATACAAACAAAGCAAACCATTATTATTATTTTAATAAAAAAGAAAAACTGTGATCAACTATCCCACCTTTCCCCTAAATGGCACAAGTTGCTAATATCCAGATAGCACATAGACTTCCTTGTAACGTAAACTATTTCAATGTTACGTGTCTCGCCGTAAAATATGGCAAAGTATTTATATTTTATACCGTCTGAAAAATTTTATTGTTTCCTTGCATATCCTTGTAGGGGAGACCGGGGCTACAAGTTCCGAGGGGTAAGTTGTTCCGACAGTTCTATCTTCAAAATAAAAAGAGCGTTGTACTTTAAATTATTTTTTCCGTGTAAGTTGAGCACGCCACTCTGTGGAATAAATAATTTAAAGTACAACGCTCTTCTTCATTTTGAAGCTAGAACGATCGGAACAACTTACCTCCGGAACTTTTAGCCCCGGTCTCCCCTACTGTAAAATCGGTTTTACAGAAACGAAACTTAAATGTGCGACGTTTATAAACAGGGCTGGCTCATTCCTATAGGCAAAATTAGGCAGCTGCCCTATTAAGTAGGCAGTAAAGTTGACAAGGGGCGCAAAATAGACTTTTAATTGTTGGCATTTTTTAAAATTAAGTTGTAAATTAAATACTACCAGGTGCGCTATAAATGTTTTACGCTGCGAATAAAAATTCAGAGTCACCAAAAAGCATAAATAAATCTGTACCATCATATAAAAATCTTCGTGCCAGGTATATATATATGTATGTATTTTTGAAAACGCAAAACTCAAAAACTACTGAACGGATTTCGATGGACCATGTATCAGAAGAAACTTTTTTTTTAATAAGACTGTAGAGGGTATAGAATAGTTTCCAAATCCACATGTACAGCGCGCTACACTTAGGTACTTTTAAAATTAAATGAGAATGGAAGGTCTAATTTATACCGTAGCGAAGCACGGCTATTTTGCTAGTGTATTATAAATAAAAGGCGCAAGTAGGCAAATTCGCCTAGGGCACAAAAAAGGCTGGAGCCGGGCCTGGTTATGAGGTAACCAGGATTGAAATAAAAATACCAAGGAGAAACGTGCTAATTTTAACGCAACATCAAGTATCGCTTTCCACTGATAATAATTTAGAAAAATGTGATACATGCCAAGAACGCAGTCAGTCGAGACGGATCGTTTCTTTATACGTACCTATTGTTTCCTAACTCTCATTGCTATGTGGAATAACATTTTCTTATACGAACTTTCGTTTTCTATCTCGAGAAAACTGAAACGCGAGTACTTGCTTAAGGACTTGTTTCCACTTTCAAGATTTCATGTTTTTTTTTCGATTTTCCCAGAAACGAAGTTTACAAGAAAATTATTCTACGATTTCTACTTATCCTTTCGCACGGAATCATTTCATCTGCAAATATCAGCACATATACCATAATTGCTACTGCATTGCACTAATTCTCATTATCAACTACACACGTGTCATCTTTCAAAATCGATTTTCTCAAAAGTGACGCATCGTATGGAGAACTATTATTCTAAATTATCGATTCACTTTTGCACGAAGGACCTAACCCAGACCACTCCCTTTTCAGTTCGCCCAGTTTCATGACTATACGACCAGATTAGAAATACACTCCCGTCGATAATATTACGATTCCTACTGTGTGCGGAATAATTGTAAGAAACGTTGAAAATTTATCGAAGAAGTCTGACAAATTTCTTTACTTTATTGGGCATATTAAATTAAAAGCAGTAAAAGTATTCAATCTCTAACACATGACACATGCCACATTACCTGCAAATACAACATGCGTCCTAATTAGAGCTGTTACGATTATTCAAATACCAGTAGAATTTGAATTTGAGATTCGGATAATCTAGAGTATTCGAATAGGTATTCAGAATTATTTGAATAGGTATTCAGAATTATTCGAATAGGTATTTAGAATTATTCGAATAGGTATTCAGAATTATTCGAATAGGTATTCAGAATTATTCGAATAGGTATTTAGAATTATTCGAATAGGTATTCAGAATTATTCGAATAGATATTCAAAATTATTCGAATAGGTATTCAGAATTATTCGAATAGGTATTTAGAATTATTCGAATAGGTATTCAGAATTATTCGAATAGGTATTCAGAATTATTCGAATAGGTATTCAGAATTATTCGAATAGGTAATCAGAATTATTCGTATATTCAGAATTATGGGAATATCCAAAATTATTCAAATATTCAGAATAATGGGAATATCCAGAATTATGCCAATATACAGAATTATGGGAATATCCAGAATTATTAGAATATACAGAATTATGGGAATATCCAGAATTATTAGAATATTTCGACTATTAGAATATTCAGTTACAGTCGTAATACTCGCGAACGTCAATGTATATAAAATATACACAAGTACTTATCCCGTAGAAATTCAATTTCCTAGAAAAGGTGGACGTGGTACAACGCAGCGTACCCCAACGCCCAAAGAAACATAAGCAAACTAACTTCCACCGTGAATTATCGTAAACCGCTAATCCCCCGCGACGGCAACGGCGGCTAACATTTGTTAAGAGGTGGGTAAAAAGTCGCGCGACTAAACGTTCGTATTCAGCGAGGCTCGTCCTATAATTCATCTCGAAATCACTTGCGCGCCGTTGACAACTCTTTCCCTTATACATATTCTCGGCCCGGAGGCGTTTATTATCGCTCTGACAACCACTTTCATTTTCCCAATTGGTGTTTATGGGGAATCTTTCTTACGCCTTATTTCCACGTGGATCCCTCCCCCCCCCCCCCTACGGTCGTGCATAAATGTCGGCTCGTGACAGAAAGATGAGTGTTCCCGCGTGCAAGCGAGTAGGAAGCGTTGGGAATGGCTTGTCTACGAACGAAATGATATATTGAGGCGAAAAGGACATCGTACGCAACGCAGATGCATATACCCATGCAAATCTCATTGCCTCGGAACCGTTACGACGCGCCTAAGAATGCCTCGCTCCGAAAGGTCGGTCGGTTGTGTCGTGGCCCCGTCCAAGGAACGTCTTTGTTTTAACCATCGTTAATGTAATGGCTCGCCGCCCGGGGGAGGCCTACGTTTTGAAACAAACGAAAAGGAAAGGGGCAATTGTACGATTGTACAGTTGCCATTTTCAATGCACCGCCACAGATTAGGGTTGTTACGCGGGCTACTTCCGGTAGAATGGCCAGGCAATCGCTGGAACGTGCGCCACGTCTTATAAGCTCTTCACTCTAACGGTCCGCATGATTATTATTTCGCGAATATTTTTCATTTGGCCGTTTAAAATGATGTGACGATAAAAGGTATTAACTGAAATTTATCTGTGTTTAATTGACAACATGGAACGACAACAAATATTTCCGAAACACTTGTTTTTTCCAATTGCAGAAAAAATTTACCTTATGTTTTTTAATGCAACCATACGATTTTCATTCATAATATTGTAGGGGCCGTTAAGACGAATTCAACGGGTACCATAATGTAACACTTTTATTCATAATAATATTACATTTAAAGTGCATTCGGCATACGTAACTTTTTCTAAAAGTCTGATTAAGATCTACTTTCACTAACGCATGTTTAATATTATTGCGAATAAAAGTGTTACATGGACTGATTATATTCATTGTTACAAAATTAAACTGTAATCACGTGAGGTACCAATGCCCCAAGGGAAGTCATGAAATAGGTTCTACAACATAGACGAGTGCCTCAATAGAGATGCCAAGTCTGTTGTAGAACAGACTAGATTACCTGTTTGCATTGAGTAAGCGATTCGATTTGACTCCATTATAACGAAAGATAAATAAGCCTGAATCCCACTTGTTAACTTCCCCTAGTAGAAACAGATGTCTGTGGTCCCCAGCTGCACCCGGCGAATGGAACAAAGATCTATCCGCGGTACAATTTCCTGGGCGAGAAATATGAAACCAGATCGGATTCATCGCCTGGCAATCGATGACAGATCGAAAACGTCACCTCGCGCGTAAGCGGGGGCGGCAGATGACGCGATGAAACTGATCAAGATTACCAGCACTTGTCGCGCCTGTTACTCCTTCCCGCTAATCTCCGCTCGCCACCTTCTGAATGGCTTCGATGCGCCGTTTACCGCGGGCAGCGAGTCCAGTGTTGCAGGTTCCGACGAAAATTAGCTCTAATTCGCCCGGACGAGTCGGGCCTGTTTGTGCCCGTTAACGAAGCTTGAAAGGGACCAGTTATTAGACAGAATCGTGAAAGGACACGCTCCGCCGGTGACGCCAGTTGCCTTCGGAATAGCGGAATAATGACCGGCCGCAAGGAGAGCAATCAGTCAAAGGGCGCCGTGCGTGCCACTTCCAAGGGGGAGAGCTATCCATCCCTTTTAACGCTTTAACGGCCGACGTCGCGTATGCGTGACTCTCCCAACCTTACGACCGTTACGTCACGCCCACGGCAATTATTTCACGGCTGTTTAGATCCAGATTCCAGATCTTGCGTTCAGTGCTCATTATGCTATTTACGAGTTTATTCTATTAATGAGCACAGGTACTCATTGCATCGTAAGAATATTTTCCGCATTCTTATACGGGGTGTACTATAGATTGGCCCGTGGGGATTACCTAATTAGTTTAAGAATGTGCTTCGATTTGCTGACGAGGCGATTGCACAAGATTCAAGTGAGTAATGTGGTAAACGCGTAGGGAGTAGGTACTTAAAAGTTTGCGGGATAATTGATTCCACTGTTTCGCATTTTGTGGTATGAGTAGGAACGAGACTGATTTAAAGGAGTAATTGTGGGAATAATTGAAGATTAGTAAAAATGTATGTCGATGACTTATTGCACAAATATTGTGTGTCCACTTTTTCTGAAATTCTGTAATTCTTTTAACTTTAAAGGGTGTTCCCCGAGAAATCTCAGTTATTTTTTGACAAAAATTGTTAATTGGGGCACGACTGATAGCGACACTCGTACCGATTAAGAATCTTTTCGAATTTTTGGTTTCAGATAAGCCTGAGCCGGAAAATCACCTGCGCCACGAATGTTCCTCTTTACAAATTAAAAAAATTTAATTTTTTGTATAATGTAAGCGTAGCTTAATAAAGTAACAAAAAAATAATTCATAATATATTGTATTTATTGAGAAACAAATCTTTCAAAATTGCTTCATTTTTCGGCCGATCAAAGTCGAGTGTCCCCTTAATTATAAAATACCTACCTTTGGAATTTGAAAACTGTTTATCACGAAAACGCTGAAATTGAACTCCTTTTATTTTCTTGTTAATTTTTTACTACTGATCTCTCTGCTTTTATTGTGTAATGTGTTAACACGTTTTGAGGCAAAGTCATACTCGCTGTGGATCTTTTTAAAATTTTCCAACTAGTCATTAAAATTAGAAGGACTTTGCAACTGAATCTTGTGGACACAACGGAGAACTTTCGATGGTACCGTTTTGTCGGTGATAAATATAAAATAAGATGAAATTTTTAATTTTAATAAAGCTATAACTGTATTCAATCATTCAAACACATTTTACTGTAAATAAAGTTTCATTAGATACTCTGAACTTCTACTACTGCATCGTAAGTTTCGTAATCTTTAATTGAAAACAGTGTTCTTTGGACCATAAACAACTCGAATGCATTTTGCATGCTTTTCTGATTAACTAGTTTAAGTAGATGATAATTAGCAGGCGGGAAGTACCCTTGAGAACTTTTTAGCATATTTGTCCTAATTTTCCTGAAATCTCGATCGTCACACGTGGCTTCGTACTATCATAAATTGCAACTGGCCCTTTACGACTGACTACAATTGGTTACTTTATAAACACCCATTGATAGTAATTTAATTGCAATATTTGTACGAAGTTATCTAATCAATTTCTAGGAACGAATAATAAGTAATTTTTCTCTAGACCATCAAACAGTAGGTACTGTTTGCTGTGTGTAAATGTAAAAGAGGAACAGAAATTCTGTGAGAAATTATTTCAACATGAAGACACACCACCTCGTTATAACTTATAATAGTAGCTTGAAAAATAAAAGTGCTATATCATCTGCAATAAATTACTTCCCGCGCTAAACTATAACGAGTAACTTGAGCGAAAATATTTAGCCAGAGAATGTTTACTAATTTAAAATCCCTTCACAGGAATATTTCGTTACGTCAAATTCATCGTCGAAAGACAAGAACATTTATTTTATAAATTTTAAGCAAACGCTAGTGAAACGTGCATCCAAGATTTTGCAAATTAATGCTTGATTTCGGATTAATTGGAACAGAAACCAGGTAAAAGGGAAAGTATGGAGAGTCAAGGAGAAATTTTTCAGAGAAATTTACAGAAACCTGAAAGCAGAATGGTACCAATGAACTATAGCTACATATTCCTCAGTTTCTACGAAACAAAACAGATTTGAAGCACGCAGATTATTTACTTAAATATTACACCGAGCAACACTCCCTTATATTTTATGAGCAAAGAAAAATAAATTATTGTTGCCGAAAATCGCTAATATCTGTATCTCGTTATCTTTACGACGAGGATCTTTCAATGAACAAAATTAATCGCCGCTCCTCGTTATTATCTATTCAATCGCCTAACGATTGAGTTTTACGTAATATAGCATCAATTAGTCATCAGGCGTGTAATCGATATTTCCGTCGCGGTTATTTAAAGAAGAAAAATGTCTAACGTCTGCTATCTCGTATTTGTAAAGGGAAGACGTAGCCACGATAAGTATCTACGACGCCATTAAACTTTTATTAAGGAAAAAAGAAGGAAAATTGATTAACAATATTGAGATTGCGATCCACGCGTTTCCATGACAAATATACTCTCCCCGATAAGAACAAGAGGCCGCAGGTGTGATCCTGTTTGCGCGGTGGTGAACTTGAAAACAAACAGAGAATGGACAATAAGCAGGCACCTGCGCAAAACGAGTTACTTTCGACGGAGAAACGCCCTCGACCCATTTCCCTCCGCGAATAATGCTCATTTTCGCGTTATCGAGTTTTCATCTACGTTCACGGTCCCTGGGTTCAACACGAGCGCGTATTCTGTTCCTGCGAGAGATACCTACGTGCCCCCTTCGTCCTTCCACTTTTACCCACCGGGGTATTATATTCTCGTCGACCTTACGTCGACCGAATAGTCTCGACATCATTTCTTCCTTAACCTGTTAACTGGGTCATTTCTCTGCCAGGAGCGTCTACAATGAATTTAAAATTTTATATTCCAAAAATTATTACAGGCCAACTGCAGGATTCTGCCCACAGGGAATGGCACCCGTGACCAAATATATTATTTACCTGACTTGGGCATTAAGGTCAGCTTGCAATTTAAGGCGAGGTTGCAAAACAATCCTACGACTGAACCGCGCCTTTGCGCTACTTTCTTTGCCCTTGCCCCCTTCTTTATCTATCTCCTGTCTTGTAAAGACGTTCAATTGCTTTAGAAATGATTATTCGAGTAATATGTTGTCCTATTTGACCAGAAATTATTTTCACATTCTCGGAGCATTATTCAAGTGTTTGAAAATAATTTTTGGTATTTTATTTAAATAGTGCAAGGATTGGGAAATATATTTGTTAATTTGTATTATTCCTTGTTAAAAGATTTATCGTCTAAGGGGCAAGGAATAATAGTGCTATTAATTATAATTTCAGTTAATATACTTTGCGCTAGTTATGTAACAATACGTTTTTCTTCGGTGGTTTTGCTAGTGAAAATAATGTAATCAGAAGTTGGAGTGTTATATGCATTCAATTAAAATTTCGTGCTAAAACATATCAATACATTTTTAATTATAGTCATTTTTTAAAGTGAAGGTGAGGGGGCAAGCAGGGTATGTCGCAAAACAACTTTATCGAGAAAATTAAGTTTAATCCACCAGTAAAGAAACAAGATTTAATGAATTTATCTGCATTCTTCATAACATGAAGCTTATACCTTAATTAGACATCAGAAAAAGTAAGCAATAAAATAATAATGGTTTTACATTATTTTAGTATTTTTGCAGGTTTGAGCAAAGCAGCAGACTGAAACGAAATAAGAAATTTCCACTTCTATTATTATCAAAACAAGGAAGGCAACTCATTTTATTAATTATGATTCGACAGTTCTGCAGTCCCAGTTGCCAGCAACAAAATATGCTATAAATCGCAAATTTACGAAAAATGAACATTCTCTGTTTTTCTCCTTACCCTTCAAGAGCAATTTTAAATTTTAAAAACAAGGTTTGGATGTGGCGCGATACATATTAAGAAATAGGAAAAAGAAACATTTAATTTATTGTGAGGATGAGCTAGCGCAATGAAATGTTAAAAAAAGTCTGCTCGGCAATATTTATAACAGCTGTGAAAGTAGTAATGTAATTTGGACTAAAGATTAGACACGTTTAAAATTCACAGCGATAAGAAGTCTTCACCGCGATAAAAATCTTAGAATGAACATTAAATAGGTTCTGCCCTGCTTTGCATTTCCAAGAAATGAGGGCACTAGGAAACACATTCATCTGTGGAGAGCAAAGTTATCGATTTAAGAAATAATTGTACGATTGAGGTGATGTCAGTGCACATTACTGTTCGATGAATTATGAACGGTACTGTGTACGCATGCGCGCAGTTGCAAAGTGTGCACACACATTATTGAAGAAAGTTTACAATTTCTTTTAATTCCACCAAAAAAAGTCAGTCTTTAGATGTACCCCCTTCCTTAAGAAAAACGATAGTGATGTCTACGTATAATATTAAATAGAAAGAATCCTATTGCCCTCGTGTTTCATTCAATGTACATAAAGTACAAAGAAGATCGAATAACTGCAGCGTTAGTCCGTTAAACGAAACCGTGTCACCGCTTCTCCGATTAAATCGATCGAGCTAAACAGTGTTGCTACCTTTATGTGTTTACCGCGAAATTTCAAAACAAACTCCTCGTTAATGCCACGCCAACGGATATTGAAGGCCACAGTATACCTACTCATTTCCAACGAATATTTATACTAACCGATCACGTAGGTGGAAAAGTACGTAATAAGGCATAAAATGTTCCCACGTGAATATAACGTGGGTATTAACCCCTACTTTAAGCACACTAGAAACGCGTAACTACATAAAACAAAAGCTCATTTGTGTACGATACTATGGATAAGCATGCCAAAGAATATTAGATCTGTAATCTCAAATGAAAATCCATTTAGAGCTCGTTTACAAGCGTTATCCCTTAGGTGCAGCGAACTCACTTCGTTGCAACTATTTCGTGGTAAAATTGGCCGAAGCCACTGGTAAATGGTAAAAGCGTCCGATCGAACTAATTAGGGAAGATGGGAGGTTTTACGAGGGTAATGACAGCGCAGAGACGAAAGCAGAGAGTTATTCACAACGCGACGAGCACCTGCCAATTTAAAGGTTAGTTCACTTGAAGATCAAACGGAGCCGCGTGCGGCGCCTCGACTGTCAATCTGACAGCCGCCCGATATAACGTAATCACCGTTCATCGTACCCTTCTACCGCGGATACAAAGGAATCTCTGGATCGGAACGGACTCGTTTCCCGCTGGTCATCCAGTCCGCGGGTACATCGGCCAATTCGCTAGCGCGCCTGAGCGCGTGCACGCGTAAGTATCAAAGACGAATTCACTTACCGAGAAACAGGCACGCGAAATCTATGATGATCTTCCGCAGAGGCATCTTCGACGATCGATCCATGACGATTCGAATCGCCGCAGCCGTGGGTCTATGTCGAACGGGGTGACGATCGTTGATCGGTCACGACACGATCCAAACACGGGCAAGCAGTCACGCTGGGAATGTTCACGCGTCGTCTAGTAGAAAATTCAGAAAAAAGACCATCCCGGCGCACGGCTCCGAATGGACTAAGCGAGCGACGCTTGGTGCTTGCACACTACTCGCGAATATACCTCCGCGGACGGAGCACGCAACCTACTCGATCGAGGCTCGAACGGCGACTGCGGCTGCGCCGTGCCTCGATCCCTCCTCTCTCCCTGGTCCGCGCAACCATCCACAACCTACGGACGCGCACAGTACGCACGTGCCCGCGGTTGCGGCTCGTAACTGTAATAATGGATGCTCATTGTAATATGAAATAAACATGAAACGTAAACCTCCGCTGTGAAACATGAATGAATTTCACCTTTTCAATTACACGCCGCCCGTTACGACGACCAATCGGCAGCACTCGGAACACGTGGCTTATGAAATGGAACGCTCTTATTACAGATCTGTATACCTATTAGTGGTCGCAGATGTTTGCAAATATCGTCGTTCCAGCGGTCAAGTTGCAGAGCTGTCGAAAACTTAATTGACTCTCAAACATAACTACGGTATAACGTTGATCATAAACAAACGCAATCATGCGTTTTTCTCAGATTTAAAAATATTGAAGTTTCGCAACATTACCACCCGTACAGCACACAGACATCTTAAAGATATCTTAAAGACATCTGAACCACATGTTCAAGATATCTTTCAGATCTTAAAGATCTATATCTTATAGATATCTTTTCTCAGAAATCTCAAAGATATATTTCTCAGACGTCTTAAAGACGTCTTTATCAGGTCTGAATTAGGAAAAAAAAATTGGCGATGACGAAAATCGAATCCAGACTTTCTGATTACGAAGCAACCTTTTTTTCAAGAACATTCATTAACAATTATAATTAATAATACACTTTAAGTCGTCGTCAGATTTACACAGTGCGAATGATGAGGCGCCGACTTAAAAAATATGAGAGTTGTAGATCAAATAAGGGAAAAATTTATTTTTTACTCTTTAGTGCATTTCTATTATTTTGAAGTCGATTTTAATTTTTTAAAAATTTTTTATTTTTAACTTTTTAGTTTTATATATATTGACACAACATGCTGAGTAGATATGCGCGTACGTACATAAAATACTAATAATTAGGTGACAATAGTCTTTCTCTTTCTGATGCAGTTTAGGATGGGACTCTTTCGAATAAAAAAACAGATCATCAAAATCGATCCATATGCTGAGGAAATGTGCGGGGAAAAAAAATAAAAAAATACATACGGGTCGAATCTATAACCTCCTCCTTTTTGAAGTCGATTAGAAAACTATTCTACGCTTTCACTTTTACGTTCAGTTTTATATTCACAATCCCGCAACAACGTTGAGCGTAATCCCCTGGCATAGAACTTCGACACATGAATTGAACGACGGGGATTTAAGAAGTTGACAATGCAATGATGCTACTCCGGGAATCACCTTATTTCCACGTGACACTGAATCCCGCACGTCTTGAAATGAGGTCATTACCCTAAGCTATTCTTATCTAGCAAGACTGGTTGCTAATCCGCGTAACAGGTCGTGGAAATGGTCGGGACATTCTGTAAAGTGAAAGAAGATAAGATTAGAGAAAAATATGGTAGCAAGGGTAAATATTGTTCAAATGGCGCGCGTAGCATCACCTTCCCTTTCGCCCGGTCGGCAAGCGAAGCACAGGTACCTGGATGCAGGGATGAAACTAAGGGGGGGGGGGGTGCAACGGGTGCATCTGCCCCGAGCGCCAATTTGCGGGGAGCGCCAAACGAGAAATATTCGTGGCGCACGTGTCCCGAATACGGTGCTTTGACGCCGACTTGCTCACGGAGGAATTAATTACTGACTTCTGTTACTTTAATTCTGTTTCGTGAAAATTTGTATTGTTTTTTTTAACCTTTCTCTTTATTGAGACATTTTTTCGGGTTAAAAATGTTAATTTTTCATATTTTTTTAATTGAAATAAAAATATATGTGCGTTGTGCTTATTAGCGTGCCCTCAATTACATAGCCAGTGGAGGAGTTCTCAGAGTGAAACTACTGCGTGTCGTAAATCGTAAGGATCAATTGCAACGAAGGCGGCTTGTAATATTTCTTAAAATTAATTAAAATATGTTCGTGAAATAGTTTTGAAGTAACATAAGTAAAGATTTTATAATTATTAAATTTTATACGATTTCAAATGTTCTCCGAAAATTTATTTACAAATACACTTAAATAAACAAGTTTCTTTAATTATTCTGTATCAAGAAGAACACAAAGATAAGTCCTAACTGAATGAAATGAAAAAAAAAGCGATAAATATATGATTTCAGTCAGAAAATGTTTTGTGCTTTGTTTCGACCCGAAATGCCCCACTGTGTGGCGCCAAACAGAATCCTTGCCCCGGGCGCTATACAACCTAGTTTCGCCCCTGGGCGTTGCTGGAGTTTGTTAGACGTACCGTCAAGGACCCAGTTCCTGATCAGAACCCAATTCCTGATCAGTTTACTATATAAATACCAAATAATAAGTTTATCACGATACAAATTTATTCCAATAAATTATGAAATAATTATGAAGTATTTTTAAATTTATAAGCGAACATTGGATAACTCACAGTAAAATGTTTTAGGTTGATCAGAAACTGCTCCCTTTGCATCTTAAGTGATCAGGAATTGGGTCCTTGACGGTAGCGTAACCAGGAGGAAATTCCCTCTAAGGGAAATACTATGACGTCACATTAACCCCACCACCACTCTACCCCTATCACCTACCTCAATTGCATCACGTGACTTGAGCTACGTCCCCCACTTACCATCCGCATTTTCCCTTTTTCCCTCCTTTTTCCTTCGAACCTGGTAACGCTGGTTAGGTGGTTGACCCTAGTACAGAGGACTCGCCAGGACCCGCCGATCTTCAGTGTGAGTCCCATCGTCCGAGGTTCTCTTTATCCGTCTACAATAAACTACAATTGAGTTAAATCTGTGACGCGATCAACATACCACCCGCCCGTGATAAAATAATTTACTTTGAGATGTTCAAAGCAGCGTTCTTGGTTGCTTTCATGGGGTTTGCCGCCACAGGCATAGCCGCGGACAGTAAGTACAAGGCCTTTCTTTCTTTTGTTCGAATTAATACAGTTCACCTGTGACGAGTTTTTAATCTACCACTGACTACCCTTTGAAATCCTTTTACTTCTTCGAAAGTTCCTTTATTCTGTTTCACTCTTCTCATCTGCTTCTTATTCTTAGGGGCCATATCTTTTTAAGCTACTTCAGCTTAAGGGGTTAACCACCTTGAGCAGGTCAAGAAATACCGCATCTTTGCGAATCTATTTCTAAGTGACAAAGACACTTTTTTCGATTCAAATTTTTCGATAAAAATAGAGACATCTTTGAATACTATATTTTTAAAAATAGGGACATCTTTAAATAATAATTTTTTCTCAAGTGACGGAGAGAGTATACCGTTGCGTATGCGGTTGGACGGGTACGTTATTTCTGATGAACCAGTTTGCAGGGCCTGATCTAGCTCTTCCGCCGATCTGAGCAAAAATGATTTTTTACCACCATTTATATATAATTATAAATAATATTAAAAAAATTATTTTATTCTTTTTAGGGCAATTGAAGTCGATTTGCATCTTACACGCGACTGCCTTACAGATTATAAAAATGCCTTTCGGAATTATGTTCACCATCGAACGGCGCATCACGTACATGCTCTTATATTTATATTTATAACTTTTTTCCCTATAAATATATTTAAAATTCTCTTTCTGCGCATCAAGGTCAACGAAATGAGGCTTGAAAATTAAAAAAAAAATTATTTCTATATTCATTTGTTACTTCAGAATCTGCGTTTGAAGAAGGGCCTGATTTTGGGTCGTTGAGGGTAACCTACCCCCTTTAGCAGAGAGTCCCTTCCTTAGCTCCTCACCCACCCGCCACTGTACCACACGCACGCACAATGTAACAAAGTCGATACCATTCTCTAGAGAAGATAGTCTGCTACTACAGTAGCTGGGCCGTCTACCGCACTGGCCAAGGCAAGTGCGACATATCCGACCTCGACCCGCGCCTGTGCACCCACATGATGTACAGCTTCGCCGGTATAAACAGAGACGGCAGCATCCGTGTGATGGACAAGTGGGCCGACCTGTCCAGTAATCTGGGTGGTTACAGGAAGTTCACTCGGCTGCGAGACCAGAGCCCTGGCACCAAGGCCATGATCTCCATCGGGGGCTGGGACGAGCCATCCGCCAAGTTCTCCCAGGTGGCCAGCAACCCCGGTACCCGTGAACGGTTCGCTCGGAACGCCGTCGACTTCTTGAAGCAGCACAACTTCGACGGCTTGGACCTCGACTGGGAGTACCCGAATCAGCGCGGCGGACAGCCATCCGACAAGGAGAACTTCGTAGCCCTGCTGAAGAAGCTGAGAGAAGCGTTCAACCCGCACGGCTTCATCCTCAGCGTAGCCGTAGGCGCGTCGGAAATGTCGGCGTCCCAATCCTACAACGTCTGGGAAGTGTCCCAGCAAGTTGACTTCATAAATCTCATGACTTACGATTTCCACGGCTCCTGGAACAGTCACACGGGCTTCAACGCTCCGATGTATACCTCCTCCCGCGAATCCGGTGACGAGGCTAAGCTGAACATGGTGCGTACGGCGTGTCTGGAGTAGCCCGGACACGTGACGACACCTGATCCAACGATTATCAACCGGGAATCATTCCTGTTCCAGAACTCAGCGGTTATATACTGGCTCCAGCACGGTGCACCAGGCGAAAAGATCATCCTAGGCGTTCCCGCCTATGGTAAATCCTTCACCCTGGCAGATCCTGGTAACAACCGGCTGGGCGCGCCAACCACAAGCAAAGGAGCTGCCGGACCCTACACGAATTCAGCTGGTATGCTCGGTTTCAACGAGATCTGCGAGTACCTCGGCCAGGGTGGTTGGACCGTTATCGGCGATCCAGAGCAACACGTGCCTTACGCCTTCAAGGGCAACCAATGGATCACATACGACGATGCCTCGTAAGATGACGCTTGTTAGACTTTGTTATTTGCCTGTTCCGATCATGCACGAGCGTATTTCACGTCGAATCGCGTGAAAATTGGTGGAGCATTCGACGTGGAACGTCTTGTACGCGGAGCTCATGAGTACAATTTATTGCGAGTCTAGGAGTTAAACGCAGGCAGTCACGTGTTTATATTAATCTCCAGGTGCGTTCGGAAGAAGGCTAGGTATATTAAAAGGATGCGTCTTGGTGGCGCTATGGTTTGGAGCATCGACACAGACGACTTCCGTGGCTCTTGCGGGGAAAAGTATCCCCTTCTGAACGCGTTGCATAGAATTTTGAGAGGTGGCTAATCCTGACCCTGGTAACCCTTCTCAACCCACAACTGCAGTAGCAGCACCATCACTGCCATCCACATCAGGGTCTGTCTGTACGCAGGAAGGACATGTACGCGATTCAAACGACTGTTCAACGTTCTATTATCTAGCTACCTATCTTATATATATATATATAGGGGAGAGATGCTATAAAAGGGACAGGGTTTAAATGGGACAAATCATATTGCCAAAATTCTAAACGCATTGCAGATATAAATTATTTTCCTGTTTAAGGCAACACTAGTACTTGGTCATTTGACGTAAACTTCGCCGCAGTCTGACTCGCAACAGATCGGTAACCCGGTAACTTTTACGAATCAATCGTCCAATCAAATAACATGGCTATGTCATATTTATTATCAGGTGATCATATACAATGACGGGTACAGTGCAAAATGATACATCAGATTCGCCCTTCTCAAATTACTTTCTAACATTCGGCGTTTCCGATAATTATCGTTAACAAGAGCAATGCTGGTGTACTGTGTATAATATATACAGGAATAGTCCTACGCATTTTAGTTTTAACAATTAATGTTGAGTCTGACGCTTAAGTACATTTCACGCTTCTGTCGAAGTAGCATCAAACCGTGTATATAAGGTGTCCCGAAAGTTCACCAGAAAGATACCCGACGTTACTAATAGAAACATACGTTAGTAAGGGAATAGTATAATACTATGCGATCTTAACTTTCAGAATACCCTACGCTATCCATAGAAATAAATAGTCCTTACCCAAACGCAATATTCTGCAGTTGCCTTTTAACTTCTATATACATAAGTGAAACGTTCTTCCTTCGCTGCAAACATTGTACGTACAATTCTACTTCTACCGTCAAGGACCCAATTCCTGATCACTTAAGATGCAAAGGGAGCAGTTTCTGATCAACCTAAAACATTTTACTGTGAGTTATCCAATGTTCGCTTATAAATTTAAAAATACTTCATAATTATTTCATAATTTATTGGAATAAATTTGTATCGTGATAAACTTATTATTTGGTATTTATATAGTAAACTGATCAGGAATTGGGTTCTGATCAGGAACTGGGTCCTTGACGGTGCTTCACGGTAGAATCCTTCGCTTGTCCTTTGTAGCACTGACAATCGCGAAGCCACTGGTTAATCATACTTATAAGTTAGCACTGTTGCACTCGACTTTTGGAACATCTTATATGCGCATCTGCATCGAGGCACCGTTGCTTCACCCATTCTGAGCTTAGAAATCTATACGCCTTTTATCGTGTCCCAGAACGGTTCAGCGTCAATAACAAAACTATTGTATAATACGCGGAGATAAATTTATCTACGCGTAGCGGCTTCTCTAACGTTATATTCGATATTCCGCGAACATACGTATTTACATGTTTTTCTTTTTTTTTGTGAATTACTTAATTATGCGAGCTAGTTTATTTCTACGTTAAACCGGTGCGTAGAAGAAGTCTGATTGCTTTATGCTTCCCTCTTGGGACTGATTACAGTAGCAGTATTACACACATACGACGTACAAATGTTAGTTCATCAAACGCTTTCTGAACGGTATAGCGACTTAATAGCTGAATACGAGTTATGTACAATCCTTTGAATTATTCGTCAACAGAGAAGGCATCTTCTTACAAATGTTTGTGTTTTGACACGAGAAGAGGTATCGTCACGACTCGCGATAATGACCTTGCGAAGTATTGCCACTTAAGAGTAACGTTAATACCATTTAATGAAAAATATCGCTACCGATAAATATATTTTGTATTTACAGAAATTATCTCATCTGAAATTCCAACGAAACATTCAATGACGATGAGAGTACAAATAAAAGCGGGGGTTATAAGATCTATTACCAAAGGATCGCCCGTTAATAGAAAATTAATGCTTTTATATAATGTAGCTACCTTCTTGAGAGTCATTCGTTTAAGATTTTTCGTTATTATCAATCTATCCGACCCGATTTATTGCACTAAGTCATAAACTAAAATGATACGGCTGAGTTATTTAAAGAATATTGTCCTTACATCTTATTTCCCCAATTTTATTGTTTCACGCTTATTGTTAACTGTCCTCTCCGCACAAGCATTTACGATAATATCGGGAAATAGAGAAAATCGAAGAAAAGATTGATTAGCACGAGAAAGATTTATATGAAAACGCTCTCGAATCCAGGCAGAATACAAAATCTTTCATGGCACAATAATCAAGGTCGCTTCCTTGTGTATGTTAAAAGCTTTATTAAATACTGAACACATTTATACATGCATTCGTATCGTTTTCGTTGCATCATACCTGCATATATTATGCATCATTATTTCCAACAACATTAAACCTCGACTGCGTTTTAAAAAACGAAATTACATTGCCCGTGTAAACGCAGATATATTAGCGAGCTTTTCTTTGGTCAACTCAAGAGATTTTGGTTAGCCTACTCACTGGTGTCCCGATCACGAAACCTTCAATCAGTTCCTTCAAACGAAACTGATTGTTAGAAAATAGCTTTTATGCAAGGAAGCAAAACGCAGTAGGAGAGACGTAAATAATTGGAAAATAAAGATTTACTTTCCGGTGTTAGAAAAGTCCAGTATCTCGGACTTGGCTATTAATGCTAAGGATACCGAGTACCGCGGATTTACAAGTATTTACGAAAATAATTTTACAACAACTCCATCTCTATTAGTCATCTGCGTGGCTCAGACGCATATGCTGTAATAGTATTGTCCACGCACCCAGCTGCTAGCGTTACACGATAAGGATGAAAACTTAGACAACTTACAGAACTAATACGAGTAGCCATAAATCCTTCATGAAATTTTATTGTGTTTAAATGCTGACCCATTGTGTTGTACACGCTTATACAGTGATTTGTTGATCCACTGGAACATGAACAAATACATTGAATTACATTAAAAAGACATACTATTTTATAATGAATTCTTTAACTTCGATATACAAAGAAACGTGGAATAAAAATTAAGATACGAAGTGCCTACCCAATTATTTAAAAGCCGGATAGCTAATGTATCATTTTGTTTTATATAAAATGTCTTCGAAGCCTTCTGTAGAATTCAAGAAACTAGGAAATGATAATGAAATGAAACTTACCAAGCAAATATATCAGCCATTTCATGCGCTGCCAATGCTGTAATACCTTGTGTTATCTGTACAGTGCTTACGGACGAATTCTTCCTAAGATCAAATATTCTAATATCCCCTGAAGACGATCCAGTGAACAACTGTGGTACAGGCCTCTCAAATTTTCTTAAAGAAGTGCTTAACACCCATGCCGTATGTTCCCTCCAAATCATAACTCTTGATTCTGCCGGAGGCAATCTTCTGTCAAACAAGCGAACAGAACCATCTCCGCAACCCACTGCCATCATTGCACCTATATATATTTACAAACGAAGGATTAATTTCGGTCCATTTAATCTTCTAGGTTTTATTACAGTGTATATACGTTTTGTGTTGAACTTTATTATACTCAATTTGGTATTAATAAAATTGATTTTTCTTATAAATTTAGTGAACGTAAAAATTGAAGTAATGCGAAGTATACAAACGACTGACCTACGCCATCAACATCAATGCACGTGGCACAACAATCCGCGCCTGTTGGTATATCTTGTTTCTTTAATTCGGTTTCTGCATCCCAAAGCCTGACAACGCGAACATCGCCTGTGACGGCTAGAGTAAGGGATCTCTGCTCCCATTTTGTGACTAATCCAGCTGTTGCTACGAACAATTTTGATTAACGCATTCAATTTGGAATGGAGTTTTTTTCTTCGGAAAAATGTATACGCACCGGTGGCTGTTTTTGTTGTTGGCTGTATATCAGCCAGTGCTTGCCAAGCAGTAAGTAAAACTGGATCGCAATTTAACGCGCTGCTGTAATTTTTCCACAGCCTTACTGAACCATCGTCGGAGCCAGTCATTAACAATGTCACGTCATGAGCATTGATAAACTCGAGTGCCGTGATGCGTGACATTTTATTTACACGACTCGTACAGTACGTTAACTTCGCACCGGTTTGACAGTCCCATACTCTGTAAAATGATAGCAAAACACTGCTTAGTTTTAGGTGACTGTAATAGTATTTTATAACGTAAAAACTCAAATACCCAAAGAAGTCTTTTATCGCCACAGCCAAATGAGGTTCGAAAGGGTGAAATGTTAAAACATCTGGAGCATGGGGGCATCGCGCATGAAATACTTGTGATTCTACTCTACTTTGTACTGCTCGGAATTGCTCTTCCCTTGCCTCGAGTCGTTGTCTCTTATTTCTTAGATACCTAAACGTTTAAAATTAAAGCATCTTTCGTTAAGCAGTAGCACGGAGTTCTTATACACAGACTTGTTAAATTACTGATTCGTACCGCCATTCCCTCTCATAGTGAGCTGTACTTTCCATGTCATTCATCGATTCAGTTTCATTTTCTAAACTAACGGGTTGAGCAAATTGAGCGCAACTCCATTCGACAAACTGTGAAGTTGTTAGTGGCGTTTTAATCCCAGCGACTTCGTCTTCTTCCTCCGAGATCTGTAATGGAATGACATTAAAACATTAGCGACTATAAACTACCAAAAATATTATATTACTTCTAAATGATGAAGCGATCATTCTTACTGTATTAGGAATTGGTTTTCTTGAGCGATTACTATGCGACGGTATCCTTGAAGAGCGTAAGAGATCTGTTCCAGAATTAACCGTGGGCGGTGATTCTCCTTTGCTGTTGCTTCATTAGACACAAATAAATCGAGTCAAAGTCTTGTGAAGCATACGCAGAAGTAACTAAAGATCGACTGACCTTAAGTAAGTTGTGCGATTCGATGGAGACGGTGGGAGAGACAGCGACGATGATATCTTTGTTTCGATCACTTCTTTAGGCGCAGAAGATTCTTTAACCTACAACGAAAAAGTATCGTATCATTCTTTATTTGAGCTTGGAGTACAAAAGTAGATACTGCCAGAGCATCATATTTACCTGATTCCGAATATGGTTGGTGACTTTTTGGGACATCGTAGCCACTGCAGGATGGGGATCATTATCGAGGCTGCACAGTCCATGCCACAGTTTCATATATACACTACCATAGGAAAGACTCGGCAAGTTTCCAAGGGAGCTGTGTCCTACGATAAAAAAAATCACAGCTTACTGTATACCCTATTAAGGGTGAAAATATTTGGCTCTCGCGATAAGGTGCTACCAGATAATAAAATAATGAAATTAACATTAGCTATACATAAGGAATTACAGAATCGAGAAATGAAGGATGAACTATGTACGAACATGCAATGGAATTTCCAATCATTATTACCAAGTGACTCGCAAGGTTTCCTCACGAACTCCCAATTATTTCCTGGCACACGAATGAAACAATACAAGGAATTGTTATCCAAGATCCGAGGGTGAAGCTAGTAGCTTCAGCTAAGAACATGTTTTTATTACTTACCTAAGCTACTAATAGACGATGAGGATGACACTCTCTTAATGCGATCCTGATTAAATCCATCTGTGCTGTCTACACTGTACGTATTGTTGGGAGAAAGCATTTTTAATCTATCCCTAGAACTAATGCGCCTCATTCCGCTAGACGGCGACAATGTCTCCACAACGAGGTCTTTCCGACTGTTCTCTTCAGCCAAAGCTAACGTTACAAAAGAGTTTTCAAAATGTAAAACCATCCACTGAAGCGCTACTACTAATTCCTGTAAAAACACAAAGCACATTTTCATTGTACGAGAATGATTGAATCTATAGTATCGTGTATCGTCTGATAATAAACTTACATACTTTTCTAACTAAAGGGCACATATCGTGAGAGATAGTATTAATGAGTGTTATAGCTATAATTTGATCAATATTATTCGCATGCTCGCTTCGTGTCGTTACACTATTTATAAATGTGCCCAAAGCATAAACACTAGCTGCTCGAACCTATACAATTTTTATAGTATATTATTATCATATGCTGCAGGTATCAATGAATTAAATAAATAACATTGCGCGTATTCCATACCTCAGGAACTGGATCCTGTAATAATGTAAATAGTTTCTCGTGAGCGATATCTCTAACGCCACACCACCTAGCTTTATCGTAATTATGCCAAAGTCTTGCGAGACATAAACACAACCATTGACGTAGTAAAGGGTTTGAATCTCCCAGCTGCTCCAGACATATCGAAACGAGGCTACCATGATTCGCAGCTACTTGACCTGGCCGATAATCGTTCACAATACTGGCCAACACAAACGCTGCCAGTGTCCTATGTTCGCTCTAAAAGGAAAGCGAAACAGAGTCACGCGAACAGTCGAATTTCCAATAATTCATTCCTTTTAGTAGAGTTAGATGTAACAGTACCGGTATAGAAGTATCCTGGAGGACAGATAAAAAGTACTTGTGCCCTCCGTCGCGTACAAGATCTGCTTGACAAGTCTGTAATTGAAATGTAAAATGACTTCATAGGTAAACTGAAAATGTTGCGGAAACGAGATTCTAAATTCTATTAGATTCGTAGTATTGAAGCTTACACTGTCGACTGCGAGAATCTTTGCCCAAATAAAAACAAGTAGTGGACGTAGTTCCCTTGCATTGCTTTGAAGTAATTTTAAAACATATGGGAAAATTCCTACGCTAAGAGCCAAATTCACTGCCCATGGACCGAGGTCCAGAAAACGTCCTAATAATTCCAACGCTCTCAGTCTGTGGACTTGGCTTAACAACACTTGCAGCACTATCGGCAGTTGTTCCGGAGGGTTGCGATTTTTAGAGCCCAACGTGAGCCACACTTGGAAGGCTGTGAGTTGCTCTTCAAAGAAAGGGGAGTGTACGAATTGATCTTCATTTTCAAGAATAGATGGTAATTGTGCTAAACAAAGGTCAAGTGCCAAATCCCATGCTTGCCACATAGGATGCTAAATTCATAGAAAACCACAGATATATTAATGACGCAATAATATTAACAAATGCAAAGTACAGAGTAGCGCACCCAGAGGGGAAGAGGGCACCCCCCAAAGAAAAAAGGAGATTGATGTAACCACGACTGTAGTAATTCAAGAACTTTCCAAACAGAAAAGAAAACTGGATTATATTTAAATAAATTTTTATAATCACCTAATGACTTTATATCGAAGATATTTTTAGCCGTTCAACTCGGCTCCCCCCGAGATTAAATACTGAGTGCGCAACTGCAAGTACACATTTCGTAATTTTTACTCGCAGCTTTCCTTGCTACGAAATATCATCAAGCAATATTTACCTGATACGTAGGGGGCAGTTTTGGACACGAAACTGGAGTACAATCGTACGACCGAAGTATTCTTTCGGCAAGTAAAAAATTTCTAAACAAACTAGCAACTAATAAATCTTGTCTGAATAATCTCTGGAATAAATCTACAAAACCAAATACATTTACTGTACATCCGCTGTTGTTATATGGTAAAGGTAATTCTACGACGCTAGCTTACCCCTTGGTAAAGTGTTCCATGCTATTGTGTCTGTGATTGCTGTAAATATCCAATTAAGTTCCCCTAACATTGTTCTTCTATCAGTTAGCTGTCCTGGAATTCTGAGAAATTTTTGTTCTTTAATGGCGATACACGTTAAACGCGATAATTTACTACAAATGTATGAAATATTCTTACTTGTCAATTAAATCTAATGATATTTTTGGTACCAACTTAGATGTATTTTGCATCACAAACCTGTGGAAAGGTAAAGAAAATATTAAATCGTTATAGAAGATTTACTTTCTATGTCTCTGACTCTTCTATCTCACCATCGCAATGCTATTTTTATTGGTGTTGTAAGGCATGATGTGAATATGTCTGCAGGTAAATCTGGATTCATAGGTAAAATCTGATTAGCTGCGCACGCCGCCAGCTGAATACAATTCTTATAAGATGGTGCTGTAGTACCTGCGACTCCAGCCGCACGGTTCTGTTGCGCCGCCTGCTTTTCCATCTGCGAAGCGACATTTCCGATATACACGCGCGTAAGATCTACCACCAATCGAAACATCCGTGCAATTTCTGTACCTCGTACTCCTTCTCATGCTGCTCGGCAAATTGTTGAAACGACTCTACAATGATACCTGCGTTAGAACAGTCATATACATAGATGCTAGGCGCACCCATCCATGTCTGCAAATCGTATACAGACAAAGGAATGTATTGCGTATATGTCTGCAACAATAATCGACCGTTAACACTATCCTTATCGAACCATTGCATTCAGGAATTTGGTGCTTTAACTGACCCTATTAAATACCCATATTTCTCCGTTACTAGTGGGCTTAGGAACACCGTGACCGTTATAATGAAACAAAACTCTTTCCTCCTTCGCGTTTCGCCTTAAAGAAGTACAGAGCTTCTTGACTTCCTCGACGGTGGGATCTAAGCTCTGTTTATAACGCGCCCTTGGTTGCCATCGTTCGTACTGTTTCTGTAAATTAGAACCTATGGTTTCCAAAGCCTTCTGCGGGCTCACTGACAAAGGATCTGTGAAATTGAGAACATAATTTTCTCTATTTGCCAATAACATGTAAGTAATGGCAGGTATGGCAAGATCATAGGGTCGCCAAGAATGGAATGTTAAAAGGGAATTAAGAAAAAATGAACAGTAGATCGTAGGGAATAATGGAGAATAAAGAAATAAGTCAAAGTAAACCATAGGAGATTTGAAAGTAAACTGCAGAACGCTTAAAATTAATGGCAAGTTTAGCGCCACCTGGCAGTTATTTGCCGCAGTGACATTCATTTGGGAGCTGCTGTCATGCACATGCATAACCTCAAAATTGCAATTACATAATGGCTATGGCAGCGGGAATTGCGTGGATGTAAATAAACCAGAATAAATACCGATCCAACACTCGAGACGTGCGCACGGTTGCGTCTTGACGATGTCCGGTGGGTCGACGCCAACATTCAAACATAAAACCAGAGCCACGCTCACGGTTTTCATCTGAAAAAAAAAATAGATATACATATATAAATTTAGGAAACCATTGTGTCAAGTCTAATACGTAATTTATCGAGAACGCGACACGCGAGGTTGGAACGGGAGGGAAAAGACGAACCCGTTCTTTCATTCTCCATGTCTGCGTAATACAATTCACGCCCTCGATCGTTGTCGTGTGCCGTGACTTGCAGAACGCGAGCTGCATTTTCCAATCGTCCTCTTCCGTCAGTCTTGAATTCTCTTCCTCGTGGCATGGCTTTGATGCAATTACTGACATTGTAAGCTCGTGACTCCGGGGAAAGTGTCTGCTGCGATTCTACGAGGGACACGCCCCAATCGCGAACGATCCCAGTCCGATATTACTTAAACAGGAAGCCGAGCTATCAACTGACAATATTCAATTAATGAGAAATGCACAAACGTATTTTAACGGGGCACAATTTCGTAAGTTTACTTCATCGGCCGCCATCTTACATCTCTGACAACGTTACCAATAAACTCTCGCGAACGCGTAGACGGGCCATTTGGTCGTAATAATGATGTCCAGATGGCGCCACTTATCGGGCGCGTTAATTTTGAATCTTTCGCTGCCAGTCGAGCGGCTTTAGAGCAGAGATGGGTAAAAATTGTATTTAAATACAAAATTCGAATAACGAATGAAAGTTAAAAAAAATTATTCGTCATGTGTCCAATAAAGTTAATCCTGGTTAACTTTAACTTTATTCGACATCGAATAATTTTCTGGCGCACGCATTATAATGTAAGTAGTAAGTATCGCTCAGACGGTTCTCGGTGGCTCGAACGCGCGCCAGAAAATTATTCGACGTCGAATAAAGTTAAAGTTGAAAAATTTATTCGACGCTAAAGTTGAAACACTCGACGTATAAAAAAATTAACTTTATTGCCCACCTCTGCTTTAGAGACGCGAGCGCGTAACGGGGAATAAGAGGGGCCCTTTTTTTACAAGAACGCTTTTATTCACTAAATACTATTTAACAAATTAGTTTTCAATCGAGTCCTTGAAATCACACAATCTAAATTTTCGTTCTTCATGGTATGCTTCACCTAAATAACTTATATTAAACGCTTTTAAAAAATCACCTGGTCAGATTTAATACTATGCGTTTGTGTGTGGCACACGTACAATTTTCACACGCACGTGCACGTGCGAGCGCAGATGCGTACATGAAAATTGCGCTAGGTAAGTATCTTTGGCGCGAAGTGCTCGAGCAGCTTCTCGGATTTTTTTTAAATATTGAGAGTATACGGGCAGCAACTGTTTGAGACTCAAATATGAAATATGCATTTTGTAATTGGGTTTTGGGGGTGTGGGTTTACGGGTATAAAATAATGGTCGTAATAATAAAAGCTGGATTTCAAGAAGTAAATACTAGTGTATTTAGACCAAAAAGTTTGTCGAAAAGTTGAAAATTATTAGAAAGTTTTCATGTATGTGAAGTACATGAAGAAATCGATGAAGATAACAATCGTCAAATAATTGCTCATGTTTTCAGAGAAACACCACGGAGCGATTAGCGCAAGAAATAATGTAAATTTTTTCAAATATATATATAACCACGCAACATATGCGACATGCACGATTAATATTCTTTACAAATAACGCAATGCGTTCTGCAGAATTCATGTTTCGATGTTGCGCTACGATGACTAATCATCCCACTATTCAGAAAACTGACCGCGAGTCGGCGCCCTCCGCGGTACTTACCTAGCGTTATACGATCTGTTGCTTATAAACGTTTATATATTCTTCTTTTTTATCAAATTTTATTTTTAATTAATTAATTCGATACTGCTATAAATGTGCATCAATGCTTATTTCCTAATGTAAGAGTTAAACGATGTACAAATCATTAGACACATTAAAAATATGAGGTGGAAATCTCCGAAGATTTTATAGATTAGAATCCTAAACAATAAAAAAAATTATGAGAACAAAATTTCACTTTTACAAAATGTCAAAAGCGACATTAATATTCCGTTGCATACTATGTTCACAGCCTATATATACAATCTTGACTTGCCCTATATACAATCTTGACTTCATTCACGAATTCTTTGGAATGACCACACAATTATTCACATGATCATATTGATTTCCAGAATAAATTATTTGTTACCTAAAAATACTGCACGATATTATTCAATGAACCCTTCTTGCGATCCATTTTATATAGTTCCTGTTTTAGTTTCTCGTATTCGCTATAATTCTTAAAATGTTTATTAAATAACTTTGTTTCCTTTGCCACTTTGAAAATTATTGAAGAGTTTCAGGATTACTAAGAGGTTTATAACCCTGAAAAGAAATTTATAAAGCCTCGATTAATTGCAGTTATAAAATTATGAGATTCTTACGGTAGTAACGTGTTCTCGTGAGAAACCGTAAGCATACTACTATTTATATCTATACGTGTAAATGTGGATAGGATGCAAACCAAAAAAAAAATAGTGCATAAATAGAAGAAAAGAAGAAGCACCTGTTATGATGTCATAAAAGCAATTGTCGAATCCGTGCGCCGAAATAAAATTGACGAATGGACATATGCTTTAAAAAATGGGAGTAATGCGTAATGTGATTTTCTTGCAGCGTGCGATTAAAATTTGTAAATGCCAATCAAAGACTACGTATGTTGCACAATCTGTACTTGTTAGTGATTCATGCTGCCATAATAAGGCAGGCGTACACTTATCCGTTTGCTTCCTGGTCTTATGGTGTTATTGAACGAGTCCCTTAATCGGTCCGTAAATGTTTTATACTCCAGTTCTGGGTTATTTTGGCCGAAATCAAAATCTGCTACCTCCACTGTAAATCTTGCTCTGCTTTGTATGTAATACGCAATGCCAAAAACAATCAGCACGACAGCAGCGAGCGAACAAGAGACGGGTACAACAATCACAGACAATTGCGGTTTAGTTGTCACTGTAAAGTAAAATATACTCTAATATTATAACAATTATAATAAAGGTGCGATTTCATGCTGACGCTCCTTTCGAGCGTTAAAACCAGTCCACGTGCTCAGTCCACGGAACTTTCAGCGTCAAACGGAAAAGCTAAAACTCGGTTTACCACATGAAATCGCAATCTGAAGTCATTTTGATTTCTCGATAAAAGGTACCTTTATAAATGTTTATTGTCAGAGGATAGACTTGCTTGCTGACGTCATTACTCAATATAACTAATATAGTGTATACACTGGGCTCCAAGAAATAATGAGTAATGGAAAAGTTACAAGAATGAAGGCTGACTCCGCTGTTGCATGTTTCGTTTCCAGTAACATTGTATTTCCCTCGATGGAAATGAAGGCACTTGTAAAAAGGTCCTGTACCGTTACATGTTACATTCAGGGATAGCTTATCCCACAGTTGAATCCAATTTGTGCCCTCTACTGTTATGTTCAATATAGGTGCTATAATTTTTTAAAGCATAAGATATTATAACTCGCGTGGAATGCGCATCGTTAATTTATATAGTACGGTACTCACCACGAATATTGACTTTCTTGGTAAAGTGCCCGTAAGTTTTGTTGGGATCTGGAGGAATTATCGAGGAGTTTGAACAGATATAAGGTAAAGAAATATTTACATTTGTGTCGCTGGTGCTGAGCGCAGTATTAAAAGGCGCAGATGTTTCCGTGGTTATTAATGTCGGTGGCGCAGTTACGTTAACGTTAGGCACTGTAGTTAATACCACCTCTTCCGTAGTAGCATTTGATATTATAGTGTTCGATGCAGTTGTAACAGACGGAACAGTGGTTGTTATCGGAGGGGGGACAGTTGTTGGAGACTCGTGCGACGCAATTATTAAAGCCTCCAGAACGTGTGATGTATTAGGGTTCGTGAAATTATAGACGAAGTTAAAACCATTTGTTTGACCGTAATATTTGCAGTCTATAAACCAATAAGTGGACACTGTTGCTGCGTTCATCAAATAATCCATGTCTCCTTTACGCATACGTAACGTCACGTTTGCCTCAGATACAGAAGAAACGTACGTGTCTTCTAATGTCTTGTTAGACTGTATAATTTCAATGTCACCATTAAGGGATACTGAAAAAAATACACTGTATCGAAGCACCATACAATAAATGAAAGATTAATACACATAGAATAATATAAAAATCTCTAAACTTACGAGTAACGTAGAACCGAGTGCGGACGCTGGTAAGTCTCCACCAAATTAATGGATAGTTCTGGCTAACAATTACCTCGACCTCGTATATCCCAACGGCGTAAACGTCATGCGGATACGTTACACTCCAATATGTTGTTGTATTTGTTGTTCCTTCTGTCTGTAAAAGAGTAAGAAACGTAATATTAAACATGGATGAGCATTAAAATTTAATATACTTCAAGAACATTTCTTTACATATTACAACTTTAAATATTACATAGTGTTCTAGGAACAGTATGTTCAGAAGAAACTAAATAATATGTATTTTTAATATATCACTGATCATATCCATCTTTACTGCAATGAAACCACGCAGTCCAATTACGTTTTGATTTTAAAAATAATTATACTCCTCTTTCAATCATACAAAAAATTCATTTGATAATGTAATGAAAAGCAAGGTAGTAACATATTGACAATGATATACAAAGCAGGCCATAATTCGTCTTGCACAAATTTCAGCATCAGATTTTGCCATACGATCTCAGGGCTTTCCTCTGTATTGTTATACACAATAGGTTATTGTTTAACTCCTTAAATCAGCGTTGTCCAGCATAGGGCACCTGGGAGCCAAAGCTCGCGCGCCTGCTTCCCCTTCCAACTGTTCCTTCCCCACACAATTTGTGGAAAATAAACGCATGTATTAGTAACATGTGCCATGTATAACGTCCAAGCTTTGTTGACAACAGGGACACTAAACAATATTGGTCGCCTCTTTAGCATCGCATATTATCCATGACAATGTGTCCGGGTATGAGAGAAACCCATAGACCTGTGGGTCCTGCCTTAGACAGCGCTGCCTTAAATACTTATGATGAATATAATTATCCTGTAAATTCTTAATACACAGTGCTTAAGGCAGACGTATTAATGTTAAACAGATGTACATGAAGCGGCATAGATAAATCGTTGTATATGCCAACCTAAGAGGTTAAGCATACAGTTCACCTTTAATGAAATGTAGAATAAGAAACTAACCTCATATTCATGGGGAGGTATTGCATTATCTCTCCATGTATACTTGAATGTTCCCGACGGTCTTTCACCATTCTCTTTATAAAAGTCAGCTTTAAACGTAATAACTCCACCTAACACTACAGGGCCATCGTCGGACAATGTAATATTATACTCGGCACTGCTGACTGTAATATAAGGAAATTGATAAGACGTTGAAAAGGACAGTAGAAATTACATTTATAAGGGAACGCGTAAATATAAAATTACAAGAACATCGCGTGAAATGACAGTTAACGAAAGTACCTCGAAAAGTAGAGAGTAGACAGCAAATGAGACCCCAAGAAAAATGCACTATCTGCATTTTGTATACTAATAAAAGATCACATTTATCTTGAAAATTACACTCTGCGAATTTGTTTTCAATCGATCTGCAATTACATACGTATCATGACGTTTCTTGTTTCTGACTGTAACAGAATTTTAGGGTTAACGATTGCCAACTGTACGGCTTTACATACACTTCCTAACTTACTGCGTGGTTGCGGAAACTACGAAAACATAAGATATGAATACTAAAATTTATTTCACAGTTCTATTGTCTTTCGTTATTCCTGTAAATAATTGAAGTTTGATAACTGATAAGTACTATCATTTATAGTGGGCAGGTTCTCTACGTCATGTTGCGTGATCACGCGAATGTAGCTACGGAAATGCGGGAAATGTTAAATGTATACAATCGATATGTAAATTAGGAGCGAAGTTTAAAAGCAGACGTTGCGTGTGTCCAGGAGGGTATTGTTAATAGTGGGTGCGTTCCAGTTGGGCCCAAAACGACCGGTCCACGACCGTAGTGATTTGCCGTTCCACTTCCTTACAAGCGGTTGTGAGCTTCGTGGGCGAAAAGCTAGTGGAACAGGCAGGAATCATGGACATAAGAACCCAGATAGCACGGGACGTCTTAAAGACGTCCATTTTAGATCCGAACGCCTGTCTTCTTGATTTGTGAAAATGGACGTCTTTAAGACGTCTTCTGGACATTTTCTGGACGTTTTAAAAACGTCCAGAAAACGTTTTAAGAACGTCCATTATCACAAATCAAGCCGTGGACGTTCAGACGTAAAATGGACGTTTTTAAAACGTCCTGTGCTATCTGGGTGTGTACTACCTACATGTTCTACATACTTCATATCTATTCCCAGATAGCACAGGACGTTTTAAAAACGTCCATTTTACGTCCATTTTACGTCTGAACGTCCACGGCTTGATTTGTGAAAATGGATGTTCTTAAAACGTTTTAAAAACGTCCAGAAAACGTTTTAAAAACGTACTTTGCAGACGTTTTAAAAACGTATTTTGCAGCCGTTTTAAAGATAGCCATGTTTGAAGCGTTTCAAAGCGTTTCTCGGAGTGTGGTATGAAGTAGCGTGTTAAAGAAAAAGTTATTATATAAGTACGGAAGCGCCTACGCGCCACCTTCCTGCACAAGCGTGTAGTGTTTGTTTCTGAGAGCAGCACCGACGCACTCACCGAGCGGTGAGTGGCAAATTTCGGCTCTGTGCCACCCATCCACCGAGTGGTGTGTGGCACTTAGAGCATATACTATGGAGGTCTCATTGAAAGCTTGAAACTGTCGGCAACATGGTGCGAGAGAGAAAGACATGTGCGAGCGAGAGAAGTATAGGTTCCCAATCGACCGTAATGCGCATGTGCCGATGACGTGCGAGAGAGAAAGACGTGTGAACTGGTGCGAGAGAAAAAAGTATAGATATCGGCACATGCGCATTATGGTCGATTGGGAACCTATACTTCTCTCGCTCGCACATGTATACTTTTCTCGCTCGCACCAGTGGCACATGTCTTTCTCTCTCGCCGCGTGATGTTGCCGACAGTTTCAAGGCACTCACTCTAAGGCAGTGATACCTCCATTCATATATGCTCTAAGTATGCCACACACCACTCGGTGGATGGGTGGCACAGAGCCGAAATTTGCCACTCACCGCTCGGTGAGTGGTAGTGGTGGAGAATTATCGATGGTACTATCGATAGTTATCGATGGTTCTCACTATCGAAAACTATCGATGGCTTATTTTCACTATCGATAATTATCGGTATTGAAAATCGTAGGTTTTTATAAATAAAAAATGGTATAGCGAAGTACATAGATTAAAAATATTCTGTTGAATAATAAAGAATAATTTGTTAGATTGTATTTCTCGTTTCCCTGTAAAAATTTAACGTTTCAAATTTGATAAATCATTCGAACTAAGTGACAACAATACTACTTATATACAGTCGGGGACAAAATTATGTGGACACTTTTAAAATCGTATTACTTGTTCAAAATTGGTCCGAACGACTTGAGTTTTTTTGAGAAGCTAGAAGGATTAGTCTGCTAAGTGATGTGTTTCGTAATTTTGAAAAAAGTTGCAATTGGTCGGAATAGCAAAAAAAATAGGAAAGATCATTTTTTCAACTTTTTTGTCTGTCCTCGTAATGAAAATTCAAAAAACCCGTTTGTAGATTTCAGTAAGTTATATACGTGCCTAAAATTTCATCAAAATCGGTTAACGCTGCTCTGAGCTATAAACGCTTAAATATCGCAGAATAAGGTCGAAAATTGCGAAATTCACAGAAATCAGCGATTTTCGACCTTATTCTGCGATCTTTTATCGTTTATAGCTCAAAGCCACGTTAACCGATTTTGATGAAATTTTAGGCACGTATATAACTTACTGAAATCTACAAACGGGTTTTTTGAATTTTCATTACGAGGACAGACAAAAAAGTTGAAAAAATGATCTTTCCTATTTTTTCTTGCTATTCCGACCAATTGCAACTTTTTTCAAAATTACGAAACACATCACTTAGCAGACTAATCCTTCTAGCTTCTCAAAAAAACTCAAGTTGTTCGGACCAATTTTGAACAAGTAATACGATGTTAAAAGTGTCCACATAATTTTGTCCCCGACTGTATGTATTACTTTAATTTCCTAAGTCTATCAATTAATGCCGCGAATTTAAAAATATCGGTAACTATAATATATTGATAGGCATTTGTTCTGTAACTTACGATAGCGATCGTGTTTTGTCAATTTGGTCATACCACAGAAAGACTTTTCAATTATAAATGTATTTTATTCCTAACACAGAATAATACCATGTAATATCACCAACAAGGTATGGAGGTTGTATAGAGATATTCTATATCTCCTCTGTGGTAATATCAGAATTCAGGTGATATACCCAAATAGCACAGACGTTTTAAAACACCTCAATCGTATGTCCGTTTTAGGTCTAGACGGCTTTAGGACGCCTATAGACGTGTATGTGCTACGCTACTTAGCTGGGTACAAAATGTATTGCATCATACCACCACTATCGATAATTATCGATAACTATCGATGGTTAATGGTCCAACTATCGGAAATTATCGATAGTGCCGACTATCGATAATTCTCCACCTCTAGTGAGTGGGTCGGTGCTGCTCTCAGAAACAAACACTACACGCTTGTGCAGGAAGGTGGCGCGTAGGCGCTTCCGTACGCTTCCGTATATAAGAACAATGGTTCAGTCACGGCCGTCGGCCGTGGTTCAGTGCATCGTGCCTTTGTGCAAAAACAGATCAGATTCTGAAAATTGGAAGAAAAGGAATGATGGTAACAGTAACAACCAGAAAGTTACTTTCCACAGGTATTGAGGTTATTTTATTAATTCATAATGGAACAAATTATTATATTTAATACGTTCACTACCGCCTTTTAAGGAAAAATATATAAAGGTATACTGGGTAGCAAACGTGTTAAAGTAACTATATTTTCAAAACATATCTTATTTTGAACTTTATTTCTGTTTTTATAGATTTCCAAAGAATTCTGATACTTGTGAAGCTGCAAAGGCCACCATACACGCTGCTTCTTGCTGTTCCATTTGCTTGTACAGTCACAAGTGAGAATGCAGGACTTGAGCGTGTGTGTCCACAAATCGGTCAATTTAGTATGTGCGTACTGTCAATTTCCTGACATGAACGCAATTACAAGTTTTGACTGTACAAGCAATTCGAATGGCAAGTAGAGACATTTTATTAAGACATATTTTATGCTCAAAATATTACTCTATTACATATAACAAAATTCTGATTTTGCTTTGCGCTAGTCTTTTAGTGTATTGTAAATCAATAGCATTTTCAATTGTGAATAATGCAGAGGAAACATTTTCCTCAATATTTTGAGATCTTTCAACGAATTTGCAACAATGTTATAAACATCTATTGTAAGTGCAAATATTTTACATATTCTGTGCCTATATTTTGTATAATATGTATAATCTATCATAACCTACATGTTCTACATATTTCATATCTATTTTAAGTGGTGTATTCTGTGTATTCGATCTTGTACTGACATTTTCATGTATCTATTGTAAGTAAATGAAATAACTTGGTAGTTTGGTAATATTTTGAAAACAATTTACATCCATAAATTTTTATTTAATCGAACCAGTACCGACCTCCTGAAAACGTCCAGAAAACGTTTTAAAAACGTCCAGAAAAGGTCCTGAAGACGTCCAGAAAACGTTGTAAAAACGTCCAGAAAAGGTCCTGAAGACGTTTTAAAAACGTCCAGATAAGGTCCTGAAGACGTCCAGAAAACGTCCAGATAAGGTCCTGAAGACGTCCAGAAAACGTTTTAAGAACGTCCAGAAAACGGTCTGGTTTGTGAAAATGGACGTTTCTAGGACCTTTTCTGGACCTTTTCTGGACGTTTTTAAGACGTCCCGAACGTCTGACCTGGACGTTTTAAAAACGTTTTTAAAACGTCTTTGTGCTATCTGGGTATTGCATAAATACATAATGTTTTCATTATAATTTTGTGTTTTCTGTTACCTGCCACCAATCTTGCATATATTTCCTTTCATTTTATTAGAAACAGGGACGTAAAGGACCTTATATTCTTGAATGTTACCGCCATAATTCATCGCAGTGGCACGTGATGGAGGGGAAACACCTACAGAAGCGGTGGTAGTGTAACGTGAGACGCCACGATTGGAGACGAACCGAAGCCAGTCGATTTTGACTCCTCATTAGAAAAGTCACATATTGTTCTCTGTTACAAATATATTGATGTTTTATCAGCATTCAATTCTATTTTATTTCAAACACCCGCGCATTTTACGATCACAGTGCTCAGCGTTCCACGGGCACCAACCCGCGTTAGCATCTGTAAATTCCCTCGGAACCGCGCAGCAACAAATAGCAATCGAGTGCACCTTCATCCGCAACTGAAATCCATCTGCGATCTGCGATAGAAATGGATAAAAACGAGGAAGACATTTGGATACACATCGCATCGGAGAATTTTAAAATGCTGCTTGATCTTTTCATTGGTTAATTACAGCTGAACGCAAGTTACTACCTTTCCAATTGGCGGAATGCTTTAATGTATGAATAAACACTTTAAAATTATTTCAGTGTAATCTTATCATTACCTTCTGTTGGTCTGTATTTTATCGTTTTTGTCACGAGGAAGGTGTGCTTCAATTCACGTACGATAAGCATTCGTTTGGAAAAGTAATAACAATTCCAAAAAAATACATTCCAAAATTTACTTCCACTATTATTTTAAATCGATCTCGAGTATTAAACATGCTGTCCACGAAAATTAATTTAAAAATTCTAACTGTTACCCGCAGTAATAAATTTATTTCGGCACGGAATATGAAAATTTCAAAATTTCTGTGTAGCCAATATGTTCGCCAGTCGACCACTTGTAAAAATGTTACTTTTTTCGAGGAACAGTTGAAAGAAGTTTTCAAATTTAAAAATACCAATGTCAGTAACTGGATTATTGAAGTGAGTTTTATTAATATTATTAACATCACGCATGAATTATTCAATCTGTACTTAATATTCAATTTTAACAAACATATTTTTAAAGCAAGTTAATCAGTCGAACATTAATTTTATTTCATTCGAATCAGTTCACTTTGCATTTAAGGGTAATTATATTTTTGTATCCTGTACGTATATAATAATATTACATTTGTATTTCAGAATAAAGCTCGTACGCTATGTGCAGAATATTCTGTAAGCGAAAAACAGGAGAAGCAACAAATTTTACGTATATTAGCATGCAACTATGCTGTTCAACACGACACTGTTTGCGATGTAGCAAAAAAATTAGTCTGTATAGAGGTGTGTATGTTATTTATTTCTGTACTTTATTCTTAGACGATATGATTAAGAAAGCTTTCAATTTAATTTGAGATTAAATATGAAAGTTACGATTCCATTCCTATTTTAGCCTGGTAATGAAAGGCGAAGGATTTCCTACGAAAGGAATTTAAAAAATTTTCTCGTACCTGATTATCAATGGCTTTTTATCATGATTGGAAGACTCGAGAATGGTGTGAAATTTCTTGTCGATTTAAGAACTGACATTATGGTAAGAAACTTAGGATAATGTAAATTTCATTCGCTAATTAAATACAGTTTAATAATGCCTTATAGAGTTTGATGTAATTAAAAGTAGAAATAGAAATTTACTCAGAATTATTTCTTGTAGGTTTAACTATTGGAGATTATATTTTATGAATATTGTACGCAAGAGAATGAGCAAGAAAAGGCACTATTTATGCATAGCTTTGAAATAATACGAATTAAATAAATAACTCCTGACTTTATATAAATTGTAATCGAGCGCTTGTACTTTGACTTTTGGTAACGCACAAAAATTAATTATCTTTTCTGTGAATATTTTTACCAGGAGTTAATGGTGGAAACCAAAGAAGCAGATGCAAATATTTTGATACAACAGATAAATGTTACGTTACGTGATTTACTATTACTCTGGTTTTCCGTAGGATTTCTGCACATAGAAAGAATAACTTGGCAAAGTGCGTGCGACATGTTGCAGAAGGTAGACTTGTTATAATTAGTTTCGTGGTGATAATTAATCGAAGGACAGCAACGTTAATAACCACTTGAAAATATTAAGGTTTCAGATTACGAAGCAATACATCCTATGAAGAATTGGTTAGATTTAAAACAAAGGGTCGGACCCTACAGGAGATGTTATATATTCACTCATCCATCTATGCCGAGGGAGCCTCTCGTTGTGTTGCATACAGCATTATGCGATATAATACCAGGCACGTGGTAATATCAATTAGTAATATTCCATTTATGATATATATTACATGGACATATTATTAATCTGTAGATAGCGTAAAAGGCATTGACAAAGCCAAAGCTAGAATCCTCGGCGATACAAAAAAAGAAGTAACATTTTCGGAGGAAGACAAGTCTAAAATAAAAGCTGCGATATTCTATTCGATCAGCTCTACGCAAAGAGGATTACAAGTAAATAAGTATTATGAATGTTATGAGTATTCATAAATTTAACTGTTCGTAAATTTAATTACGAATATCTATGGAAACGTTTACGATGAAAAAATAAACATCCTTTTCCTTCCTTAGGGTATTGAACTCGGTAATTATCTAATTAAAGAGGTAGCGAACGAAGTGATATCTGAATTTCCTTTGATACACGAATTATCCACTTTATCGCCAATACCCAATTTTAGAGTTTGGCTGCTTGAAAGAATGAAGCAAGGTAATTTTAACAGCTACTCTCCTTGCAAAGCGAGGAAATAAATATATTATGTTTCTATATTAACTGCTTTCTTCCAGACGTAAATTGTGTATTTACAAATGACGAATGCAAATTGGTGCAGAACGTTTTGAAAGAAGATAATATTGTGACCAGCTTAAAAAAGATATTTGATAACTCATTGTGGACCAGCGATGAAAACTTGTGTAACGTTTTAAAGGAACCATTGCTTCGTGCTTGCGCGTGGTATTTGTACAAAGAGAAAAGACGGAACTATGCTTTAAATAACGTTGGTATGTCGATGAAATAAAGTTAATTCTAATGTATAGAACATTGAATTAATGTTCTTTTATACTGTAGCAAATTTTCATCTTCGCAATGGAGCTGTTATGTGGAGGATAAATTGGTTGGCTGATCCTTCTCCACGCGGTGTCGCAAACAGTTGTGGTATCATGGTGAATTATAGGTAATATAGTATTTAAATTTTTTTAAGCATAACGAGAAATTAATGTACTTTATGCATTTTATATTTAAACAAGAATTTCTTTTCCTCGACAGATACTACCTAAACGACACAGAGAAGAACAACCAAAATTACATTCAGAATTATTTCATAAATGCTTCGGAAAGTGTAATTGATCTCGTTACCCGGCAAGGAAACTTATGCAATAAATTCTAGAAGTACGAGAAGCGAAATGGTTTTTCTGTGAGGAGTATATACATATATGGTAAGATTGTATAATACAGGAGACATTGTTTTGAACAATTCTGTTGCTTTTATTTGAAATGGGACTGAACTGTGCAGTATTTTCAATTTTCAACCAACCGTGTGCATTAAATACTCCCGATTAATTACTTGAACAGACGATGAAAATTTGATAGGATAGAAGCAAAAATGCATAATTTATAAAAAAAAAACAAATCAAGATTGTTGATAGTTTAGAAAAAAATACACTTGTTAAAGATAAATCTGGAACCGTTATAAAAATCGCTAAAGAAGAAATGATCGTATAGGTGCAGTTTATAGAAATACTAAATTTTGTGTTGTTTAATTTTAAAATTTCATTTAGTCTTACAACTTCTACTATTTTTATTATGTACATTACAAAGATTTCGAACACTTCCATAAATGGTAATATCATCAGAAAGTATCTCATTCTATATATAAGCATCTAGACACTTCAAACCTACGCTATCATGTATCAAAATCATTTACATAAATCGTATCATATATCGTGTACATTCTAGCTCATTCCCATTTCTAGCTATGAGCAATCAATTAAAGAACTTCATTTTTATTACTCTTCAAATTTTATGTTTTTATTAAAGATTATTAAATTTGTTCATTTATACAATAGCTGTTTCCTGTCCAGCTTAAAGACAGCACAATGGTCTGCAAGCAGATCTGAAATAAATACATAATTGGTATTACCGTCATAAAGATATTTCACGTACATTTCTGCGGAAGATCGGTATTTAATAAAGGAACTGAATTTTTCTAGGTACCTGTAGTCAAGGCTGGGTTTGGTGAAAGTTTGTGGGAAGATGAGGTCTACTTTCTAGTTTTGTATAATCCAAATGAAATTCTTTTGCTACTTTTCTCCAACTTTGCGCATCAAAATAATAATAAGTACCACGTTCATATGTTGAAGTTTTTTCTACAAGTCCCAATCCTGGTGCTTGTGTTATCCATACCTTCTCTTCCATATGATACCGCCACTCTCTACTGTACCTTTATAATTACGGAAATGCATGTACGATTAATTCTTCCACGGAAAGTTTGCCGTCGTAACATATAAATGTAATGGACACTTACAACTCCGCTGCCGCTGCTAATTGCAGCACATCCCCAACATGTGTATAAAACATATAAAATAGAAGATCATCCTTGTACCGATTTAGTTTAACTGGTGCTAGTTTATCTCTAAAATAAATTAGGTTCAAATTACTAGGGACGCTCGCATCCCGAAAACACTGGTTTGTAATTTAAAGAGATAATCTACCTGATTGCGGCATTAATAAGATATTCTGGTGGCACGTGAAAATCAATATCCTGAGGTCGACACGGTGTTTCTGCCCAGGGCCCACCAAAATTTTGGTAAAGATTCTCGGGCGAATTGAGGTTTAATCCTAACGCAGTTAAATCCTGGCCTAGTGCCAAAGATACTAGATTCGGATCTGTCTCTGCCGCCCTAATAAATGTTAAAAGCCCAACCATTCCAAACTGATCTTTCACCATACTTGCTGGTATATTGGTAACTTTGCCTACAAATTTAACGATCACGTAAGAAAGACGCGAATGCCGCGCAAACGGTCGCGTAGAATTTGTTACGAATGAAACAGTGATATCGAGCAATAAGAAACAACGATTTATTTGGATCGATTGTCGTAATAGTAACAGTACCATCGGGAGATGTTTGTATGCCTCTTTTAGATGATTGAGATTTCTCAGATCCGGCTGCCCTGTTCGCTTGCAGCACGTCCTGTCCAAGTTCAGGACCAAGTCCAACAGGTATACTCTTATCGCCTGATACACTCCCGCCCGGTGACGGCCCTTCTCTATTTTGCGTCCCCGGTAATGCTGGGAAATCTTCGGAACTCATAGTAAACTCACTTGATTCAGATGTCGGTTGCTTTACCATTCCAACTATAATCCACATATAATACAATATAATATGACTACGCCTGTAATATTCTATGTTATTCTAAAACTTGTGTGTATTCTATAACTTAAGAAATACATGATTATGCATATTATTCGAAATTAAACGCAAAGTGTAAAGAAGTAAAATGTATTTATGGCATATTAATAGAAAGACTTTAACCTTTTGCATTCGTATCTCAGTTGTCCATTTTCGTCAGTCCACTATGAGCAATATTTCTGTGGACTTATCTAGTGCATTTGACACTAGACTCTAGTGTACGTTTAGGACTGATGTAAAAATGGTGACCGGTAAATATCGAACAAGACGGAAAGTACAAAACAAATTTATAGTAAGCTTCTTAACATCGGGCTGCCATAGGAACCAGCCTTATTAAGTTCACACTCAACATTGTGCAAAAGATTAATCTTATATTCACTTTAACGTTTAAGCTATTAGTTAATACAAACCATAAGGTTGTTTTCCTGGCATAGGACTAGGTTGTGGCATAGAATCTCCCTGTCCTCTGTTCGTTAACGAAGGGAACTCGGACAGATCCAATAACGGAGGAGTACTTGTGTCTCCGCCTCCTCCACTGCCGAAAACAGAGTGAAAATTATTGATTTGTCCTTGAGATCCGTAATTACGACTTTGAGGTATTCCAAAAGTGCCCATGCTACCCATTGGATTCGAGGTTCTGTAAATTTCCATTAATATCATCATTTATTCGCAGAACGTCAGGAATAATTATCGTAGAGTAAGAAAGCTTACCCGAGCGCAGGCATTGTACGTCTATCCGTGAAAGCTCTCTGTCCAAACAGTCCTCTGCTTCCCATAGGAGAGAGCTGTTGCTGCTGAGGCTGATGGCTGTTCTGTCCACCTCCCGCTGCCGATGCTCCGGGGTAAACGTTAGTAACTACTACCGCGGAATTAGCCGAGCTCGAAGTGCTTGCAGATGAGGCAGAGAACATGCCCGAGGTAGGTGTGACATGACCCGTCAGGGTCGACGAATTTAAGCCCCCCCCACCGCCCGCACGAGATGTAAGGCTTGCGTTCGCAATACTGCGTGGTAGCTGCTCAAAGTTCAGGTTGGCCATAGCCTGGTGGCTCCACTACAAAGTACCCGCTACGGCACGCCGACACACTTTTATCGTCAATTACCACAGTCACTTGTTTTCTATCGCATCACTCGTAAGTTGTTTAATTTCACGGAGGCGAGGACAATCCATGATAATAACTCCTAGTAGCAACCTGTAACCAGACAAGGAAAAGGCGAACATTGTAACGCACGTTATTAATTACAACTTGAAATGAAGTTCATTGTATCAATTTGATCGTTACCTCTGTATTACAGCACCACGGCAATAGTCATATCAAAATCGAAGGCAGGAAATGAGAACGGACCTATCGACAATTAAAAAAAATTTATTCTCACGTAAATGTCTGCGTTACTTTAAAATAATACACATACTGTCGTATTATATGGTGATACAAAAAGAAATAATAACAGCTTTGACTCTTATGTTTATGTGAAAATAGCTCTTCCATATTTCATAAATAAATCGCATAGTTAACGAGAAATATTTTCACACAGAACTTGCAGTGTTTCCTATCCTTATCGGATACTAAAATGTTTATACTGTTCTCGAAGAACGCGACGCTTGTACGATATTATAAAATACACCCCGGTGTTCTAGAGCTTGCAGTCGTTAAAATATATGTTACGTTATAAATTACTTATAAACTAACCTGAATATTATTCTGGAAAATTTTCATACTCTTACATAGATCTACAATCATGAAAATCAATACGGTATCAGACTACTTTTAGCAGTAACAGCTTGCTCCTATAATCAATTGCCACTAGTGGCAATATAATAATATAACGAAAACAGTTAATTAAAAGCAGCTCCTTTGATGCTCCCATGAATGTTTCAGAATCCCGATCATTATCACGCAACAGAGGCGGCTTACAATTGCCGAGAAGCTCGGTGGCAGGAGCCAGTGATTTTGACATTGTAATGATAGAAATCAGTAACAAGCACAAAGAAAGCAAAGGTTATAACACCTATGTAATCAAAATATTGAGGGAGAAATGGACCAAATTTGATTACCTATGTTATTGAATCCGTCGTTAAGTTACTGCACGAATGAATCCATTAAATTCATAATAAACAAAGTAAATGAGCATAAAAAAAAACACAAAAACGTCGATGTTGACTTGGAATGAAACACGATAAGGAAGAGAGTTATCTGTGATAATTAGTGTCCCGTGCGGAGAAGATTTTTGCGCGAAATGTCCCGAAAGATCAAACTTTCATGCACATCCCGATACTCTCAACAAATAGACTTCTGTTTTGTCATTCAGTTTCACACAAACTTAAACAACACTAGAGACACGAATTTCTGCCATATTAACCATTTCTACAATCGTGTTCAAGTTAACTACCAAAATACACTGAGCCAGCAGGATCGACTGGTTCGCAAGCGAAATTTAGCAGTGATAATTCTTGGAAATATTATCTCGCTAATAATGCTACGTAAATAACTGTAATACCCTTGGACGCGTTTCAATAAATAAATGTATTTTAATCCTGAATATGACTATTGAATTGTTGATCGTTGTCCCTAGAAGTTTACGCTCTAGAATAACTAGGAATATATTTCAACTTATAAAATGAGAAGCCTATTATATTTAAAACGCTTTACTTTTAATTATTATTTAACGCGTAAAGCAATTTACGGGGTGAATCTAGAAATTAAAAGTTACGTCCAATCCCAATGCCGAAACCTATAGGGATTATCTGCCTACAGTGTCACAAATTATGGGCGAATTCCATTTACGCCCAAATCGCCCGTGATTTTCATTAAGCTAGGTTTTCCTGTACGCGACTAGACGCAACGTCAAGAATTTCAAAGTCGATATTCTCGAAAATGATGCACGATATGAAAAAAGTTACTCTTTCTTTTCGATACATAATAAGTAAATAAGTCGAGAAAAAGGAATGAAATTTTTTGTTATTGCGCTTCGTTTTCGAGAAAATCGACTTTGAAATTCTTGACGATGCGTCCAGTCGCGTACGGGAAAACGTAGCTTAATGAAATTCACGGGCGATTTGGGCGTAAGTGGAATTCGCCCATATAAAGCAATACATATTCGAAATGTTTCGTAATATTTCATATTTTACAATTGACAGCATGGATCATTGTAGTAATTTATATTCAATATTCGTATCAAAAGTTAAGGAATTTTTTTGTTAATTTTCTTCAGCTGAATTAATTATCAAGCTACACGGAAAACATGTCGCAATATTTGTAATTTAGAATATCTATAAGTGTCTGAAATTTTACTTTCCCATATTTATTTTACAAGTAAAAGATACACACTCGGGAACTCGGATGCATTTGCAAGCATACAACTGGACGGTATTGGGAGTGCATGGTTCATGGTTAAATAAAAGTTTTGTGATACGGTTTTATAAACATTTTGTATTTATATAGGATTAAATGTCAGCGTTCTATATAAATCGCATATAAGATTATCGATAAGCCAAATACTCGTCTGCTACAGAAAGTGAGTAGAAGGAATAAGACTCAGTATAATAAAGTGAAAAATGGCATTAGTTAGAAGAGCAACTCATGCTGGTAGTTGGTACGCAGGCTCTGGTAAGTGGTATTCAAAATATATTCTTAATTTATTTAACCTTTGGACGTTGCTCGTTTATAATTTAATCATAAATACTTGTCATTTCTCTCCTATCGCTATGTAGGTTTACAAGTATCTGCTGACTAATATTCACATATGTTAGAAAACAAACATCTGTCAATGCAATAAATCGCACACATATTACTCGATACCTTATTCTTTTTATTAGTACGACATAGCAGCTCTTATTCATCTGTATCAATGTTTAATATTAGCGACCGCTAACGGAGACTATTAATAAATTTCTATTGTTATGTTGCATTTTGGTTATCTTTTAAAGCAACATGTACTTCTGTTGAATATTTCAGATATATACAAAATTGTTTCATGGTAATTTAAGAATGACAACATCTGTATGAAGACTATAGGAGGTAGTTTATTTCTAATTACAGAAGAAGTATGTTGTTTCTAACGTCATTGACGCAATCCACCTCGATAATGAATTAATCTCGATTCAGAATAACATGTAGAAGAAATAAAAAACCTGTAAAATAATGTTACATCTAATAAGATAGTTTTATTTATCCTCAATGCTTCCAAGTTTATTAATAAACTAGCGCGTATATGCTCTACGTATGCTATCATTCCGCAGTCACCATGTAGGCAATCGTGGCTGCGAGTTGTTGCTGTTATATTCTAAGATTATATAGGCAATTTGAATAGCTTCAGTTGCATTATTTATCAATGATACATGCTTGAACTACTGGAATAATTACATATGCATATTAAAATGAATGTTTTACACAGGTTCAGAGTTGAATAAGCAATTAGAAGGTTGGTTGGGTGCGGCAGACTTATCACACGGACCTGCTAGGGCAATTATTGCCCCGTCAGTAATTATAGTACATTAAATAATTCTCGAGTAGGTTAACAAATCTTTATTGAAATACAAACAAAATTTCACAGACATGCAGGTTACAGCTATTGCGGAGCATGTGCTGGTTTTGCATACCGCCAGATTAGTCCAGTAGTTGTGTAAGTTTCTCAGTAAAATGTTTATCAGTTATTTTTTTAATTTATTGGAATATATTTAATCGTGTGAAATAAATTTATACAACTACATACAGGGTATATCCTTGTAAGTAGGGCCCACTTAAAGGATAAATTCAGCGTCGAGAAAAAGATAGAGACTACAGTCATAGATATGACTCGTCCCGCTTTGTTTCCGAGCGTCGCTAGTTTCCGTGTTCAAGCAATTTCTATCCGTTAGCTTTATATTATATATCGCATATCATACAAGAAAGTGGTGCACAAGATAAGCATTCTTCGTAAACGTTTCGATGTAATTAGTTACAGTAGCTCGAGGGATATCAGAACTGAAAAATAATTTGGATTCGAAAATGCAGCGACATACATCGCGTATCTTCATTAATTTTTTTCTATTGCTTATATGTATTTCACTTATCTGCAAAATGGGTTCCACATATAAGAATAGACCCTGCGTAATCGATATACTTTTAATGCAGCATTGATAAACTATGTTATTGAATTTTTGTTTCTATTTAATACTTTGAATCTGAACTTACACAAGAGAATAATATTATTACTATAAGATTTATATTACGAAAGAAGTATCCCAAAACTGTTCCCCGATTATTGGTTCAACTTTGATAAATTTGTAGATTCAGAGTGTTAATCAATAAAACATTGAACACTATTATATCCATGTGCTTGTATAAAGAGAATGTAATTAATTACGTTTTTAAAGTACAATGTTTAGCGTACAGAGTGATTTTTGGACCAGAGTTTTCCAATGGTTTTGGCTAAAAATCATTTTATATACTCAACATTGTACTTTCACTTTCATATCTTTAAAGTAAACTATAAAGTTTGTAATGTATCATTATATAGACGCAGGATATTTATACTCGGCCCTTCGCATCACCTGAGATTAGCGGGATGTGCTCTGCCTTCTGCCTCAATCTATCAGACACCGCTGTATGACCTACATATTGATCAACAAGGTACAGATTACATAGTACAGAATATGCAGAACGATCTCGATAATTTTTTTTTTTAAATGTAAAACTTATGCTAATCCAAACGCAAATATGAATTACTATCGAAGATTAGTCCAAATATAGGTTTCTGTTCATGTGATAGTATGCAGAGAACTTGAGGAGACTAGACATTTTGAATGGATGGATTTAAATACAGATGAAGAAGAGCACAGTATTGAAATGCAATTACCATTTATAGCAAAAGTTATGGAAGGGTATGTTAATTCTACCCGCTCCGTTAAAACTTAAAGTTAATTTATTTCGATTTTTTAAGCTTTTGTTTTATGCCCGTATAGGTTCAAAGATTGTTTTACTATAATTCCAATATTGGTGGGATCGTTAAGCCCAGAAAGGGAGGCACTTTATGGAAGATTATTAGCACCGTACATGGCTGACCCGCAGACATTATTTGTGATTTCATCGGATTTCTGTCACTGGGGACAACGTTTTCGCTTTACTTATTACGATAGGTCATGTGGTCCTATTTACAGATCTATTCAAAATCTTGACAAGATGGTACATAAAATATAAATACAAAATTGTAATTTTATAGATACTTTAGTTATTTAAGTGGCTGTTTCATTAGGATGCATTTTTATTAATATTACACGTAATACGTACGTTTAATTATATATCATTACTCTTTGAATATCTATGCTTTCGCAATGGTTAATATGCACGTATAATACATACTATATTTTTATGAATTTGCGCAGGGCATGGACATCATAGAAACTTTAAATCCCACAATGTTCACGGATTACCTTAAAAAATATGCTAATACTATATGTGGTCGACATCCTATCAGTGTCCTATTACAGGTAATGTTATTTTACAGAATCTTTCCTCTTGGATAAAAATTTTGTTTCACGATTGAATTAATAAGTTCTCGTCATTGAATTTGTTACAATCTTAAAATTATTTCATATGCCCACAGGCAATTCATAGTTTAAAAGGAAATACTAATGGCCAAAGAATGAACTTGAAGTTTCTTAAATATGCTCAAAGTAATCAGTGCAATAACATGAATGATAGTTCTGTTAGTTATGCTAGTGCTTCCTTGGTTCTCGAGTGATAAAATCTACAATCTTCGATACCATTATTGTCACTTGAAAATGGAACAGTCACAGGAAAACAGAAAGTACTAAAAGGTGACAGTAATACCCTATTAATTATGAAACGGATTGATCAAGACTGTCGGTTTTTGTTTTCTTTTATATATATGTGCAACATAATGGGAGATGACACTCGATTGAGTTACAGTTTATCTTTATTATATACCGTGAGAAATAACTAAATATAGATAAAGGTACATTACTATGAAATTGTTTTGTTTAAGGGTATTTCGGTTTATTACTTACAAGAACTAATCAGTACTTCCAGATATTAAATTGTGAAGGGAGCTTAAGAATTTCTTTGCTTTGATTAGTACTACATCTATGAAAATGGTGGCATAAAGTGCATCTCATAAATATTGAGAGAGCAGAGGGTTCATTCTACTGATGAAGAAGAGATAACTGATAAATTGATATTTATCCACACAACAAATTTATTACGTTAGCTTGAAACACTTCTGGGGGAATGAGAGAAGTATTTATCAGAAGCGTTACTAATTTAGCCTTTAACTTTTTCGCAGTGTAATAAAATGACGAGCTACGAACGAAAAGGTATATATTTATTTTTCGATTTAAATTCACCGTATTTATCATAGAATTTCGAAAAGTAGTACGAATCAGATAGCTTTGTACATCGCTCTGGGCAAAACAGCTAAAGGGGTCAGATAATAAGTCGAGGAATTAACTATAATAATAAATTTTTTCAAAAACATATTTTTCAATTACATAGTTTAAGTAATTGTACAAGTATGATAGTCAGTGACTGTGCGCGGATTTATCAGTATCGAGTTATTTAAAATCTTATAAACATTTCTTATTTAATAACATTTCACAAACAGAAGATATACACTCTCCTTTTCACCCTCTTGCATTTTGGCAGAAATTGCATCGTGTGCCTCGGGGGAATAGATACTTACATTCGAAGCTGGAAAGCAAGTTTGAAAAATATATCTCTTCTGCGTTGCTAGCGTGAATAATCTGTATTGTTAAGTACAGAACGGGGCGTCATTGCGCAAGTAATGAAGCACGAGTAAAAGGGTACAACTTAATTATGTTCTTGTTAAAACAAAGCAATGAAATGATCTCACATCCTTCCTATCCTATAATCTCTCACTACTTCTTGTTAGCATAACGAATTAAACTAAACAATATTGTACTGTTACAATGTCATAGTGTAATTGTGAAGGAGGATCAGTACGGAAAAGAGCGTGTAAGATATATGAAGCTACCACTGATATCCTTTTATCTTTAACGAGCTATTACTGTTTGTGTTACAATAATTACTGCATTTTTATATTAAGTTTTATGTGTAATCTATGAGATTTGCTTTGTAATAAAGTAAACTAACATTTTTTTTCAACGTTTCGAATGGGTTGCTTTATTCACAAACACTAGGGAATTATATAACTGATCCTTCAGATGTTACTTTTTTTATCTTTGTATACTAAACATAGTAAGGTTCACATTTGTATGAAAAGTATGAAATAATCCGCGACAAGTAATAAGAAGTAATAAGAAAGGAAAATATATATATATACATATATATATATTATATATATATAAATTTGTATGCATCTTCGGAAAAATAAACACTTAAAAATTACGCTTAAATATAGTTTTAATCACAATACCTTCGATCAGTAAGCAGCTCCATAAATATTAATTAATATATCAATATTTCATATTAAAATATTCTGTTTGTACTTATTAGTTAACTTTAAAGCGGTGCCGTTCACAGGTCGCCCCCGGAACTCACAGTCCGCCACCCACAAATTCTGTGGAGGTTTCACCCGTGATTAACATTGCCAATGTAAAATACTTTAACATTTCAGCATACATATATGTTCGCCACTCTTCATTCAGTCTTTCAACCGTTCATTTATTTTTGTTAAGTTAAGGTATTACGTTCATCTGTACGTCGTATTGTTGGTCCAGTTCCATGTAACAATCGGACATCAGATAGAATGTCAACTTTGTTCGCCCTTAAAGAATTATTTTTCAATTAAAACAGACGATTAATATTCTACGGTTCTATAAACGAATAAAGGCCGTCGCGCATTTTGTCGAAGCGCGGCGATACGAAAAGAAAATCTTATAAATTATTGATTCTTATAGGGCCGCACACACCAGACGAAAGTGCAGCGACAATTAGGTAATTATTATTAATTTCTTCAATTCGCTTCGCCGCGCTTCGCTAAAATGCGCGACGGCCTGAAGGACGTGCAAACGAAAGTAAAGTTACCTAATTGCGATGGTGCTGTGAATTGCAGCTGGTGACACTTCCGATGGTCATTTATCCCAGACACTCGTTTTAAAGCCCATAATTCACTATCGTTAATACTACCCAAAATTAGGAACCAACCCTCATCCTTTCCTTTCTGGAACATGGGACAATGCGCTCTCAAATTACTCGATCTATTTCGTCTCCTCATCCCAACATTTAATATATAGTCTTGATCTTGATGTACATCTATGTAATTACGGTTATTTGATTGCAACGATACAGGCTTCTGTTTAACACTGTTGAACCAATAACCCTCTAAAGTTAAATCGACACAAAGTATTGGCATATCTCGTGTCACTTGATATATCTGTCAAGATATCAATGAAATTAGCATAAACCTTAACAGTCTGAATATTTGCTAATCAATTCGTAATTGCCAAATTAATTTTACACTCGTATTATTAACATTATGAAATAATAATCTGATATATTTACCTGGTGTACCTGCTCGTCTGAGAACTCTTTATTATTATTATGAAGTGTTTCCATAAATTTATTACACGCATTGGTGCATAATACTGGAAGAGCTATTGGTAATTTTGAAAACGACGGCAAATGTTCTGAATTTATATGAGGCAACGTGGTAACTGCAGGTTCGTCGAACCATCGGGCTTGAATAATAATTTGAAGTAATTGTATTATCATAAGCGTACTCTGCAACCATCCGTGTTCTGCAACGGTGTCTATCATCGCCTAAAAACAACGATATATTATACTGATAGCAAAGTAAGAAACCTTAATAAAGATTAACATAACTACTGCAATAATTAAAAGTATTGCACACGCTTGTGTAATTCGAATAACTGAAAATATCGCTTCGCTTATACGTACCTGAATAATTCTAATTGCCTGATCAAGGACTAACTTCAAATCTGTACTATAATCCGCACATGGCAATTGAAGTCGGGCAAAATGTGCTTGAAGTAATAGAAATGCTTTGGTATTTGGAGAATCGTACGAGTAATTGTCTACTGAGTAACGGCACATTTTACTCAACTCTCTGTCGAATAATCGCACAGAATTATAACAAACTCGGAACTCTTTAAGTCCAGCTTAAGTAAAATTAGTAACTTACTCGTTTAATAACTCTTCGTTATGTCTTACTGGCAATTCATTGTATTCGTGAGCGTTGCATAGAATATGAAGACACTGATCCAGAGTCAGGGATTCTTGTAACGTCTGCTCGAACATTAACATGGTACGATGTGACAAATAATAGAACGATGCTATTTTACCCATTGAAAGAGGGATTAAAATTTGCTCATCCTGAAAGCAAGAGTAGTAATGGCATTAATAATGCAACAACGAAGATACTTAAACAATATAAATTTAATACTACGTACCTCGTCAAAACCAACGCAATGCGAATCCATTAACACCTTTATCGTGTTATCCACCAAAGAAGATAAATACTGATTAATCGTATGAGGTTCTAGAGTATTTAAGTCGTAGTATTTAGGATTTTTTAGCAATCTTCTAAAGAAATAGGTCCACGTTAAATAATCTAAGAATTCTTGTTTGCTTTTAATTGTACCAGCCACAATTTCTGCATTTATGTGGTCTGGCAGTACCGCCAATAGACTCGATTCCACTGGAAACGGCTGATGCAAAAAGTTTTTATAAAAGCTTTTCTTCAAGTCGTGTACTAGAACCACTGCCACCCCAGAATTGTCGTATTGAGGTCTGCCCGCACGACCCATCATCTGAAGCACATCCGTAATTGGCATGTCCACGTAGCGTTTTGTCTTGCCATCGAAATACTCCGTCCCCTTTATTACTACTAAATGAGCAGGGAAATTTACGCCCCAAGCTAGCGTGGCCGTAGTAATCAATACCTAAATAACATTTTTCAGGAAATATTTCCATAAGAAACTTGAATACTCCCAATTACATTACGTATTCGTTAACGTCCCGAGTACCTACCTGAATTTTATTATGAACAAACATTTCTTCGACAAGTCTCCGATCTTTATCTTGAAGGCCAGCATGGTGAAGTCCAATTCCGAAAACAAGTACAAGCTTTAAATTTGAATCCCGCACCTGTTCTAAAACGTTATTCATCTCTTCCTCGGGCATATGTAGCCACTGTTTGGGATTCTCTTCAGCTGCGAGATAAGCAATTAGATCTAACGCAGTCAAGCGCGTTTGTCTACGGGAAGAAACAAACACAAGGGCTGGGCTGGATGGCGAGTGTTGACGAATCGCTTGAAAAGTTGGTCTGTTCATTGTCGCCATTCGTGGACAATAGTGTTTCCCAGGGAATCCATTTATGTGAATTTGCAATGGCACGGGTCGTACGGATGGGCGGAAATTGTACAAACCCATCTCTCGAATGCCAAGCCAATTAGCCAAATCCACTGCATTGGCCAGTGCGGTAGAAAGTCCAACAACTCTCAAGTTCCTGGTAGTGTGCGAGGAAATAAAATTAGTTCTTGAAATAATCACTTCCAATACTGGACCGCGGTCTTCCCCTAAGAGATGGATCTCATCTATAATTATAAGCCCAACATTCTTCACGTAAGTTCTCGTTTGCCAACTTCTACTGATCCCGTCCCACTTCTCCGGCGTGGTCACGATAACGCTTGCGTTAGCTATCACTTTAATGTCCGGCGACACATCTCCAGTTAATTCCACTACCTTCTTCCCCAATTGTTGTTCAAGTCTAACTTTCCAGTCACTTATCCGTTCTCTAACTAAAGCTTTCAGAGGCGCAATATACACGATCTTTTGGGTAGGATACTGTTTGAACATTCTGAACATAGCGATTTCTGCAGCTATTGTTTTCCCCGAACCAGTTGGAGCTCCTAAAAGCACATTGTTGTCCGTGTGGTACAAGCAATGAAAGATCTGCGTTTGTATCGGATTGAAATGGGAGAATTTATAAAGCTTCTCGTACTCTGGTGCCTTCAGAGCCTTCACTGGCAATGGCTGTAACTCCAACAAATCAGTGTGCGGAGGATATTCTTCGGGTAAAATCAGATCGTGAAATGTGAGGGGTATCATGTATTTACAAGTCAACCAACGATCACTCGTTGCTGTTATTATATACTGGGCAGGTAACGGTTCATTCAATGGTATAGTCATTACAAGTTCTTGCTCGAGATTATGGCAAACCATCTGCTTCGTCATGATAAAATATTCGTGGTGGTAAATAAAATTAGTATCTGGATCTTCTATCCATATCCAGAATGATTCTGAAGTCTTGCCATGAACTCTATCGTTCCACCGAAACTGAGGATATATCTTCAGACGAATTCTTAAAATTGTACGGGTAATGGGTTGTATATTGGACTCCATTTCTAACACGGGGAACTCTTCGCAGCATTTCTTCACTAATGCCGCAGCTCTCTGATTGCGCAAGATATCTCCAATCTCCGGGACGCTCATATCGCATAAGTTATTAATTGTTAAATTATGTTCGTCTATTTTATCGGTAATTTCTGAAGACAAACAGGAAAACTGACACAAGGGATGCATATTATCCCATTGTTGTAGTTCAAGCATCTTGGCCATTTCTAATAAGCGTCCCGACATTATCGCATTATTTTTTCTTAACATAATTTTAAATAATGCTCTAGATATACGCACTGCATTTTGTGTAATGTACGCTTGATCTGATATTAATGAAAACGCATTCACACGGCCATGCGATAAATATGTTTGCAACAGAATGTTCACTTTGCCGTATATATTTTCTGCTCCACCTGGTACTATGAGCTCGCAATTCTCTCTAGTTAAATGTTCCAACTCGTCAATCTCGTCCTCTCGTACTTTTAATTGTTCGAATTCTTGGGAACGGGATATCATTGAAAGTATATCTCCTTCGGTCATTATTGGTTTTGTGAATTCATTGAAAATTTCAACAGTGTCATATTTCAGATAAAAGTGGCTCGCGATACGTCCTAGATCAGTCGGACTAAGATCCCCAGTGGTTTTATTGTATCGAATCATTTTGATTTTATCTAATGCGCCAGCTGCTACATCGATCAGTTCCCTTCTCTTTTGCTCCAAATTTGGATCTACTTGGACGACTTCGTGACTTATTCCATACACTTGATTATTTAATTTCATTCGAACAAACAAGTACGTATAATTCAGCCACTCTATAGCTTCCTCCACGTTTGATATTGTGCCCAGTGCAATTTCGGCATTCAAATTGTCAGCCAAATACGTAATAAAATTACTTTCGATAGGTACTTGGTTTGTTAATAACGACAGATAGTGATACAACTTATTATGAGCAGTAATAATAACAGCATGACCCGATGCATCAAACTGCGGTCTACCGGCGCGTCCAAAGATTTGTAAAACATCTAGTATATCCAAATCAATAAACGAGCCATGTTTTGAATCGTATATGTCTGTCCCT